>CM037997.1:3389589-3989589 GCA_021234005.1 Nephelium lappaceum | reverse complement strand
CAATAATGGTCTAATGGTCTATATATATATATATTAGATCAATTAGCAATTTAGTATTACCAGTTGAAAATGAGCTAATGTCCTGAATATGAATGTGCAAACTGTGGTCAAACCAAAACATATGTATTGGGCTTTGACATGATGGATCACTGTTAAATTTGGGCCAACAGAATCACTTAGGCCCAATATGCAGATCGTAATTTCTTAAATATTGTCTAATTATGTGTAAGCATGTTCTGTTGTCATGTTCTTGAATATTGACCATGCTAATTTTGTTAGGGAGATCCGAGAAATTACATGATTTTGTGCTTGCATTTAATGGATTTTTTTTTCATGATTTCCTCATATTCCTGAATATTTAGGGTATAGGAAGATAAGGCATATATTCTTATTTGCATTTTGTGTAGCAGCATTAATTATATGCTGATTTGTGCATTGAACGTTCTTTGTTTGATAGATAGCAATGAAAGAAGTCTATATTACTAAAAGTATGTTTGATTCTACATGTATATGTTGAAGATGTTGGTAAAAACTTCAAATGTATACCCTAGAAGAAATGTCAAGGGATGTGTAATTATATTTCATGCTTATACAGACAATTAAATAATTTAAAGGGATGTGATTTTCTATTCCTCAAGCACCATGAGATGAAGTAAACAAGCAAAATTCTCTTTTAAATCCAAGGTTGAAAATAATTCTTTCGCAACCATGTTGTAACCGCTTAATTAAATTTAAAGAGTTTGACTACTTTACTGATTGGGTAAGATTATTCATCAATAACAACCTTTGGATATCCTTTAATAACCACCTTACAACCAATTCAAAGGTTGTTATTAATAAATAATCTTATCCAGCCAGTAAGGTAGTCAAATCCAAAAGTTTTTTTGACCCAACAAGTCCACATATTTAACTTAACACTACCTGACAAGCTTGATCAATTGCCCTAATAGATACATCACAACATAAAGCTTTAAAATTACAATAATTAGAAATTTTGGTGTGGTTGATCAACTATAGTCACAAACAGCACATCTCACACATGAAATTCTATGTCTCCTCATCCATCTTAATGATGCCGGTTCAACTCCTATCAAGCGCATTTTATTAGTTTACAAATCCCAATAGATCTCTAATTCATTTTAAAAAAAAAAAAACAACAACAGTCACAAACAATTATTTCAATGCAATAAAAGTTCATATTAGATCAATTGGTAATTCAATTTTTACTAGTTGAAATGCAATAATGTCCTGAAAATGAATGGACCAGCTGTAGTCAGATAACGAGTTAAAGTGTAAAGTCAACCAGCCCAATAAATCCAACTTAAATTTTGGGCTTTGACATGAGGGACCATTGTTAAACTTGGGCCAAATGCATGGCTTAAGCCCAATATGGATCCCATTATTTCTCCAAGTTAATCTAATTCAAAAAAACATATTTTGGGGCTATGTTCTTGATCAAGCTAATTGTTTTTCATGTTTACAAGAGATTATCACCTCATTTTCATGAATAGTTAGTGTACAGGAAGATGAAAACATGTATTCATATTCGCATTTTCTGTGGTAGCATTATATGCTGATTCGCTCAGCCAAAGTTTTCTGTTTGACAATTATTAATAGAAGCAAGCAACACCATGTATGTATAAGCGTAATTTACTAAAATTATATTTGGTTTTTTCATTAATAATAAATGTATGTTTTAATTTTTGATAAAAATATTGAGATATTGGTGAAAACTAAATAGTTCATTAACATGTTTTAATTACAAATATTTTCAAAATGGTTTTTTAGTATGTATTTACTTGTAATGATTGATAATTGAAGTTTGGAGTAGTGATAAAGAGATTAGTTATAACACATATTCTAGAAAATGTGATAGGCTTACTTATTTTGAAATAAGTGGTCATGCAAATGCAAATATGTATTGTCAAGTGACAGATTCCATAGATTCAAGCGATAAGCTTATAATGCATGCCTGCAGTCAAAATTTAGATAATGCATTTCAGTTTCAAGTTCAATTGATGTTATGTACAAATATTGAGTACCAAATTTATTCACGAAGAAGAAGAGATAAAACTTGGAGAATATAGGTACTATGGCATCCCTGTACCAAGTGACCTAGAAAATATGGTCATAAATCTGATATCTATTATAGATAGATAGTTTGTTTACTTATTTTTTTAGTATTAATGCCAAATTGGTTCTTAGCATGGAGAGACATTTAGCATAGAGACCTACCAATGTCAAAATATTAAAAAAAAAAAAAAATTGAATCCTAATTACTCTATTCGTTTTATATATATTTATATATATATATATATATAAATAATTTCTTATGAGATTTATTGTCCACGTTATATTAATAATTCTTTTGTTTTCTCGTTTCTATTTCCTCTTATATCCAACACGAAATCAACTGAACTTTGCTAACAAATTTCATCTAACATATATATAAACTTTGCAATCTTGATACAATCAATATAGCAAAAAAAATTTTGACACCTTCTTCAGATGTTCTACTGCTTGTCTGTGAATCTTAACAAGGTTAAAACTCTCCAAACTGTAATACATGCATGAGATCAATAGATCATTTTGCTTCTTTCAACTTTGTGGATTGAATACTTGAGCTCCTTTTGAATGTTTAATCGTGAGGGCGATAATACAATGTCTTTCCAAACTGATCCCGATTCGCAAGCAGGGTTGGGGCGCTTGTAAAGTTCATATATCGATTCTGCATTCTCATTCAACCTTCCCAGTGTCTTTAAACAGCCTATCTCATCTGGATCAACCAGCAAAGTCTTATCTTTGTCTTTCCATCCTATCAACTTCACAACTACAATTCTATCAGTATCATTTGTCTTAAAAAGATAGTTGAACTACAACCTGATACAAGTTTTCAATTACAAGTTTGAACTAATATTTTCAGTCATATAGATGTCCCTCTTTAATTCATGTTCTCTGTAGGAAAATATTGCATTATATTTTAGTGCCAACAAATCAGATCTTATATATGTGTGTGTGTATATATATATATATACTCATTTAGGGTAGACCAACAAATCGGAACCGAATTGAATAGGCCTGAACCGAAGTGGATTGGATAGAAAATATCGGTTTTCAACTTGTATTTAGTTTGATTCAGCTTAAAGTGGAAAAACCGAGCTAACCGGAAAAACCGAGCTGACCGGAAATTAAAAATTTAGGGTATAATAGGCTTACTATTGAAAAAAGATAAGAAAAAGCCGATCCAACCTAAAAACCAAACCCAACCGATCTAAGTCAGTTTATTCATACAATTCTGTTCAATTTGGTTTGCTATATGAAAATCCAAATTTTTTTAGTTCAGTTCAGTTTTGTCCAGAATCGAACCAAACCGAACTGTGTCTACTCCTTTCTTCATTCATAAATTGAGGATTTAACTCTTTCCTATATAATATGTGATTATATATCATACCAAGTAGCCAAAAAAACAAAATTGGGGATGAAGAAAGAGGAGGTGTACCTTAGGTGGGCCCTCCAAAGCATTAGTGCAATATAGCCTAGCATTGTCAACCAGGTTGCAGTATGTTAAAAATGCATTTGCAAATCTCTTGTGAGATTTGAGTTGTGAGTTCACTCTTACAGCTCTTCTGCAAATTATTGCTCTCCTGTAGTAAACCAAATTTAAGTTTGAAAGAACATATATGCATTTGTCTATATATAGCTATTAATTTTTTTTTAAGTTTGAAAACGTACCTAATGCCCCTTATGACTGCTAAGTAAGCATCACAAACTACCCCCACCAATTCTATCCTGTATGGTTTCCTCTTTTTGTCTCCTTCTTTTACTTGTTCCTCTCCTTCAATTCTTTCCCAGTAATTCTCAATTACACTCCCATCTTCAAGCACCTTATAACCAACTCCCATCCTGTAGCGGTGGCGGTGCACATTTCTTGCCATTGTTATCGTCTGCACCACAAATGGTACCCACGAAAGCGTCCCATCCATAATCACATCCCTCCCTTCATTGAGTGCTGTTACTAGGAGTGATGATGCTGCATCTGTTGATGATTGGTGCACCTGTTGGAGTCATTGCTGTTAGTAATAGATCAAACTATTTAATCGTTCTTGTGATCATAAACTGACTGGTTGATATACTTAAGCATTAATATATGTTCTAACAATCATTAAGAATCCAAAAACTTTATAAAAAATTATTCTTTCATTCCGTTAATACACTTTCCTGTACCTTGAAAAGATAAAAATAGGTTTTTTATTTACTTTTTTAATCTTTTAAGGTACACGTTAATACTATTCTATATCTAAATGGTAAATAAATAACGAAATAATTTGATTTAATTTATATGATGTTTTGTCACCGTGTAAAAGATGTAAAGTCCACTTACTACAAGATGGATGTCTAGTTGGGGTCAGGGTAAAAGAAAAGGTAATCTATACAAGCATATCTTGTGCTTTTGGTTTCAAGAGGAGACTCTTGAAGATGGTAAGTAGAAGAAGGTATCCTGTCATTATGTGAGAGAGTCTTGATTACAAGTTGTCTATCTTCCTTAAAGAACAAGAAACAATATTTTCTGACTTTTGAGATTCGAAATCTTACCAATTCAGCGGTTTTAAGCATGTCAACATGATGACCTCTGGAGCTAAGAGCTTTGTAGATGACATCTGATTCTTTGAAGGCATCTGCCTCAATTACAACGGCATTCCCTGCCGCCCCTGCCCAGAATGGTCTGCTCATATTTCACCGAAAACTATCAATAGTTTGAAGGGGTAATTTAAAAAATTTACAGAAGTAGAAGCAGGCGTATGACTTGATCATTTTGTTTAGTATATGATATGATATTGTGCTTGCTTACTCTTTGAGAATGTCTTTAAGGACAGTGCTCTTGCCTGCTCCCATGCCACCACCCATGAAAAGGAGGACTGGACTTCTATCACAGAGGGCCACTGGAGCCATCACCTCTGTGCATTGTGAGTCATCATTTGCCGCTATTCCCATTGCTTTTAGTTCCTCTACTAATGTTGTGAACACTCTTGCCACCTTCAGATTTTTCATCACCCTCTCGAATCGTTGCTCTCTGTATCATCATATAAATCAACATCATTTAGCAGTGATAAATTTAAGATTTTATCAACATAATTTAGCATTCTAATTGACAAGTTAATGCTATTGACACATTGAATGTTTTTTTTGTCAAATGATAGGAGTAATAAGAAAGAGCATTACTTGTAAAAACCAACAATTAAAAAATGGTTAGACACATGATTAATTGCATCATTTCATATATATATGTTTGATCTTGGACTTGGTAGATATGAAAATACACATTACCATCATCAGATGTATGTCTCCACAAATTCTTGGTTCCTTTAGGTTAGAAAATGACTTTTAGAATCAAAATTCTTGCATTTGCAATGATCATAATAATACCCACCTCGTTGCTGCCATGACTATGCTCTTGAGCTTCCTTCTAGGTTCATCTGAACTTAACACCTGAAATTAATTATATTTTAAATTAAAAATAAAGATAAATTTATTCATATCTAGAAACACATGTAATAACAATTTTAGAAAAAAAAAATGATAGATAATTATAAATATTGACATTCTAATATATTTTAATGTCTATCATGACATAGATTTTAATCTGATTACCTGACTAATCATAATATCAACATCGCTCCAATGAAACGCAAAATAACTAAGAATGCATCTCTCAAACTCCTCAACAAGCTTTATAAAGAGAGTATCCGCATCAGGCTCATTAGAGAAAAATGTGTATATATCATCCTCATACCCTTCTGATTTACTCATGTATTCTGCTGCTAATTTGCACAGGGTTGGACATTCTCTTTTGTCCGAAAATCCCATTTGCCTAGCTGCACTCATCAATGAATGAATGTAAACATAACGACACAAATAAATCAGGAAATTTATTTTAAAGATCTGACGATTCAAATCATACTCGTACGTAGTAATTACCGACATAATGAGAGAACCCCTCTAGCTTCTCAACACGACCCGTGTCTGAGCATTTACGTCGCGGAATGATCCTTTGATCCCTTAGCCTTCGAAAGCGATAATGCATGGCTGCGGCAATGATCAAGCCGAGGCAAGAGGCCACCAAGATCTGTGTGAACGTCGGTTTGCCATTGTTATGTTCTAAGGACAAGAAACAATTGACAAGTTAGCTAGGAATTAATGACAAGTCATTGAAGGTGACTAGTTTTGCTTTTTTGAGACTTACCTTTCTGCATTTCTCAGAATTCCGGGAATGTTAAATTGTCCCTTTGATTTGATTTGATGATGTGGTAATAATCAGTGATAATCAGAAACAAACTTGCCATTGCATTGCTTTTCTATCTGCATGTTAATCGTTATATTTGTTTGGACTGTAACAAAAATGACAAGTGGGTACATGGATTTCCAATAGGATGTTAAATCATGCATGAACACGTGTGATTGGCTGGTATTGCCATGTCGATTTGGAGTAAATATATTTCGGATCCTCTTTGATCGTAATTCACTTAATCATTGAAAGAGTTTTTACAAATTCAAGACTGTTTGGACACATCGCTTAGGCCATTTTGGTTAATATATTATTGTTCTTTTTCTTCAACTAAAAATAATTTTTTTAGTTGAAGAATTTTAGTTAAATTTTTTTACTGTTCAAAAAAGATAATTTTTTTTTTAAAATTATTTTTTAACCGTTTTGATATATATATATATATATGTACTTTTTATCTTGAAATATATCTAATTGAAAATGTACATATTAAATGAATTGAATTAGTATTTGTAAAGCTTACATACATTTAGAAATTCTATAATAATCTTACATACCCTTTAAATTATAATAATATAGTATGCACGGCAAACAATTATTATTATTATTATTATTATTATTATTATTATTATTATTATTATGATTTTCTCTTGAATAAGAGAATTAGAAATTTAATTCTCATAAAGTAGTCATACTTGTATGGAATTCCATTTTTTTTTTTCAACTTTTTGTATTATTGTTGAGAAGCAACTCACTATTACATCCACAAAATTATAATAATAAAATAATAAAAAGGAAAGGAAAAGTTGTTGATATAAATAGTTAATATATCATAGAGAGAATGATCATATTAATTTATATTTTTATTTAAATTTAGATTTCACTATTGAACCAACTATAAACCCTAATCTATAGTTGTTGTTAGTTACCATCAGACCTAAAAGTTGAAGCTAATAGGAAAGAGTTTTACTATAGTATTTAACATTTAAGGTTATGATACATTAACACATCCCCTCACGTGCAACCGTGTAACATGTGTAGCATGAAGATTTTTAGATAAAGGGGAAAGAGAGAGTTTGAACCAGGGACTTCCAAGCTCTGATATTATGTTAGTTACCACTAGACCCAAAAACTTAAGTTAATAGAAAATGTCATAACTATAGTATTTAAGACTTAAAGTTATGATACATTAACAGTTGTGATAGCAAAACATCAATGATGCCCGAATCATTAAAAAAAAAATTAATATGTTATATTGAGTATGCAATATTAAAAAATCTTGATAAAAATAAAATTATTGTTGAATAAATATTATTGACAAGAATTATAATCTTTAAGAGTCTAAAATCTAGAAAAAAAAAATAAATTAAAAATATTTGTTCTTGAAACAAGCTGCTAGTGATCATGAATAAATTCTTTAAAATGCTTTTAACCAACCTATATAAGAAACCTTCACCAAGATTGAAAGGTCTATTTTCTTCTTTTTGAAAGGCCTATTTCGATCAAAATAAATTTCATTTTTATCATGTGTATAACTTGTTAGACAAATTATAAAACTGAGTAGTGTAGTATTACAGATTTACAATAGACTGAAAACCACTTGAATATTTGCATTACAAACTGAAAAAATGAAAAGAAATTTTACACAACAATTTCGAAAAGTATTATTCTATATATAAATGTTTCTTTGATCTCAAAAATGTACTATTTTAACCAAAAGCTAAATGGAGAGAAAAGTCAATAGAGAAATGCTTTCAAATCATCAAAATTGTTTTAGATCGTTTCAAAAGCACTTCTAGATTCATCTTCCATTTGTAGTCATAACATTTTATCTTAGTTTTTGTAGGGTTTTGCATGAAAGATATGGCTAAAATATGCATTGTCATCTTATGATCATGTTATGCAATCAAGCTGTAAATTTGTAGTAGATTAATCATGCTATTTTAGCTAAATTTTTAATGTATTTTATGTGTGTTTACACTTATAAGATTAATTTTTCATGTTTACAAGATATATGTGCCACATCAATATTTCATGAATATTTAGTATATAGAAAGGTAACACATAAATTTTATATATATAATGTTTATGTGTTCTCATTCTAAATGTTGATTTATTCATTATACTTTTATTTGTTTAATAAAATAGCATAAAAAAAATATACACCTTACAATACCACAATTTTTTATAGAATCAACCTTTGATAAAAAAACTTAATTTTATAACTTCTCATATATTTGAATGATTTTAATATTATTATGTTTTTAGAGTACTTAAATGATTTTATAAATATTGAGATATTGGAGAAAATTAATGAGTTTATTCAAAAATTTAAATTACAGATAATGATTTATCATAATTAGAATAACATAATACATCATTTTCAGGGTAGTACATGATAAAATTAATCATAACATCTGTAAAATTGAATAGCAAAATAGGTAATTGACTTGAATAAGAAGAGTGAGAGCTTGAAGAAGAGTGCAGATCTACTATACACAGTATACATTCTTTTTAATGCACAAAACACACTCTGAAGTTCAAGTCTACCCTTCCACTCCAGTCTGAAACTGGAAACGGAACCCTTCCTTCGACATCCTTGCTTTCACATCACGTAAGACATCCTTGCTTTCACATCACGTAACATGATTTTTCCTTCTGTAACATGATTTTTGTGCTGAATTAAAGTTTGGTTCTCTTATATACTGTTCCTTGTATATTTTCCAATAAATTTTGGGTTAAGTGAAATTTGTTACTTCAAAATTCATTGTTGCACCTCTAGAATTGTTTTGTACAGAATGAGGTATCACTTGTATAGGAATTGAAAAACAACTGTTAATTGTACCCAAATGCTATGCAAGAGAACACACAATATATTGAATTGACATTCAATGCCTTAAAAATTGCCATTTCCATAATCCAGGACAAATGTACCAACAAGATCATGAGTTCTTTAGTTTAAACTCTGGACAACAAAATTGATCCCAGTTAAATCAATAATCAGAAACAAAATAATTGAGTGTTGTCCACAATGTAAAACAAGCACCACCATGCCATTTCCATAATCCAGGACAAATGTACCAACAAGATCATGATTTCTTTAGTTTAAACTCTGGACAACAAAATTGATCCCAGTTAAACCAATAATCAGAAACACAATAATTGTGTTGTCCACAATGTAAAACAAGCACCACCATGCCCCTCACTTACGGCCAAGGATCTTAACAGCTTGTCTGTTCCTCTTCTTGACACCTGATTTGGCTACCTTGAGGCTCCTGTTCACAGCGCTCAACCTTGCAAGTGCTGCCTTCTTCAGATCTGGCCTGTAGCGGTTATCGGCAACCTGAATCGTGTGAAAATAGCACAGAATATGTAAAACAAAGCTTCATCATTGTCGAACAAGATCACAATATACAAAAAGAATAACATGGACACTTGAATTGTTCAAGAGTAAACCGTGTAACCATCATATGTAAAAAAGCGTGTGCAATCTCTTATATTAGTGACAACCATTAGGACATGACTGGTAGATTATGCATTTCAAACATCTCACTAATATGACTAAGCTAGCAGTGATCACTTGTAAAATGGAGAGAAGAGGTGCAAAGCTCTTTAAGCAGTAAAAGCTCAGAAACCAAGCGTAACTAGTGAATTTCATTGAAGAAACCATAAGATTAGGTTTCTTCTTATAAGTTAGTGCTTCATCACAGCAATTTAAAAAGAATGTAATGTAAGATAAACAATAAAAAAGGTTCACATCAGCAGCAGAATGTCAGGTTCAAACAAATTTTACAAAACACATAACCAGAATGTATACCCCACGCCAATAAATGAAAATATAGCTAGAAACATGCCTGTTTGATTGTGGTCCATGACAAGGCAAGGAATTGGGTGGCATGAAAATAAAGATTTCAGTCACTTTTGTGCAAACCATAACATGAAACAGAAATCTAGCAATTGTTTCCAAAGATGATAATCAAATCTAGCTTTCACTTTCTCTGCATAGATTAGATTGGAAAATACCAAATAAAATGAAACTAACACTCCTCACTAATGTTAAACATAGTAATCAAACTATAAACTTATCGTTACAATAGCAAGTCAAGCAAACATAACATTCCATCCAGCAAATTAGTTCAACAAATCCTTCTTAACCACATCACATGTAATCCACACATTTGCATTAAAATAAAAAGAATGTACCCAAGTAATAGAACGATTATGCAATGATACACCATCAAAAGCATATGAGATAAATGCAAGAACAACAAGAGGCTCAAAAGTACCTGGTTCGTCACAGCCTTAGCCATCCTGCGGAACTCCTTCTTCATGACAGACTTGTGAAGCAAAGCAGAGAGTTTGTTTTGTTTCCTGGTCTTACTAGTTGCAAGCACCACAGATTGATCCTTCCCAGGCTGGATCGTAACAGTTTTCACATTTGCCAACCCTAACACATTCCAAAAACCAATCATTAATCCTCAAAATGGCAACCAAACCTATCTCTAACCTCAATCAAAATAACAATCCACAATCACAATTCCCACACTACTCCCTAACCTTCAAATGCCATTCCATTTCCTCGAAAACTTCAACATCCCCAGTTCCCACAACCACATTACCAATCAACATTCCTTCCCAAAACTCAAAACACTACATTTCACCTTATAACCCCACATCACATCCACATTAACCAGAACAAACCGAATTCGACACCTTAAAAACTCAAACTTTATTTGCTAATACACATGACAACCAAACACCACATAATCGAAAAAAGCTCAATTTTTTTTTCACTTATTTCATTTCCACACAATCAAAACAAAACAAAAATCAAACTTTTTCCCACCCCACCTAATATTTTCCCAATTACCAAACACAAACACATACACAACACCAAAAACATTAAAAAAAAGTACTAAAAAGTGAACATAATAAGAAGACAAACACACCAGAGTGCTTGAAGGAGTTGAGATTGCAAAGATTATTAGGCTCTTTGCTGAACTGAAGAGCAGCAGTTCCTTTGCCGAACTGCTTGACCAAAAAGGAGTTGTTTTTCTTCACAATCTCCCATATCAATGACCCTGGTACTGTTGTCATCTTCCTCTCTCACTCAACCTGTGCAACCACTAGATCACTAGATCAACACAATAACAACAACCCATTAGTCAAAATCACATATAAAACCTAAAAAAATCATCTTTCTCTAAGAAAATGCACGTAGAGAGATTCACCTGTTAGTATTTGTTTCCAAAGGTTCCAACTTCGAAGCCGATGTGTTGAGTTGTGAAATGTGGGTTTTATATTGGGCCAAGAAACCCTAGTTTTCTTTTTCTTTTTCTTTTTTATTTTAGTAATTTGTTTTTATTTTTATTTTTTTATTTTTATGTTGTTTTTATTTTTATTTTTATTTTTTGAACATTTTATGTTGTTTTTAAATCAACCCCATGTTCAGATTTGTCTAAATTAAATAATATATGTATTAGTTTCAAAAATATATATATACATATATACATACATATATATATATGTATTCTAATCGAATATATATATAATTAAATACTTTATTTTATTTTTCGTTTTTATAAGTAAGGTTGAATTGTTTTTTTCTATCAAAAATACATTAATATTTATCTCAAATTATATGTTATTTTAATTTAATTTTTGTCATTGAAAAACTTAAAATAGTTAAAATTAGATTTAACATAATAAATAAACACTTAAAATTATATTTTCAATCAAACGATATATAATATATGAAAAAAAAATAATATTTTTGAGATATAATTTTGATGTTTCTACTGAAACGATTTAAAGGTTGTATTATGATCACATATATAAGTTATAACATAGTGGAAGCTATATTTGTCAACAAATATCGAGTTTCAAAGCTAGAGTCTTAACTGTGATACACATACACCACATGTAATGCCAAAAATCGACCCCTAATTCATAAGTTGAGTGGTGATCATTGAATGATAAAAACTTTGTTTTTTTTTTCAATAACATAATCTATATTCTTATAATTAACTTTAACCAATAAAAATAAGGGGACTCAAATTTGATAAAGATGGATATAAAATTAAATGCATTAATCTACTCATTCATAGCATTCTCTCCTCTTAAGCCATGAACAAATAAACACCTTAACAAAGTTTCTGACTACCAAACATACTGCTATCATCTTCCTCACTTCAGTCCTCATACATGCACACACTCACACTTCACACATTGGATTGCAAAACTCAAAGAAGGGACTTGAAACTCTCAATGCCAAACTACACTTAAAATTGCTTTTTTTTTTTTTTTTTTCTCCGAGTTCAAAGAAACAAAGAGAAGAGACAAAATGGCTTGGAATAACTTACTAATCATGTTTCCAAACCAGAAAAGTACACAAGAAAATTTTTTGAAGTTATTAACCCTCTGAGTCAACCTCAATTCATGAATTAATAACCTGATATCTGGTCATGAGTACCTAATACCAGATCACCACCTTTACACCTCAACTAATGTTACATTTATATACATAGCCAAACCAGCCTTTTTTTTTTTTCTTCATCCTACAACAAGGGAATGTCATGGAATTGTACAGAGGGATTCTAGCTTTCCGAGCAGAACACAAAAAGTCCTGCTAAATAAGATGCTAGGGAATGTAACAAGACCAAAATCCCCATAATGCCAATAAAATTCATGGCAGAAACACCATAAGTTACACCCCAAGGAACCAAACTCACATATTGTTTGATGTCAAAGGACGATGTGGGGGTCTGGCTGAACCGTTCACTGCTTCGTTTATCCTACTGAAGACTACTTTTAGAGGGATACAAGCAATGACAGGAGCTTTAGGCTTCTCCACCATCAGTTTTCTTTCTTGTTGACCAGTGAGTGAGGATAGTTTCCGAATCTTTTTGGACAATAGTCCGGATTTCCTTGATTTGGGTGATTTGTTTGGAGAGTGACGCGCTGGCAGTTTCATGTGCTTGGTCGGAGGTCTAGCTGGTTCTGAGGTTTGCCTGACTGGATAACCCGTTTTAGCAGCCTCAATGACCGATATGCAAGTTGCATTGCATTCCATGCTATTGCAATGGCCATCAGCCAATGCCTCAACCGTCAGAGGGTGACCGATGATGGCTTTACCATTCAGTTTACTCATCAGTGAAACCAGAGGAACATGCCGTGGTCTAATATAGTTTGCTTTCACCTCAAGCTCAACATCATACAATGCAGAATCACAAGAATTTCGGACAGGAAAATCAGACATCTGATATCTGGGGTTAACTGTGAACCGGGTCTGACGAAAGGGAAGCGACCTTCTGGGGCTCAGAGAACCATCAGGCAATAGCCTCACCTCAGTCGTTTTCATATGAGGTTCCCTGCGAGGAATAGAGTTGCTCCAATGCGATTCTTTGGTTTCCAATTTTGACTTAGAGCCATGAACACCATCACAATCAACTTTCCGGTCAGAACCCTGAGAAAATCCATCCAGGTGCTCTATACCTGCCACATAAGTATTCGGTTCATCATCCATAAATTTTCTTGAGTCTTGTTGTCTATTCTTACTTGTTTGTCTCAAATTCCTCTTTCCTTTTGACTGCCACTTTGATGTACCTTTCTCTATCCTTTGGCTGATATTATTAACATGAACAGCTGCAGAAGTAGTAGAACCAGATTCATTAAGTCCCTCATTTTTCAAAGATACAGCTTCCACTTGACTGCCTTGACTAGATTGCCTCCCCAAAACACCACCTTGAGACTTCCCAGATGAACAAGACGGAAATGCAGGAGAAAAACCTGACACAATCAAATAATATATATCAGTACAAGGAGAAAGGAAACAATTTAAATGGAGATGGAGGAGGGGAATGGGGTAAGAATGAAGTAACAAATTGTATTGACAATAATGCTAATATCAACCAAACAATCAGGCAGAATACAAGTCTCAAAATGAATGATCCTACAAACATAACAAGACATGCTTAAAAGCCCACTTCACAATTACACGAAGCACTTTTGTGCAAATGTAAAATAAAGAGGAATCAACACTTGAGTAATAGTACAATGCAAAGCTAGGAGAAGATTAAATGAAATTACGCAAACAAATTCTTAGCTGAAAGCATGGATTCCATTTTTGGAGGTTCAACAACATTTTTAGTTTCAATAAACCAATGCTACCAACAAGGATTACCATATTTGTAGAATTACAACTGTATCCTTATACAAGACCTTCTCTATAGTCTCACATCAACTACTTTCCTCAACAGTTGTATAGCACCTGATAAATTACCATCCTACTCCCAAAGCATCCACACACACAAACATGTCATTTCTCCACTCAATGTGTAGTTTCAGTTTATTGAACATTTAAACGCATGCTCCCCAAGCCTTATTTTATTGGCAATGTATATTACAAGGAAATGTCTATTCATCAATATACCTATCCACACAATATAGATATGGATCAAGCTTAACTACCCTTACGTAAAAACAAGGCTGCATATAAACTTAAGTTTTGAAAATTCTGTTAAAACAAGCATACCTGCAGAGTGTTTATCCTCTCCAACAAATGGCACGTCAAATAACCTGTCTTTTGCTGCTAAACCAGGTATGCTGGAAATTTCACTCTCCTTCATCTTGTGATTAATGTGAGAAGCATCACATGCATGTTCAGAAGCATTTAAGGAGACACCATTCTCACATGAAACTACAGTGCTGTCAGAGTTATTGTTAATTACCATAGATAGACTTTTCCTCGACTCATTAGATTCTACTCCAGAAGCCTTGCTGTCAGACAACCCAGGATGGGGTGAACCATTTGAACTAGGAAGTTGATCACAGATAACAGGAACAGACACCATAGCCGTACTCTCCAAAACCTTGGTCAATGGTCGGCGACGATTCTTCCTTTTCAAGAACTCATGAACATTCGCCACTTGTGTTCGCTTTCTTTTGAGAGACGAATGAGTTCTGCTGCCATTTACAGAACCTCCATTAGACAAGTTGCCGTTGTGTGAATTACATAACAAAGCACTTTCTTGTTGAACTACCTCAGGCACCCCTCCAGCTTGAACTTTTCTTTTTGAACCTACACCCATCCCCAAGTCCTCAAGTCCTCTCATACGCTTAGTTCCTTCCATCCCGTCATCCTCCGAATCATTTGGTGTTTTTCTTCTCTTTCCTTGCCCAGCATGCACCTTAGAAGAACTAATATGATTAGGCTCTTCAAAAGATATCCCAGATTGAGATAATTCGGGTGCTGAATCCGAATTTTCTTCAGAATCACTTGTTTCCTCAGTCATATCCTCGTTTTCTTTGCTAGAATGAGACAAGACTGGTGATTCTCTGGCCAAACTACCATTTTCACCATTCGAAATATCTGGTCTAACCCAGTAATCAGGATGATCCTTGCCTAGGCGAGCGCTCTCAAGCTCAAGAGCATGAAGAATGGCATCTTCTCTCCGAGCATACTTCACTGCTTTCTTACCAGAATTAGCCGCAGAAGCCTTTGCTTTTTCAATGCATTCATTATACTCTCCACAACGAAATGCTTTCACTCTCTTGGACTTCTCAAGATTATACCAGTCCCTAAACCATCAAAGAGAAGAGATTCTGTTAACAAAGTCAGACCATATGTACATATCAATAAAAACTTAACAACCAGAACTCAATTTCTACATAAGAAACTATAATCCTAAAATACAAATAATAAAAATACAGAAGAAGAAACTTCCAATCAATCATCAGCAAGGTCCAAAATTAACAAGACAATACAAAAGCTAATGCTAACATAACAAGCAATAAAGTCCAACTATATATTTTATTGTTTAGGAACAGGGACCTCAAACAGTGACAAAATATAATTGCAGCAAAGCGCAAGACTCTGACCGATACA
This sequence comes from Nephelium lappaceum, assembly GCA_021234005.1. Taxonomy (NCBI): domain Eukaryota; kingdom Viridiplantae; phylum Streptophyta; class Magnoliopsida; order Sapindales; family Sapindaceae; genus Nephelium; species Nephelium lappaceum. The sequence continues at coordinate 3,973,423 of CM037997.1, read as the reverse complement.
CAGAAGACTTGCTCTACCAAAAATTTCTTCTCTACAGTTGTAATCTTGTCTGCCTGGTGCCTAATGACCAATGTTTTTAATCCTGAATGTATGAAGCTCACCAACTACTATTTTAAGAAGAATGAAGCTGCCGGCAACCAGCTCAAACCTATTACATCCAACTGAAGATACAGAATCTGTTTTAACACTGAACCCCTTGCTTTTACTTCATTGATATGTCCTACGTTAAAATACAGAAACTAAAGAAGCCCAAAAGTGGGCCACCATTGTATATGCATCCACCTATCAACAAAAGACCAACCAACCTGAAAAAAAATCTATAAGATTAGAGACCTACTTGTCTTGTTACAAAAATAAATAAGGAAACGAAAAGCAAATAATATATATATACATATATATATGTCGTTAAACAATTTCTTCAAACCCTATATCAGTCTTGACATAATAAGATCTTTTAAAAATAGTACTCGAAGCAAAAACCACTTGGTTAAAATGACCTGTTTCCGGCAATGTTTTACAGTAGACATGGAAAAAAAAAAGGCAACTACAAGGGACAATCCTAAAATTGAATAATAGGAAGAAATAGAATCAACGCATTTCAGAACACTAAGACTTCGTTTAGTACAACTTTTCTAAATAGATTTTTTTAAAGTAAATCTATTACAAGTAGAGCTTTTAAAAAGAAGTTGTTAGTTGTTTGGTTGTCAATTAAAAAAACTCTTATAGAGTATAAATTTATCAAAAATGATTAAATGGTTTTAAGGGTATAGTGATATTAATAGGGTTATATTAGACATTTCAATTTTTTTAAAAGCTCAAAATTTGAACTTCTTCAAGTAGACACGTTTCAGTTTTTTTAATTACCCAAAAGCTCTACTTGAATGACAACTAAACAACACAAAAAAGTTCAAAAAGAGCTTTGGGAATTAGAAAAGTACTTTTAGCTAGTAAATAAGTTGTATCAAACGTACACTAAACTGCGGATGGACCAGGGACAAAAAAGCCCCATTCAAGTATTGCTGTGATTCCAAGAAGTTACCTCAACCACAACAGGCCAAAAATTACAGTGGACAGCCAAAGACAAGGAAGCTGGCAGAATAACGATAGCCAGCAATCAGCAGTCACTGTAAAGGCCGTGAACCAACAGGTAAGTACGGCCATCAATTGAAACGAAAAGGCACAGCATTTTCCAAATTTAATCCTTAGTTACACTGACTGGAAAGAATTGTTTCTGTTAACTTGATTCTTATCTAACAAATCACATTCTTCTAAAATTCAATTGATAAAAATAGAAAGCAATAAAGTAGAAACAAAAAGAATATAGTACTAATCTTAACAACTTCTAAGTAAATATCAAATAAACTGATATTATTTAGAAACATAAGCACATAAAACTCTCAGAAAGAAGATGTAGATACATTTAATGCTTCGCAAGCCAAATCCAATTAAAAACAAAAATGGTACTGGCTAGGAAATATATCTAAACTCAAAAAGGATTAAGTGTTATTTATGTATACGTGGTTTCAGTTCCAGGTCAGTTTGAGAGGTTGGACATATATACAGTCTTTTAACAAATGACAAGAAGTTGAAATCATAAGGTATGGCCTTTAAAAAGGTAAATTAAGTCTCTTAAATAGTCAGCCAGTAAGGACGGCAGTTGCACAATTTTCAATGGATCCAAGATGCAAGTGGCAGACTTAAAGAAGAGAAAGACCACTAATCTTGTAATAATATCTATAGCGGCAATTCCACATTAGCTTCCTGGCTTTTGTAAATGGAGTCATAAAGTTACCGATTGCGTTCCAGCTTCCTTTCTAAACCTTGTAAATGAGTTCATAAATCAGTCCTACGAATCCAAGAATAAGAACACCCATACCACCCACAGTTACCCACCAGCCAAGCAGAAAACTCTCAAAGTGTATCCATTGCAATACATGCTTTTCCACAATGCATAACAAAATTACAGTTACAAAACCAATCAATAATAATCACATTGTCAACACATAAATCATTGTCAGCAATCCACAGTTCCAACCCTATTTATATTACTAAACAGGCAAACATCCTCAACTAACAAAGCATTCTTTCTCTTTTTACTTCCTCTTCAGGAGCGGGGAAGAAAGTATCCTCAACCCGTTTACCCTGCCTGAATTCTAAACCGAATACATCAAACTTATCTTAGTGTTTTGAATGGGGAAGTACCACATAACCAATATGCCATTAGGCATGACAAACTCCGTTGAGTCAAATGGTCCTTTGAACAAAACAAAGGACTAGAATCAGAGCAATACAGAGTAAGTCAAACCATATTTAAAAGCACACAGAAAACCAACTTCTCTAAGACTCCAAAAGCAACATCCTGACAACTTTCTACTCCGAAACACTTCAGCCAACGGTATCAAAGAACACAAGCAAACTTTTCTTTCCTTCTTTTCTAGTTCTTAATTATATGGTCAGATATCAGCAGCACAAAGCTCAAGCATCAATCTACATGACTGCCAAAACTAAATAAAATAAAAACACACAAATTTAAGCACTTCATCCAAACAAATATCAAAACTACACCACCACCACCAAGAACAACAACAAAGAGTGCGTGTAAACAAACAAAAGAGCAACTTACACACTAGCATCCTCACGACCAAGAAGCTTAACAGGAGTACCCGATCTTGGTGACACCAAACAGCCCTCAGAGACCTCATCTAGACCCAGTATCCGACCCGGCCACCATGACCCATTTCGTCTACGGACCCAAACCAGCCCACCAACTGTAGGGTCTATGTTATTATTAGCTCTATTGCCATCATCTTCAGATTCAGGACTCCCCATCACACACACACCAAAAACACAACCACAAACACCCCACAAACCCAAAACACCAAACACCACCACCAACAACAACAAAACCCCAAAAACTGATCTCAAAACTCAATCTTGACCGTCCATTCACAACCCCCCATAACCAAAGTTGGCTCCTTTAGTGAATGCACACACACCCTTTTCAACCTGCAGAAAAACCAAACAACCCCATCAGTCAAAAACACCAAAAAAACACATGCAACAAAAAACCCACATCCAAAAACATGAAACAAAACCTGTACTGGAGGGTTTTGTGAGCAACAGAGAGATCTAAATAAAAGAACCAAAAAAAGAAAAGTGAAAAGATCTAAATTTTGCTTTTGTTTTTCTATTTAGAGCAACACACACAACACTTTGTTTTCCCCTTTTTTAGCTGTTTTTTTTTTTCAACTTGTTTCAAGTTTTTTTTTAATGGATTTAGTTGAAGCTTTAAAAAAAAAATGGAAAAGAAAAGGTCAGGTCGTGGGTTTTGTAGACAACAACGGAGAGATAGAGAGAGAGTGTGAAATGTGCTTGTGTGTGAGTGTTTCGATCAAAAGAACAATAAAAAACGTACCTTTTTTCGTTTTTGATTTTTTATTCACTGTGTTTTAGAGAGAGAGAGAGAGCGGGGGTGTCTGTGTGAGTTTTAGAGAGAGAGAGAGAGAGAGCGAGAGTATAAAAAGAGTTGCAAAGTGAAAGTACATTAGATACAATGTTGTTTATTTATATACAAGTTTTGTTCAGTTATGTTTTCTTGTCTTAAAACCAAATTGATTTTCTTTTGCTTTTTTTTTTTAATAATGTCAAACAATAATTTTTCTTTAAAAAAAAAAAAAAAGAATGAAACGACAAATTCACCAATCTATTTTTATTTTTTTTCTTCTAATCCGACACCAATTTGATCTTAAATCTATTAGGATCTCGTGAAATTAACGGTTTGAATTGCAATTTTTGAGGACGAATCTTCGTATACTTTGTGATTCAATAAAGGCAAGACTCGAATAATAGCAGGTGATGCAACATTAGCTGTTAATATTGTGTAAAATATAAAATGACGAGATGATAAATGCAGCGTTTATTACATATATATCATGCTATTTTGACAAATATTTTTGTAATTTCTCATTAATCGTCAACTATCGTAACGATGAATTGAAGTGCTCGACAACTTTGTTATAAGTGGATGAGCCTAATTTGCTTTCTATAAAATTGACAACACGAATTAGAAGTTTGTTGGTGTATCTACCATGATCAAATATTATATATACAGCTCAAATTTCTACTAACATGAATGGAAGAAAATCACTTTTGGAATAAGAGTAAAATACCACCCATAAGCTATATAATGTTCTTAGTAAAAATTAACTCCACTTCTTAAATGATAGTGAGGTACGCAACCACTTATGCTAAGATAGAATATATTAAGCCCAATCCATTTTATTCTAGACACATGTGATTGTTTTTTCCATTTTGATTTAAATGATCATGATAACTTATTTAGTTTTATTTACAAAATTAAGATACATCTAACTTAGATTAGTAATGATAGGTTTTCCAAATATTTTACACAAAGCCATGTATAAATGATATAGTATGTAAGTTATCAAGATCTTATTAATTATTACATCATCTCATTATTTGCAAGATATTAACAATTTACATGTCACATCATTTAAATATAAATTTGAGTAAAATATTTGAGAAAGTTAGCATTACTTAACTTAGATTATACTTAATTTTGTGATTTATTATTCTAAAGGTTACTTTTAAGAATAATTTATTTACCTCTCGGAACCATTCAATTGAGATTAAATAGATTGTAAAAATTTAGGCTGATATGGGTTTGGTATTATTTATATTTATAAATCAAGCTAGCATGATTTAGATGTGTACTAATTGCAATCTTAAATGACACATGATAATATGATATTTGAGCACTTTCAACTTTCTAGATCTAAAATCTTTTATGGCTTTTTTTTCTTTACACAATGTTGAGTTTCTAATGCTTAAAGAATGATTTTTCAACATTAAAAAAATTTAAATCTCCACACATAACATTGCAGAAATGCAGGATCTCTAATATGAGAAAAATTAATATGAAATCTCAACCAATTCTAATGTAATTTTTTTTCCCATAAAGTGTGACTTACACTAAAAAAAAAAATTAAAAACAAAAGGTTTTACTCATATAAACCTAAAATAAAAGTAAAGGTTGTAAATACAATTGTAAAACTCATAAAACATCAAAATAAAAATTTAATGTAACATAAGATGACACCATATATTAATAATTTCTGACACTTTTATTATTTTCTTAAACTTTAATCTCCTTATTTTTTATTTTACACCAATTGACTCTTAATTAGGAATTAATATTAATTCTTAAAATACAAACAAATTTTTAATACTTCCATTTGTGTTGATGTGTATGTTCAATGTGGAAGTAAAAATAGTAATAATAATAATATAAATAATATTTTATAGGTAAATCCAAATAAGCCCTAAAAAGTTGGTACTTGTGAACTGTAATCTACTCATGTGGAAATGTAATTTGATGCTGACGTGGCCACAGTTCAGGTGAGAATCCACCGACTTGGTTTCTGTGGAACCGCACGTAATGGTAACACTCTAATTGAAGAGGAGAAACCATTTTTTGGATCCAGCACGACAGGTTGCACAGAATTATCTTGCACACATGTCCCACATGCATGCTGTGGGTCCCACTCGTCTAGGGGCTGTGATAGGACGTGTCACCATCTGGTATTTGGAGATGGACGGTTGTGATTGCATTGATTAGATATAGAGATGATCAAGTGATGTGTTTTCATTAAAACAAAAAAAAGTATGATTGTTTGGCTAAATTGGGCTTGTTTGTTAGGTTTAGGGTTTCTTTCTAACTTTCTTGCCAAACAAACAGATTTTTTAAAATCAATTAATTTTGTTAAATTAAAAAAAAAAAAAAAGAAAAACATAATGTAAGAGTAAAAGAAACAATTTTAACATGGCAAACCTTAGGAGACCTTTAATTATTTGGATTTAATCAAAATCATATCAAACCTTTAAATTTTCAAACAATCAAAATTTTGACTTGTAGCTGACTGTAGACACCTTTGGTTAAAAGCCACAGTCCCCATACCTTTTGGTACGAGTTCTACACCTCATAACAACATCCCTCAATAATTTGTGTGTGTAACCTTCCCACCCATATATAGGCCTCTTATTTACCTCCGTGTGGGTCGATCATTTTTATATAGGAGCAGTTCTCCGAATCGCGTTATTAGTGTCTTATCCCGGTGGGTCTCAATAGTCCCTTGAGCTAGTCCCATAAAAAAAAAAAAATGACTTGATTTTTTAAATCATAATAAATATAGAGAAATAAACTAGTTGAAAAGCTCAACATTTATAGGAAAACACATAAAAACCTTTTTGTTGTAATATAAAACAAATTCAATATATCTATAAGAGTGAATTTATTGACTACCTACCTGAAAGTTTTATATTTACAGGCGTGTACAATGTTTTTGTTTTTTGCAGCGTCTTGTCTTGAACTAAAGACTTAATTGCTTCGATCGTCAGTGGGTGTGTTTGGCAGTGTAAAAAATTTTGAAAGATAAAATTACCCTAAAAAATTTTACTTTCTATTTTTCTTTTAAAATAAATTAAAAGAAAAAGTACCTCCCCGCTTCAAATACAATTGAAAAATAACTTCTATTATATGAGAAAATCTTCTCACACTTTGTTATTTTATAAATAAAAATGAAATTCCTAACCTATATAGTTTTTATTATTACCTTTAGATTTATCTATAACATTTTTTAAAGTGGAAGTATAAAGATTTTACCTAAAAAAAAATGACATCATTTAAGTCAAGAATCTATTGAGACCTGATAAGATAAACTATTACAATCATAGATCGAAATACAACTCCCACTAGAGGGAATGATTTTATCCACATCGTATGGTTTGATAGGCAGAAGTAAGATTTGAATTCCTATCATATGGATAAACAAAGAAGTGCTCAACCATTAGTTAATATGCAAAAGTATAGAAATTGTACTTATAACAATTTATAAGTACCGTTAGTTCCAAATATACTTGGTGGTGCCAAATTTGCAACCATAATACATATAAGTTTTTGGTTCAAACCCTAGACACGTCATCTTGCTCACTTGTGGTCCAAGAAGGACTCCAACCATGTCTGGCCTTCTCCATACCCCTTCGAGGGCAAGACCAAACCCTTCATAGACAAATGACCACGATGATGACTCTTGGATGCTACAATTGATTGAAAAAATATGGCAACAACAACGAAATCTAGGTTGTTTTTTTTTTTCCATTCATTTTAATTTAATTTTTTTCCAATTTTTTTTTTAATCTCCAATGTTCTTTTATAATGTTTTGTTTTGTTTTTTTATTTTTTTTGCTTTTTTAAATACGTTGTTTATACTGAGTTGTTTCACATTTTCTAGACAAAACCCTTCGTAAACAAATGGCCACCATGGTGACTCTTGGACACTACAATTGATTGAGAAAATATGGCAACAACAACGAAATCTTAGGTGGGTTTTTTTTTTTTCCTTCATTTTAATTTAATGTTTTTTTTTTTGAAACTCCAATATTCTTTTATAATGTTTTATTTGTTTTGTTTTGTTTTTTTAATACGTTGTTTATACTGAGTTGTTTCACACTTTCTAGACAGTACAAGGTTGAGATAATGCTATTTACTTCATTTGAAATAATGAAAATTTTTCAGTTTCCAAAAAAAATATATAATGAAAAAAATTTCTCTTTTTTTAAATTTATATTTTTAAATATTATTTTGATTTTGATTTTAAAGGGACTAAGAGATCTTTTAAATGTAAGAATAAAAGAAACAATTTTAACGTGGTAAACATTAGGCAGACCTTTAATTATTTAGATTTAATCAAAATCATATCAAACCTTTAAATTTTCAACAATAAATATTTTGACTTGAATTCTTAAATTATAATCAACATGGAGAAATATACAGCTGAAAACCACAACATTTTAGCAAAACACTTAAAAACCTTTTTGTTGTGTGAAATTAAAATAAAGCTCAAAGGAGATTTGGAAAGATGGCCCTACTTTGATCAAGTCCAACAAATAAATTAAAAACAATGTGACTTGAAAAGTAATTTTCTAATTACAAATACTGACTTGAAAACAACTCTCACTATAAATGAGGTGCTAATGGCTACATCAAAGCTCAACCACGTTAATGGTACATGTGTTAGAAACCAATATAACTAAAAAGCACCTCCCCACTTCAAGTAGTGTTAAAAAAATAACTTTTATCATATGAGAAATCCTTCAACACTTCGTTATTTTATAAATAAAAGTGAAATTTCTAACCTATATAGTTTTTATTATTGCCTTTAGATTTATCTATAACATTTTTCAAACTAGAAGCATAAAGTTTTCACCTTAAAAAAATAAAAATAAAAACAACTGATATAATTCGGATCAAGAGTCTATCACAACCTAACATGATCAATTGTTACAATCATAAATCGAAATACAACTCTCATTAAAGGGGATGAATTTATCCACGTTTTATGTTTTGATAGCTAAAAGTAAAATTTGAACTCTTATCATAAAGATGAACGGAGAAGTGCTCAACCCTAAGTTAATATACAAAGTATAGAAGCTATATTTATAATAATTTATAGGAACATACCAAATTATTTTATAAAGATGACTCTTCTCTAGTTCATTTGAAAGTTACATTATCCACCATTTTATAGTATCTTTATATAAATTCCTTTTTTCTTTTTATCTCAAACTAAAATATGTTTATATAAATTCCATGTAATTAGATCCGCTAAAATTGTTAATGAATGTGAAAAGAATATGATGCATGTTTAATTAAATTTTATAGTCAAATACAAGCATATAGAAATAAAACAAAAGAATTAAGTAATTCATTTAAATGTCCAAGTCAAAGGTGATTTTGTGTTATATAGACTCGAATGACTTTAAATTAATCTGATGTAACCAAAATTCGATGGAGATTTCTCAAAAAAAATCGATGGAGATTGAAATAGTTAAATATTAAATTTTAGAAATAAATGTATATTTTAGTACACAAGATAGATTTTTATACAATAAATATTCGAATGACATAAGACATTTAATAATTTATTACTAGAGTATGGGTCCATACACCTGACCTAGAGGCTAGCTCCTGACTTCTGATGTGTTACATTTATAATCCTAGGATTAAGATTGTTAATTTGTCTTTGTCAACAAATTAGATTAAAAAAAATGATTTGTCAATAGAAAATGTTGGCTTGTACGTAATGTCATAATCGCAATTTAATGGTTTTTGATCGCTATGACTATAAGCAAGTCTCTCTCTCTCTTTTTTTTTTTTTCTTAAAAAAAATGATGTTAGATTGTATGAGATTATTTATCAAAATTTTATATTAAAATAATATAGTATGAGAAGTGTAACCACATTATAAATTATAAAATAATGTATTAATTATAAATTACATGTCACATAATTTTAACGAGGGCGAGAGTGCTCTTTTTCTTGTAAGGTCGCTTTTCAACTAATTCATAGATGTTATTCATAAAATACAATCACGAAGAAAAAAAAGAAAAAAAGATTGCTTTGAAATAGAATAGAACACCATGAGCTATTAGGTTTGCCATGCGTTGTGTAGGTGGGCACCAAAATCATGACTATTATGCCTAGTGCCACTATAATAACGCGTTTAAACCCCATCTTTCTCTTCAATTCTTACCGTTGTCCTTTGATTCACTCTCGTTATTTACTGTTGTTGTTTTCTTGCTCCAAAATTAACAAAATATTTCACTTTTACTTTATTGTTTTCATTCTGACAATGCAATTCCTAATTGGTCGTCATTTTCGTCCTATTGATTCTGAATCCCTTGGCTTTTACTTGTGCAACAAAATTTTTCATTAAAATTTTTAGGTTTATTATTTAATTTTCACCAATATCTCAAAAAAAAAAAGAACTTTTAAATCAAATTTTCTATTCAATGTAATTTAGAAAGATTGACATATATATATATATATATATATGCAATGAGAGTGGTTGCTTCTCTTATATAAAACGTAGACACTAAATTAGTATGTACTAAACATTCATCAAATGGTGATGATTTTTTCTTGTAAACATGAAAAATTGGACATATAAATATATACCCATAATAAAAATGCATATAAATTTCCCATAGCAAAATTGGCATGACATTGTAGTTAGTATTAATCAGTGTGTCTATCATGTTATGTGTATATCTTGGGTACTCTTGATATTTTTAAAACTATAATATATAAATATTACTCACCCTGGAAAAAAAATAGTTCTAAAATTATGAAGTGATATGATGAATAACATGATAAAGATCATAAATCGCTTACCACATTATATTATTTGATTTATTTTTATTTAATTTTCTTTGACTAAATGTTATTAAAAATATTTTTAAATAATATAAAAATAGTTAAAATTTTATCACTTAGTATTTGATTGAAAATTTTAATAATAGAATACGTTTCTTTACCTCAGTCTAATTGATGTTAAATATTTCAAGAAGGTATATTATTTTATTATCTAATTATGTTTTATTCTATTATCTCGTTGTAATTTGGATGAGTATTATCCCTTGTACAAAAACCAATTATCTTATCTAATTTTATGGAGTGATTATATGTAATTTCTTACAGCAATCGAATCACATGCATTGCTCAATCATCTACTATATATATGATGTGTACTTTTGATATTATCTAAAACATTTCTGTATGGAATAATTTAAAATGAAATTATTTTGTGGTATTTGATTGAAATAGATAAACATATGTAACAACTAAATTAAGATAATTTTTATTTATTTATTTTGAAGTTAACTTATAGTTTTTTCTTTTTTAAAAAATAATGGTGATTATATCATGAAAAAAAATAGCCATATAAATCACCTTTAAAAACATGGGTTTTCCTTCAAAACAATAAAATTTTTATGGTTTTTCCCTTCAAAGCAATATTTATATACAAACATATATATATATATATATATGTATATATAATGTTTTTATAATCAGGTATGCCTAATTTTAAAAAATAAGGACCAACAAATCAAATTCATCTATTGCATTTAAATTAAATAAGAGAGATAATTTATTTTAGGAGAGAAAATACAATAAATGAATTTGATTGATTGATACATACTTTTTAAAATGAAATATATCTAATTATAAAAACACTCTATATATTTAAATATAAATATATATATTAATTTATTTTTGTCTCAGTCTCCCAATAACAAAACCATAAAGCACCAAGAAAATTCAAAACTGTAAACAACATAAAACAAAGATTGAGCAATGATTTGTGAGAATTGGAAAATATATAAGGGAGACTTGAATTATGATATATATATATAATTTAATTAATATATGTGTGGTCTAAAAATCTGCTTCTCTAATATTGGGAGAGATTTACTTCTATAATTAAAAAGAAAACCCCTCATGACCTTCATATACTTGTAAATATGCACGATGGAACTTAAACTCACAGCAAATATGAAAGAAAACTACGCTAACAATTTTAACCATGATTGAATGTTGTATTATCCTTTTGTTATAATCATCGAATTTTCACCTAATGAAATATTATTTGCCCACATTCCAAACTTATAATGAACTAGAATGGTAGTAGCGTTATCCCTTTTAACAAATCCATTTCATGAAAAATCTTTCACATTAAAAAGCACAAAGAACACAAATAAATGGATCTATAAATTGTAGCATATTTTCTTTCTTAAAATAATTAGCTGTGCACCTCCTTAATCATTATGGTGGTGGGATTTAGTCTCACCAAATACTAATCTTGTCCGAGTGAGAAATTGTTTTTTAGCTTATGATTGTAAATATTCAAGTTGTAAGTAGCGATTAATCTGGTCCCAACAAATATCTAATTCATTAACCTAAGGTTTATAAGAAGTTTGTAAATTGTGATGATAAATAATAATAATAATAATCAATGAAAATCAACATATATATCTTAAATAAGGACGTCATAATTTTTTTTTATTTAAAGATCACTAATTACAATTATTTTTCCAAACTCCATCACCTTGGTGGCGCTTATTGAAAACCATGGATTTTTAGTGGATCCCCCATTTTAATGATATCTACTCAAAATTAATTTAGACATTCTTCCTAGATAAGAACCTTGTTAATGGTACATATACAATAGAAAAAAATAAAGACAATATAAAATGAAACGTCTGACTACTTTAATAGTTGAATAATTTTACATATTAATTATATTAATTGGATTGATAATAAAAATAATTGAATTTATTGGATTGATTATAAGGATGGTTATTAAAAACAAATTGTAATTGGATGCGGCTAGCTGATGAGTATCTTAGACAAATCCTAAAATAAAGGAAGGACAGAACAAGAAACTGTGCGTTTAGAGTTATATGTCTTTAGGTTTAGCCGTTTAGTTGTGGTCTTGTTCCATATCTCTCTACTTTGAACCGGTGACAGCAAAACACAGAAGGAAGAAGAAGAAGAAGAGAAAGAAAAAAAACAATCATATCTAAAGAAATCAATAAACCATGACTGGTATCACTTGTTCCCACTTCACTTTTTCTATTTTCACATCATCTTCTAATCAATACATCCATAATTGTATTATATATATATATTTTAATTCTCATTATACAATTCAGTGGCATGACTTCAATTCTGTTTATCACTCTTTAAATTTATGATTTTTCAGTCAAAGTTTCAATCTTTTAGCTTCAACTGTAATGGGGTTTTTGTTTTTGTTTTCCCTTTTAATGCCATATATAAGTTTGCTAGAGATGCTTTGTGGGCTTTTTTTTTTTTTTTTTAAGATCATCTGGGTATTGGTTCGGTGATAAGTGATAACTGTTTTTGAGAATGGCCTGTTTTTTTAGTTGAATTTCAAGTTTTGATTGTGTGATTGGTGGTTATTTTTTTGAAATATCAGAAGATGTGATTTTTAGATTAATTTGATCGTTTGGGTTCTATAGAAGTTGAGAGCAAAGTTGTGGGTACCTATTAGTACTTAGTTGTTGCTTGTCTGAACTATCAGGAATGTTCTGATGCGAAAGTTGGTTTTTTTTTTTTTTTTGTTTGTTTTTGTGTCGAAAGTTGAAGTACTTTGTACCCATTTGAATGCGAAGTTTAGTTTTGATAGTGTAGAGTCACAGCCAAGTAGATTGGTTTAGGTGCTGGTGACTGCTATGATGGTGGTGGTTTTTGGTTGATATAGTGGATTTAGTTGGTAGTAGATTGACAAAGATGCATATTTTGGTGAGTGTATGGACTTGGGTTCCATAATGAGAACATGACCAAGCATTATTTGCGGAGATGATAGAATAATCATAGTATATGATTTAAGATCCGGAACATAGTTAAGGTTAATTTGTTTGTTTCCTTGTTCATTCGGTGTCTTAAACCATGTCTACAGACTATGTGCAGGAGCAGGAGATGGAAATTGAAGCTTTAGAAGCAATACTTATGGATGAATTCAAAGGTTTGTGGCATATATTTTTTTCGACAGTGTTGCTTTAATAGTTGTTCGTGTTGCTAGTTTTCCTCTTCTTCCTCCCAATATGCACTGAGACATGTTTTTCTGTTGGTGCTTTATGTTAGAAATTCACTCTGGTGAGAGTGGATTAAATACTTCCAAGCGGTGCTTTCAAATAACGCTTACTCCACAGGTATATGCATCAACGCTTCTTTTTAGTGTAATTTGACAATGTATTCAGATTTTTTTTTATTTCATGATAAGCTCCCATCATGAGTACTTTGATGACTCCTGCATTGCAGCAGTATCTATTTATATTTGAAGCTTTTGACTTAGCGTATTTTAAAAAGAAGTGTTTAAATGTCATAATGATTCGTTGTTCTCGTTACATTTGCCCTTTAGCAAATCCTTTTCTTCCTCTCTAATTACCTTGATTTATGTTCAACAGGATGATGAGACCGATGAGTCAACAACCACTCCGGGTTATTCTTTTTCCTATTTTAGAAAAGCTCTACCCTAATACTTTATATTGATATTCTCCGTTGTCATCAGTATCATCATGAAAGTCAACTTGTCCCCTTAAAATTACAGCTTTATCTGCTAGTTTTCTTAGTTGAGGATTTTTTGATTTTGTATGGGCATAAGCTTGTTCAAATTTCTTTTGCAGTTCAGCTGGCTTTAATTTTCGCTCACGCAGAAAACTATCCCGATGAGCCTCCACTATTGAATGTAAAAAGGTTAGTATGTTACTGTGGAAGTAGGTTTAGTTTGCATAAGATTACTGTTGTATAGAATTCTCCAAAATATATACACTTTACTGTTTTTCATGTGAGGGAAACCGTTTTTCCTTTGTAAGTTGCAACTCCTACATTTCTTTTTATTTTCTACCCTCACCCTGTAAATATGTAAATAACATATTAAAAAGCTGCACCTCTACATTATCGTTGGTTTTTTTTTTGGGGTTGCGAAGCTGCTATATGGGTATTTCAATTTTTCTGTTCACTGCCCATCATGTAAGCATTAGGATCTTTATTCTGATAAATTTTTTACTGTATTCATGTATTATCATTTCATTAAAATTTACTTCTTGTCACTTACATTTGTATTCTTGTCCCAGTATACGAGGAATTCAAGCTAATGATCTTAAAATTTTGAAAGAAAAACTTGAGCAAGAGGTAATCTTCTAGACTACTTTTAATGCTCAGGTTACAGGCAATGTTTTTAGCTGTTGGACCGTGCAGTATGCTTGTTTATGACATTCCCACAATGAATTTGAAATATTTGAGCTGAAAGCGGTCACTCATGTTTGAGAAAACTCCATGTAAATGAAATTACATATGGACTCAACTATTAAAAATCGACACAGTCCACAGACAACATTAAGAACTATCTATTACATGTTTATGCTGGGGATATTGCAACATAATTGGCTGTGTATGGTAATGATCTGAAGAGCTATTGGTAAATGATTATAACTATACATTTAGTTGGTGAAGACATATGTTCTCTATGTAAGTAGTTTTATAGCTTACCATGTGATGTATAGTTGTCTGAGATATACTAATTTTGACAATTACTTGACTTGCATTTTATAGGCATCTGAAAATCTTGGTATGGCCATGATCTACACACTGGTTACATCGGCTAAGGAATGGCTGCAAGAAATATATAGCCAAGAGACTGGTGCTGACAATGTTGCTATCGAAGAGGCGGAAAAAGATGATGTATGGCTTTTTGTTCTTTCCTTTGGCTTACACTGCTCTGGTTATGTAGTAACTAAAATAAAGTATAGAGACAATTTTTATTTAAGCTTTCCTAAGCAAACTACAGTTGCAGGATTCAAAATAGTGTTCAAGCCGTTGACAATGAATTCCAGTTGAACAAACCACAATGTCTTTAGGATGGAGAAAATGAAAATAACTATAGTCGGTGAGGTAGTTAACAACATTATGTGCTGAAGAAAGGTTAATCTTCATGAATTGATTTAAGGTTAATCTTGGCGATAGAACTACGTTATAGAGTCTTAGCATTGTTACAGGACTCTGTTGAGATTTAGTCGAATGGAGTAGTATGATATCTGCTGCTCAATACTGTCCTTTCTCATTTTTGTTTCCAAATTGACTATGGAGGCTCACTTAGGATATGAAGAACATTCTAAAAGGACTTGATATCATAAATTGGTTTTGTTATGTAGCTAGCTGGTTACCATACCTTTTCTCCATGTTCAAGTTGGACGGAAATCTCCCAACTATTTATCTCTCAATTCCAGAGGAGTACAGGCTGTACAGCATCTGACTTATACCATAAAGGAGATGATTCTTATGAAATGTGATTGAACGGTGTTGCATTTTTCCTGTTCTTCATGTTTTATTTTGTACTTTCTTGATGATTAGTCTTTCCTTAGATGTTTTTTTTTATATAGCTGTATGGTATAAGCTGCTTCATTAAATACTTTTCTCCTTGTAACAGGTAATTATACCACATGGAGAACCTGTTACTGTTGAGACATTTTTGGCATGGAGGGAAAGGTTTGAGGCAGAGTTGGCTTTAGAGCGAGCCAAGTGAGTTTAGATTTTTTTATTCCTTTTGTTTCCTTCTCTTTTTTTGTTGAGAGCATTAAGGATATTTCCCCATTCTTGAGGCCATTTTACCTCTGCAATGTATGAAATTGGTTCATACAATGACCTGAAATAGGTTTGCATTTTCTGTCATTTTTTACTTCTGGAAAAAAAAAAATAATAATAAAAACTTTCATGTTCACTTCACCCTCTTCATCTGGACCTCTCTTGGGGTGTTGTATATCTGTTTTGATTCATTTTTTTTTTTTTTCTTTTTTTAAATAACTTTCCACAAATTTTCAGGTTGATGCCCGAGTCTGCTCTCACGACACCTAAGGAGAAAAAGCTCACAGGCAGACAGTGGTTTGAAAGCGGAAGAGCTACAACAGTATTTACAACATCATTGTGCCTCCTTTTCATTTTTGCAGAGGCGCCAAAATCTAATACCTAATAAGATTTGCTTTTGATCATCCATTTTTAAGATTATATGCGTGTCTGATGAAATTTTGCCACACACACATTGTTAAGATTATTAAGAGAATTAGATACTTTAAATAATTGTGTAGTTAATAGACCTTTATTGGTACAAATGATGTGATATGTCTGCCCCAATTAAAATCTTTCTCTGCGACGAATGAGATTTAATTTAATAAATGAAATTAACAGCAATGAGAACTAAAAATTCTCTTATAGTAGTTCGTTTTAATATAATTCACCAATAATATTTTTTCATGATTTTAATGGACGGACTAGTAATCTCACTGGGGTGTGAATGTGAGACAACTACTGCTCAAGAAAAAAAGTCGGTTCCTGTGATGTTGTACCATTCTCTTTACTTTTTTGATGATAAATGACTACATTCTTCTGTGTGTTAGGTACATGTCTTCCACTGAGACTTTGTTCTAGTTTATATTGTCCATAAAATTTACGAAAAAAACATCCGACTTCATAATTTAGGATTACATGTTTTAGTTTTCTATCGACTAGTCTGTTTGTGTGAAATGAGATGGGGTTCTTTTAAACGATTCATGAAGGTTGAGTTATACACTAACTTCTTTGTCTTACACAGAAAGGTGCAGCAACTGTTGCTGAAGGATCAGGCGAGGAGGATGATGAAGATATCGACTTTGAAGATGACGATTTTGAAGGTAAATATCCCTTCCTCCTGCCCATCAATTCATCTCTTGAAGATATCAACGACATAGATTATGTTCTATAACCATGAATGAGGTTGCTGAGCTCAATTGCATGCGATTCTGACTTAAAAACTAATCTATCTTTCTGGTTATTGCAGACGACGAAGAAGATATGCTTGAGCATTATCTGGCTGAGAAATCTGACACATCCTCTCACTCTTCAAAGAGAGCTAATTAAACTTCTCTTGTGCAATGCTCTCTGGCATTTAACATTATTATTCATTCTGGACATGGTTATTTATAGGTATTTTTTGTTCTATTTGCCTACCAGAGAAAGAGAGTTGTTATGCCTATCTTATTGTGGCTGAGAAAATAATTAAAGAGTTGTAAGTTTTGCTATATTGAGTAGAGGGTGATATCCAATTTGTAATAGCTGCTATGTGTGACGTGACATATGACAAGTTTTTATTTCTTTAGATTGAGGAATGCCATTATACCTGATTATGGTCTGAAAAACAATGGTGTTTCATAACATCAATCTTCATATATTTGCTTACAGAAGCTTTTATTGTGTAAGCACCGAAAACGAAATTCGTTTATGGAAAGAAACAAAGATTTTGCATGAAATAAACGACATGAGCTTCAATACCATTTAATGTGACTTGATTAAAAAACCTATAATCAATTTGAATAATATTTTAAGTTAGAGTTGCTCTCACTAAAAAAAAAGGAATAAGTTAGAGTCTGCATCAACAGTCAATTACAATGGATAATTTGACTTTATTTCCATTGACACTAATTATAAGTATTATACAACAATGCAATAAAAAATTGAGACAGACTAAATACTTCTTCATGTTGAAACAATATTTTTCTATTCTACCACTACAGAGAACTACACAATTTTCTACGTAGTCTTGGTATGACAGTCAATTCTCCACCAAATATCATTCTAAGTCTCACCTATTACATTACAAATATAATACAAAAGGGATTTGCATTTGCTATATTATTGATATAGTCTTTGATCATGAGAGCCAATTATAATCTCCAGCATTTTTCCCTTCCCTATAAGATCATTCATAGTTGCTGATAACTGGAAATCGAAGTTTGCAGAGCAAGCAATAGATTAGACATTGTCATTGTGTACTATACACATCCTTGATCAGTCATAGCTTGAGCAATAGTCAGAAAAGATGAGATGACTGAACCATGTACTAGAGCCCTGTTAAATAATAGATGGGGGAAGAGAATAAGAACAATAATTCTATTGAAGAAACAAAATTCTGTCATTCGATCGTATCAAAACATCCACTGATAATCATACCAGTAAAATATAGAACAAAGGATGATGCATAATTCACTGAAATTAATATCTGTATGTCATAGTAGAGAAGCACTTACTCAGGGCTCTCTTTCTGATAACCAAAATCAGTTGCTGCTTTGAGGGCTCTCTGATACGTCTGTTTCATTGCATCCTGTTGAAAAGCAAAGTAAAGAATCACCTCATATAAGAATCTTGCAGAAGTTAATAACAAACTTGTAAACCTATTCTAATTAATAAGGTGAACAGCAGTGATTGATCAACCAAATGAACCTAAACCTTATTCATTTATTTTAACTAGCATTATGTGAATAGCAACTTTGAAACTTCAAATACCAAGTCACTTCAATTGTTCTTTAGATGGTATCTGATTCATGAAAACCTAATCAACAGATGTTTATTTCCAAGGACAATTCACTTGAGTGAATTATTTTAGCTTCCACAAAAGCATATTTGACAAACTTTGTCAATTTCGTTTAAAGACCCTGACCTCATTATTAGACAATGCACTTACAGCTCAAACGTTTTGGTGCAAATATCTAAAGCTAATTGCAATGCATATGAATAAGGATTGAAGTATAAAAAAACATACCTGCAATTTAGATTCAAAGTCCTCAGGTGACCAGTGCATCAAATTACACTCATGGTTTAATTCAAGTTCTCCAGCAACAACCTGCAATTAAGTAGAAAACATGAGAACATATATTTGAAATGAATAAATAACTAGCAAAAAGCACTGATCAAAACCCATAATGTGAATGAATGCTAGCACAATCAAGCAGCATTAGCTCGTTTACGACCTTCAACTCCACATATATAGTTATGGACCACAGTCACTCCAATCCACAAGTAAAATGGCAAGTGCAAGCTGTGAAGTGCACTGCTTATCTTATATTTACAGTACGACACAATAGCTCACAGCACTTACTAAAGGTTTTAGATTGCATCAATGTAGGTTTATTTTAGTTCATTGTATACAAGAAGAAGAAGATGGTTTTTGAATATTGAAAATATGACAATCAACATCAAAAATTGTGATGTGACTGGTTTAAAAAGGACCCCTATGGTCAACGAATGATTCCTTCATGCATTTTATAAACAGCAATGTTTCAATACAGTATAAACTTATGTATTATCATTGACAAAAACAAAATTATAATGCGCCAAACTAAGCTACAATTCAGAGCTTGCATTTGAGGCATCACAATGAGAGCAGAAAAAGAAGTCCATTGTATTCATGATAAAAGGATATAAAGAGATACATATGCCAGATAAAACGAACCCACCCCTCCAGCACCAGCAGCCATGGCCGGAGCAACTGAGAACATTAGCTTTTCTCAGAACATCAGCTGCTTCAGGGGTACATGGCATGTTCGAACCTAGGCAACAAAATAATATCTAATATCTATCAGTTCATATAAATTAAATTAACTTTTCAACAAAAAAGAATAATTGTGAACTGAACTTGATTGTTCAATAACAAAATAATCAAATGATGCTAATAAAAGCCAAGAAACCTCATGTAGGAAATTACTACCTTCTACAAGTATTCGGCAACCTGAATTAACCAAATTAAGGGCATCAGTCTGATCAATTTCATTTTGGGAAGCACAAGGAAATGCAACATCACATCTTTCATTCCAAGGTTTTGCTTCATCATAGTACTTTGACCGAGCATAAGTCTTTGAGTAATCCCTGAAGATGCCACATGGAGTCATGGGCAGAGCAGGGCAATCCAAAACAATGAACTTTCACAATTGCATAAGAAATATGCTAGATGAACAAGGGGAGAAAAAAGAAACAAAAAAAAAAAAAAAAAAAAAGAAAACAAAAACCTCAAGCTTCTCTGCTGAGCTTTGATATCCCTTAAAAATGATATTTTCATGTAATCAAATCCATCCTCATCAACCAAATATCCTTTAGAGTCTGCACAATGGAGATTTAAGTGATTCAGTAGAAGTAACAATATTAGTGTTGGTTCACAGAGAGGGAAGAAGAAGAAATGTGAAAGGCAACACTGATTCAACAGAATTTTACACCTATGATCATAAAATCAGTGAATACACCAAACATTCCAAACAGTTCTAATTGTTCTTTGACTGTTCATATAAATAGTGAATACAGAGCTAAATGAATTTCTTAGTCTACTTTCTATTTTAAACAAAATATACATGTCTTGTTTAGAAGGAACTAACTTGCTTTTCCTATAATAGCTTTAGCTGTCCTCCAAATTTATGAGTCCAACATGAAAAAGCTCCCAAAACTCTATCTTAATTCAGCTTCACTAATCACTATCAATGTCATAATAAGTCAAACAAAGTTCACACAGAACAGAAAATTACCTGAGACTGTAATGGGGAGAGCACCATAAGCAATTAGCTTTTCAAGAACATGCATTGCAATCTTTCCAGAACCACTTACAACACATCTGGATGTGAAATTCATAGAGAACAAACAATGTTAAAATTAGATAACCTGCACTGCAACTTTCAACAACAACTAGAACAATGGAGCTTTTTCTATAGATCAAGCAACTATAATAGAACCAAAAATATCACAAAAGAAATGCTTCTGAAGGTGAGCATTAAACATTTCTATAAGAACAAAACTTCCAAGTCATTTATCTTAAATACAAGGCAGTATAACATCAAAAAACAATGACAATGACATTAGCTATTTGATGGCCAATAGCAGTAGCTCAATTTTTTTCTTTTTTCTTTTCTTTTTTAATAATTTCCTTAAAAGTTATTTTTTTGGTTTCAATGTAATTGTCCCTCCAAACAAAAATGTCAGGCGAAAAGAACCATGGTATTCAAATTCAATGAAAAATCATAGTCATGTACTGTACAATCAAGAAGTTCAGTGAGGAACCTTAATCCTTTGAGCTCCTTATTCATGTCGGAAAGAATAAGCTGGGCAAAGAAAACCTGCGAAATATTGGGCCTTCTTAAATTGCAAGACGGGGGGGAAAAAAAAAAGAAGAACCTAAATGCATGGAGCTGATTGCGTCCTTTGTAAAGGACATCCTATTAAATACAACAATGAACAATCCTTCATGCATTAAGGCTAAAAGTCATAAGACATATACATGCACTAATGTACTATCACATATTCCCACTGTATTTCATTTATACCCATCCACACACAGATGGTATCAAAGAGTTGAGATGAGTTATTAATTACCAGCCCGTAGCCAGTAGCTTCAGTCCGAAGGCTAGAGCCAGACCAAAATATCCTTGGCCCTGTAAAACTTCCCTGCATAAGTAAGGCATACGTATGAAGGCAAAAAGACAAATTTAAATTCATTTCCATAATTTTTACAAATGTCAGCAGTCATTCAGAACATCTATACAAGTGATAAAACAGAAAATAATACAATCCAAAATATAGTCCTTTTTTATCACTCTGCATGGTTATATGAATAGAAATTGTTCAAATGACCTAAGCCCCCAAATAAAGGATGTGACTTTAAATGTGAGTTATGCACCAAAAAAAATTAAAAAAAAAAAACACAAAAAAAAAAAAACCCGAAAAACAAACAAAACAACAACAACAACAACAACAACAACAACAGAGACCTTAGCAAATTAGAACAAGAAGATGTCATATAAGAAAAATAATGGAAAATTTAAGTCCAGAAAGGACATTCTTAAAAGGTAGTCATAGAGAAGTGGACAGAATGGCTAGGTTTTTAATGAGGCAACCCATGGAAGGTAGAAAAAGCTTTCTCGGGCTGGATACATGGTTATTAAGGTGTAAAGTACTTAAAACAGAACACAACAGAGAGACAGTTATGGAGTGAATATAATTGTTTAAATAATTAAAAATTTAAGAAACAAAGAACAAATAATCATAAATCACCAGTCAAGTGCAAGAATCCAAGAAACAACAACCATAAGTTTGATCAGTCAAGCAGCCACTTTTGAAATTTTTCTAGGTACCTGAAAATGGCCAGCTAGACGTCTATATTGCCCAAAGAGATATCCCATCTCACGTGTACCAACACCCATCTCCTCTGATGGAAGGTCCTAAATATTTGAGAGATCAGACAAGTGAGATAAGAAGTAGAACTCAGAGGCATAGAAATAGATAAAACAAAATAAAATCTTCTTTAAGTTACCTTGTCGGGACCCAGATATCTATAGATCTCATTCATGAAACTTTGGCAAAAGCGCATGATCTGCCAGCGTGGGTTTCATAAACAACTGTAAGAAAAACTTTCAGAATTTCTAAGAAGGTTCATAATGTAGTAACACCATAATATAGACTGAAGATCTTACCTCATTATCACTTTTTCCTTTAGGTTCAAAATCACTTCCACCTGCTGCCCCTCCGAGTTTGTATGGTGACAATGCATTCTTTAATGTCTGTAAAATATTGTAAACTATATCTGTCGGAAAGCAGTTGAATACTAAGCTATTTCCAATCCAAAAAAATCTAGCAAAATCAATGTGGAAGTGTTTAAAAACCAAATTAAACTTTAAGACATTCTGTTTTGTGTTTAGCTAGCATTAAAAAAATTAGATTTGTAATTTTTAATTTATTATCTACTTACGTCTTGCAGCTTTAGTTCAAAAATCAGCAGGTCATATGGATAAAATTTTTAGCCTTCTCTCTCTCTCTCAATCAGAAACAAAAGATTACATAACAGGAAAAAAAGGAACTTTTTGTATATTTTATCATTTATGTATGCAAATTATCTCAAAAGGTAACAGAACTTTACACAAATTGGGACACTGAATTACATAGGAGTCAACATGAACATCAAGTTCATATAGTACCTGGTCAAAACCAAGAAATTTGACAATACTAAGGTTCACTGATGGGTGAAAGCGGATACCACCTCTACATGGACCCAATGCCTGGTTAAATTGTACCCTAAAACCTCGATTAACATGAGTTTCACCCCTGTCATCCACCCAAGGAACTCTGAAGACAATCATACGCTCAGGTTCTAGTAAACGCTCCATGATGTTGACATAACTGCAAAAACATTAATAATGACCAAAAATTCTTTAAAAAGCTCAGAATAATCCACTTCATATGAGGGAACTCACTGAGAATTTTTCGCTATCACTCTTTCTAAAGCATGAACAGCTTCTTGCACAGATTGAATGAATTCAATCTCATGAGGATCCCTCTTTAATGCAGCTTCAACAATTGATCCAGCTGTTTTTGACATAAGAGCTTCATATTTATTATTTAAGAGAACTGTCAGGTTGGAGTCATAAGAAAGCCAATAATAGAAACATTTATAACTATGTAGTAGAACTAAGTGTACAAAACACAAATGCAAGCGTCAAAATCATTATTAAGATAATTCATTTCAAGCTTTATATATGAATTTTTGCTGCAGAAAACAGGAATGAGAGGGCTAAATGAATATCTGAAAGTTCATTTTGGCATACACAAACTTCACCATTCAAACACAAATTATGAATGTTCTAACTTCATGCTATCAAAGAGTTTTTGTAACAAAATCAATTACCACTACAGAGAGAAGAAAAATGTTTAACAATTAGGATGCAACAAGAATAATTACTCAAGCATTATAACCATATTGAAAAGAGTAATGTTATACTATCTAAAAATTTGCCTAAATTCATTACCCAAATGATGTGACAAGTTTATATATAATTATCACGTTATTAATACATCATCTGTATTTTTCAACAAACAAGTCTTTCAACAACTTTTGTTTCAAAAAAAAAAAAAAAAGTCTTTCGACAACTTTGGGGTCATATAAAATTTTCTTTTCCAAAGGTCAAAAGCAACATCCAAAGCAACCCTTCATTTAATGGAATTCATAGAATTTAATGTCTATGGTGACTGCTTAAGTTTCAACACAAGCGCAACATCAGAATGAGATGACTTACCTTTCACGTAAATGGGTTTGTCTACAATAATTTTATCCTTGGAGGCCATCTGGAGACGAAGAGCCTCTTTGTGAAGCAAACTATTGTTGTGTTCCTCCAGTGCACTCATCTGCATATTCCTACTGCCTTCATTCCCATAAGGATTCCTTCGATGCTTCCTACCGTACTCCCTACATATAGAGCAGAAAATCCTCGCTGTCCCTTCCTTCACATCAACATACGCCCACTTGTAGGTATCAGCCCATTCCTCCCTCCACCTTTTCACCACCTTTTTCTTTCTCTTCACCGGTTGCGTTTTCGACATATCTTGATCATCATTTGGGAGTTGGGAAACCATCCCCATCTGCTTGGTCTCATCATGTTCTTCCGCCGTAGGTTCTCGTGGACCACCAATGAGCGGCGTATTAGCAAACGAAGGGTCATCATCCCCCGGTCCAATCTCCAAATCAATCTCCTCTCCAAGCTCCCTGACCACCAGATGATGCCTCTGCGCCTGCTGAATCAAATTCATATCATCCATAGTGGAATTCATCCCTAATCCACCGACCGGCAGCAACATTCAGCATGACAATCTTATCCACACCTCAAAAAATTCTCCGTATTGCGCTGTCTGTCACCATACCATAAACACACTCAATAAATTCCTTCAACTCCATCAAATAATCAACAAACAAAACTTCAATTCTAACACATTCAATTAACAAGACTGTCAAAAACACAACAACATAAATCACAGAATCGAAATCTTAAAACTTGCACAACAACCATATATAAAATCCACCAACATGCAACAACCCAAATGCGAAACAAGAAACAAACAGACACCACGATACCCTACAAAACCTCCTACAACAATCCAAAATCATTCAAACCACTACACAACTTCTTACATCTAGTACCTCAAACAATTCCACTACAACTAACCAAACACACACTCTCAAACCAACAACCAATCACACTCCTCCTCAATCAACAACCAAAATTACCATCTAACACTATGAAAAATCACACAAAACCAATCAAAATTCAACAACAAACCCAGAACAGAAAAAAATGAACCCAGATATAAAAATCAAACTTTGAACAATACCCAGAACAGAATTCCGAGTTCTAAACAATACCCAGATGCTAAAATCAAGCGAAAAGGCGAAGTACCTGAAGAATCCAACAAAAAGATGACAACTTTGAAACAAAAAAGGCGGTTTTTTGAAGTTGTGTTGGAGCCCCTGAACAAAAATCCTGCAAAGTGGCGTGTGAAGCAGGTGGTGGTGATCAGAAATTGTTCAGCGATTCAGTGGTTTTTTTTTCTCTCTTCTTCGTGTATATATGATGGGTTACAGGGGAGATTATAGCACTATATTGTTTGATAGAAGAGAAAAAAGATTTTTTTTTTTAACTTTTAATTTTTATGTTTGTTTTTATTTAATTGCTGAGATGATCACGTTGTTATTCCGTAGTAGTAGTTGGATATAATCGTTAATTACCTTATATAGTTTTAAAATATCCTATTTTACCCTATTATTAGTCCGTTACTATTATTATTATAGTTATCGAAATAATCAAAGTACCTCTGTAGTTGTGTACTTTTATATTAATGGTAAAAATAATTTGATAAAATCGTTCATTATCCCTATAATTTTAAGAAATCTCATTTTATCTCTATCATCATTACCTTTACTATTATTACTAAAATAATTAAAGCGCCCCTATAAATTTGTCATTATGCATTAATAATCAAACTTTGATTTATATCAACTTTAATGGTTAAATATATATATATATATATATTTAACATTTCTTTACACTATAAGGGTATTTAATTGGGATAATCCCCAAAAATCTCTGATTTTTTATAGATTATCCATTTTCTTTTATATGGTTTCGTTTTTATCCAAAATACTATCTAACTTCCAATTAAACACCTAAAAAACCCCCTAAAACCATATAAAATGACGATAATACCCCTAATGGTAACAGATTCCATTAGGGTGATAAAATTGATCGTTTGACTTAAGGGGCAAAAAAGGAAATTCAATGAAAATATCAATAAAAATAAAAAATAAAATAAATAATATTAAAATATCTATTAACATAAGATATTTTTATTAAAAAATAAAAAATAAAAATAATATATATTAGTTTATTTTTTTCTCTCTATTTTTCTCTATCTCTCTGGCTCTTTTTCTCTTTCTCTTTCTCTCTTTTTTTCCTCTTTCTTTCTCCATCTCTGATGGGATTTGAGGGTTGGTTTGACGACGGCGGTGCATGGTTGGACAGCGACGACATGGTGAAAGACCCAATTCTGGGTCTGGGTCTCCACGACAATCGGAGACCCAAAATCTGGGTCTCCACATTCGTTGACCACGAGCGGACGTAGAGACCCGGATTTTGGGTCTTCAATCGTAGAGACCCAATTCAACCAGTTGTTTGGCTCTCCATGAATGGAGACCCAGTTCAATGGGTCTCCACTGTTGGAGACCCAAGTGGGTTTCCTATAGAGTATAGTGGAGACCGGTGTTTTTTTTTTTTTTTTTCTCTTTCTGTTAATTGACTTTTTCTGTTTTTTGATGCTTGGTGATAATTGTAGGAGCTTGATGATTGCGAGAGGTTAATGATTATGGGAGACTGAATAATGAGAAAGGTTAGGAAACCCAAAAATGGGGAGAGAAAAGAGAGAGAGGATCAAATTTTTTTTTTTTTTCTGTTGATTTTTTTTTTTCATGGTTGTGGAGATCCAAATTGGATCTCCATTTTTTTATTTTTTTATTTTTTTATTTAGTGCTTTTTTTAAAAAAAAAAATCATATCGGGGGTAATTTAGTCTTTTTATTATCTGCACATGTCAGTATTACTTTACCATTAACAAAGTGATGGAATGGGGAAAAATGGATAAAAATAAAACTACATTGGGAAAAATGGGTAATCTATTAAAAGTAAGGCGATTTTTTAGGATTTTCTCTATTTTAATTGATTTATATTAATAATTTTTAAAAATATTAAAGGATTTTAATATTATGTCAGACTACAGGGCAGAAAATAGGATAATTCCTTTAATTTTTTAATTAAATATTATTATTTTTTTAATGAAAAAGTAGATTGGGAAATTTTTGTTGGATGGAGGGTAAAAAGAGGAATTTAGTTTATGATTGAGCGGTTTTTGGGCATTGTGGCGCCTGTAATTCACCTTCTAATTATATGTTGTAAGTAAATTTAAGTTTTTGGGGGAAAATAAAAAAGAAAAATAAAGAAAGGCTTTATATTGGTTAGTGTAACTTGGTTTGATTTGGATTGATGTTTGAACGGGTGAGAAATGAAATGATTTTGATTGATTATAAAAATTTGTTAGAAATTATCTTAAAACTTTTAAACCGAGTAAAATGTAAAATGCGTTATCTTAAAAATCAATAAAATTGATGGGAAAAAAAAAAAAAAAACGCTTAAAGAGGTCTTTGTTTATATATCAAATTAAGTGAATCTCTGCTTATAAAATTGGGATAACGTTAATTTACAAATTTTATATAGTTACAAAAGTGAAGATTAGCTATAGATTCTAATCCAATGATTTATAAAAATTAAAACATTGAAAAATTGAAAATTAACAAGAAAATTAAAAAGAAAAAATTCACTTATAAATTAACAATTAAAGTTTGTGTGATGTATCCCCAATCTTAAAATTTTTTGTTGCAAAGTGCAGACCAAGGTAAAAGATAAATTTAAAAAAACTAATTACTACTCATAACCATTCATGAAATAGATAAATCAAATCTAAATCAATTAGTTGCTATCAATTCTAAAATTAGATTATTCATGAAATCTAAGGAACATCACTATGATCTTAGATAAGCTTGCGACCAAATTTAAAACCATTTGAATAGGGTTTTAGTAACTCATATATTCTATGGGTGGTACACAGAATTTGTCACAAGATAAACAAGCCAATTTAAGTAAGTTTATCCTTCTAGTTCTAGGTACGAGTGAGCCAAAGTAGAAATTATGGACATTATGGTGTTAGTGTTTCGACTTAGTGCATCATTTTAAAATACTGAATACGGTGCAAAGACCGATGCAATGAATTCTCTGGATTCATCAACTAAAGCAATGTAACATATTTAGTAAATCTACCAACTTAAACACATGTATTTGCTTTAATTTCATAAACGAAAGAAAATTTTGGTTCTACCTAGTATTGCAATGACTTTGTTTTTGTTCTTTTTTTTTTTTTTTTTGAATAATTACACATGAATGAGGATTCGGACAAGGAAATATCATCCAAACTTACGACCTCTAAAATATAAGTGTGAAAGGTTTATTGTTACACTAATCTCATCCTGTGAAACTTACAATCACTTAAAATAATGGTACATTCACTAGTTGAATATGATAACAAGAATTCTTTGAAGAAAACGAGAGGGGGTTCGAGGTAGAGGGGGGATTCCGGCTACCTAATCCTCCGAACACCGAATGCTTGCCCGTGCTTATCCCATCATCCACCTAGATATTTGCTTTTTACAATCAAATCCAAAAACCTCATTCATCATTCAAGATTCTTGAGCTGTTTACACTCCCTATTCCCATGGTATGGAGCCATTGTCAACTAATGCAGCCAGCGTAGGATCACCACTTCCCATGCTAGCTGGGAGCCACTTATGTCGATACGACTGTATGACTAAATATTCGAGTTCTATTATCATACCGAGCCTCATTTATTTCACGAATGAAAGAAAAAATGAAGAAAGAAGCAAAATGACAAAACCTATATACACTAAAAATGCAATCACAACTATTGCAGCTGTTAATGCAACATATCTTACAAGGGAGAATCCCATATTTTCAGTCAACTGTACAGGTGGTTAATAAAATTAACCCGAAAATTTGAAATAATTTTCTTAATAAACTATACTCATGAGCACATTTATGCTTTTAATCTAATCACCAAATCTTCTATCATTTCTTTTCTTTAATCAGAAAAATCTCAAAACTATTCAAAATTTCTCTGGGGGGCAACTGCCTTTACCTAGTTGTTTCCACCACCAGCCCCGCCCTTTATCGAGGGTTGAATAATCATTCATCTTCAATCTTTTGTATAAGCATGATAGAAATCTTCGAGCCTCTGCTTGATACTCTAAAATACAGAGAAAAAAATTCATTTATTAAAGTGCAACAACAAACTTGAATGGAGATATTAAATGTATACTCAAATTTCATATTAAATGTATACTCAGATTTCATGTGTGGTACGAGTGATATATCAATTACCTTCAGCTCTTCATGTAGCACAACAAATATACGCTTCAACCTCTTATGTCTCTGCAAGTTATACCACTATTCAGAGTCACAACCAAAGATGTCGACAAGAAAGAAAAAAAGAAAGCCAAGTGAATGCATTTACAGCACAGTTACTTTGTGATAGTATCCTTCCTACTGCTGTTCCGTCATCTTTTTCATATTTGTTTTGTTTTTTTATTTTAAATGTTTTACATTATTCCCCAACCTTTATTTGTCCACCCAACTCCACATTGGGTTCAAATTCGGAAAAAGGGCTATATCACTGGTCAGCCTGCCATAAAAACTTTTCATTTCTACTAAGACATCACGTACGAAATCTACAAAAACACAGTGATAACCACACATATAACAGGCACACAAAACAATTGATAATCAGAAGGGAGAAATAATCATGGAAAAGAATCAACTAGAGAGGAGACGGGAACAAGGACGAGAAGAGAGAGAGCAAGTTTGCACAAAAATCTCTATTTTATTGCTCACATTTCCAAATGTTAGCAGAGGGATGAGAGGAACCGTGATGAAGATAGCACATTAAAGATTTTTAAAGTACAATCATCCAACCCATTGACTATATTACCAACTACACAATTTTTACTGGGTTTGAAAAATCTCAAGATCCAGTTGCTAAGCAGAAAGTAGAAACTCTCCTGCAACTTCAGCTGTAAAACACCTATACCCCTCAATATTGTTTCTAGCTTCAACATCATAAAACCTGAAACTGACACTATCTGCTGATATTTATTGTAGGTAACCTTTCTTAGGATATCATCAAACAAGAATATACTACATCCAGCCAAGATAATGGGAACAGAGTCCAATCAACAAGTTACTAATTCAAATAACAAGGCCAATTATGAAGAAGAGAGATTAATTTTTGTAGGAGAAAGAAACATAAATGTACCCGTAAAGTTCATAATAACAGCATACCGTTCCACACATAAATGTACCCTTAAAGTTCATAATGACAGCATACCGTTCCACACTGCCTATAAGAGTCGCTCAACTGTCGAACAATCTTATTATATCTCTCAGCATCCCTGCCTTTTGCAGCTTCAAGTTCTGTTCCCATTTTCTGGAATTTGTTCCTACAGATAGGAATTACGTTGCGAATATTTAAAAAAGTTACCAGAGAATATAAACACGCAAGAACACCCTGAAATAATTCCTCAAAATACCTGTCATTTTCTAGGACATCGTTCAAAGATAAATAAATTTCATACTTCTCTTGAAATTCCAGCACAAAATCTTCATACCTAAACATGAAATACAAAGGATAAGATGAAAGTAGATGCTGCAGGCTCCAGTGACAACAGCAAGAATGGCATAATAAATTATGCAGCAAGGTAATGGAACTCATAAATGCATTAGTGCAAACAAGACTGCTTACTGAGACAGATCCTTGATTGGTCCCTTAAGCTCCGGTTCATCCTTTTCATACTTATAATATGAACAAGTCTCTTCGTCTGAAGAATATAACTTCCTCTTTTGACCACTATCATTGCTCTCTGTTAAA
This sequence comes from Nephelium lappaceum, assembly GCA_021234005.1. Lineage (NCBI taxonomy): Eukaryota > Viridiplantae > Streptophyta > Magnoliopsida > Sapindales > Sapindaceae > Nephelium > Nephelium lappaceum. The sequence continues at coordinate 3,942,331 of CM037997.1, read as the reverse complement.
ACAGTATCCTTTCGCCCACCCACTGTGTCTGCCACTATATTAGATGTTTGTGTTCTACTATCCTTTAAAGAATGGGATACTGGTCCCCGTTTAGTTTCATGCTGTTGTGAAGCACTGGATGGTGCTTTCCTCTGGCTTTCTGCAGAGCCTTCCTGTCCACCACCTACTCTTGCTTCAATCTGTCTGGATTTACTGCTTGCCTCTGTTGATTTGTTAAATTGTGACGCTTCAGCATGATCTACTCTTGAAAGATGTTGAGGCTGAGATTGCAGATTCCTATAGTGAGTTCTTGTTGAATCTTCAACAAGTTGTTCTGGGTTGGACCTCTTAACCCCAACACTTGGATTGGGTGGAGATGATTTTCCTGATTCCAATGCTGCCTTTCCAATAGATTTTCCCTTGCTTAAATCTGAATTACAGTTATCTGAAGTGCTTGACTTGTTCTCCGACTGTTTAAAAGAACCTTTCCTCTCAAATTGCTTTCTAGGTGGTGTTTCCTCAGGCAATGTCTCACGATATTCACCCAACTCCAAGTCCGAAAGCTCTCTTTGAAGTTTGCTACCCCTTCCATTTCCCATGTGTGAGCTTGGAGCCTGTCCAGTCTCATTAAATTTTGAAACCATGTCACCATGTTTCCCAAAATTGGAATCAAAGGACATTGAATTTTTGGCTCCAGAACCACCTTCCTTGAGATTTCTCAGCCCCTTTTTCTCCTTTGGAATACTATCCTCATTTTGAATATCTCTATAAACTTTATTCATTTGGGATGGGTAACCCTCATGTGCCTGAAAGCTCTTTTCAAACGACTTCCTGCCATGTTTATTTGGTTTCTCTGCTGCATCATGAGCCTTTGAGCGTGCACTTTGATCAAATGACTTCCTACCTGACCGCTGAGTATCTGATCCAGGCTTTCCAGAAAATGGCTGATTGTAGCCCTTTTGGGAACCAAAATCAGCATTCCCTTCCCTGTCAGCTCTAATTATCATCTGGGTAGCAGGCCCCTTAAAAGGTTCTCCAGTGAATCTATTAGGGGATGAACGGGGAGGACTCTCCAGCAACTGAGCCTCCCTAACCCCAGAAACAGGAAGTCGAACCGAGCTTTCACCTTTTGATCTTTTAGATAGTTCAGATCTCTCATTAATGTGCTTCGGATCAGGGCCCCTCTTGGACTTGCTTTTCGATATCCTCTCAGAGCTGTCAGATTGCTCATGCCTGAAACTGTCATTCGCCACCGTATCCTTATCCTCAAACAAATTTCCTATAAAATTTTGGCGCTCTTGAAGCTCATCATGATCGCTTAATGTTTTTAGTCCATCCTCGGGTTTTTTGGCATCTCCCTTGTTTACAGCCATTTCAATTTCCTGTTCATTATCAAGCAAGTCTTTCTCAATGTCAACAGCATCAGATCCATGACCTTCAATGTCAACTGCATCAGAACCTTGACCCTCAATGTCAACTGCATCAGATCCATGACCTTCAATGTCAACTGCATCAGATCCATCATCATCTTGTTTATCATCAGTCTCATTCTGCAAAGGCCTGCCATCATCAGTTCTACACACGTTAGGTGATGTTGGGAACCCCCGTTCGGAGGCCTGAAATTTAGGATTGGGATCTTTGTCATCATCACTAGTCATAATATCCACATCCTCATCAGACCCCTCCTTGCCGCTGGAAGAAGCATCACTTTCACTATCGCTGCTGCTACCGCTCCCACTTCCCACAGGACTTTTACTTCGGCTTCTACTTTTACTGTGGCTTCCACTGTCACTACCACTATCACTGCTGTCACTTTCACTGTCACTGTCACTTCCACTATCACTAGAGCTACCTGCCCGTCCTTCACTATTATCAGAAACCTTTTTCTCTCCAAACAAATCAGGTGAATAATGTTGGATATCAACTCTTTCCTGCACATTGGATTCATCTCCAAATTTAGAGTTTGACTGAGCCTGTTCCTCTATTTCATTAGCAGCAACTTTCTCTGCGACGCTCAGTCCTGGAGCAGGAGTTTTGTCATGAATGTCTTCAACAGCAGGTGTCTGATTATGATTATCTTCAGGGGAACTGAAAATATTAATACGCATGTCACACACATACCCAAATTAGAAATAGAATAAAATTTCATGTGCAGACCAAAAGATTCTTGTAAAATGAATGCATCACTTTTCATGAGCTTTTTTAGATTAACAATATAGCCCACGGAGTACCCTAATTATTAGAATTTAGAGGCCATAGCAAAAGTCAAGGTAATGCTGAGTCTTGAGCATCATTTAGATAGGAATGTAAAGAAACTTAGCTCATATTAGAAGCAATGCCAAACCTTATACGTATTAAAGATGGATTCATACGAAATCTGAGAGTTCTTCTAATAAAGTTCCCAATAACGGAACAAGAAATTCTATCATGCTTAGAGCAGATGAGAAACCACAAGGCATAAAACTGTGTACCCATGCTAAGACGGGTTAGAAAGAAGGGGAAAAAATAGGAAAATATTATGTGTAGGAGATTTACTATTCAACAATTAATATGAAGAGTCGGATATAAATGCAGTATATACAAAGTTATATACAAAACACTAAATTACATAAAACAAGCCATTTACACCAAAACTATGTCAGGCATACAAAGAAACATCTTCAATGATAAGGTAGCATCTCAGATTACACATTTTATAGCCCACAACTCCAGTATCCCACGTTTTTGTCTTTCCAATCTTATTTACTTGTTTCTGTAAATTGTTATGTCTGAAAAATAATTCTCGTCTCCTCAAGCTTAGATCAGTTTCTCAGCAGCAGAATATGCTTAGCATGTTTGTTACTAACAGGTTCCTTTGATTGTTGTCCAGTTTCTTTCACTTACATAGCAAACATCTAACAGGCTTATATAAAGAAAAGCAGACGGGCAGTGCCTTGGATTGGATATGACATTGATTGAACGAAATAGAAGAAGAATAAAGGGGAAGAAAAGACCACAAGAAAAATTGAATCCACGTCATCATGTAAAAGAGGAAAATACCTTCCACTTTCAGAAGAAGGTTTCTTGAAGTCATCTAACTCCGCTCCTGGTTTTAAGATATACCGTCCTGGAGCTTGTAAAATTGCAATCTGATGCTCAACATTCAAAGAGAAGACACAAAATCATGCTCTATTCTAGAAACAACAGCATCAAGAATTTTTATCACTTACCTTTTTAATGATTGGCTCAATCTTCCTCGTAGAGTTGGGGATTTTATCTCCTACAGCTTTCTCCAAGGCCTATGACACAAACAGACACACAGAGTGAGGGCAGGTGGTGGGAGAATTTATGATTTGCCAAAATAGAACTCAAACAATATAAAGGAATGAGCTAAAGAAGAAAAAAAAATACCCTAGAAACAAATAAATAGAAAATATGCTTATTATTATTATTAACTTTTTCTAGTAGTTACCTTTAAGCTCATCCCCTTGGGATTCTCGGTCAGCACAGTGATCAACGTACTCTGCAAATCAATGGGTTTACCTCCAGAGATTCCTTTCTGTCCTGGTGTACTAGATTTTGTCGGAGTTTCTTTCTTGGAGTTGGAAGCATTCTCTTTACCCTTTACCTGATTTGGAGTGATTTCTTCTACACTCACATTGTTCTTAACTATATTTCCTGGTGATGCTGGAGATCCAGGTTGTCTGGGAGAAGATGGTAGTGGTGATGCTGAGCGTCTACCCTTCAAAGTGGCAGTTGAAGAGACTCCAGATTTTATAGAAGATTTAGGAGGACCAGTAACTGCAATTGTTGCAAGACAACAAACTTAACAAATTTCCAAAAAGAATAAATAGACTTCCAACATTTGGAAAGAAATTTATCAACTTCATGCAAGGAACTCTGTAGTTGGATAAACTTCTGTCTAGATAACATAGGGAGATTACACTGCATGAAAACAGATTCTATTGGCCTACCTTGAAGTGTTTCGACTTTCCGCTTTTTAAATGGAGGCTCTTTCTTTTGTTTATATGCTGTCCTCCAAGGATTAGCTGAAAATAAGGGGTGCAAGTTAGATACTGAGCATGAACACGTATACTTCAAACATGCTTGTGTCATTAAAATGTGTAGGACAATTAAACACAACATAAATCATCAAATGTCAATTAATCATTTTTTCATCAAGAACTCAAGACATATGAACTAATGGATCACCACCTTAGCATTCTTCTAATATATTTGAAAGAAGTGTTAGCCACATTAGCTTGAAATTTATAACTTAACATTGACTCCATACCATAGCATCTGAAATTTATAGATCTTCGTAACCTTGCAAGCTAAACAAGGCCATGCAGTATACTGGTAGACCGCAATCATCACTTACCATAAAAAGAAGAAGCAAGTCAAAGATTTAAAGGTTTATAAAAAGCAAGTGCAAGTCAAAGATTTGACAGCTTAATTAGAGGACTTAATTTGGGGATTGGATATGATTCTTGATTGTGGGGATTTGATTTGATTGTCTCTTAATTGTAGGGATTTGATTTGCCCGTTGTTTATTATTCATAGGAAAAGGTTAAGAGTGTGGGGGATATCTTTTTGTGTCTTGAAAATTGTAAGCAGAGTAACTCCGCCTAAAGGTCAAGTGTAGCACTTACCCTAGGCTCTTGGTGTAGCACTAGGAGCAACTATCTTTTTTATTCTTGTTATTCATTAATAAAATTTCCCTACTTTCCCTGAATTCTACTTTGGGTTAGCGAGGTTCCTAACAATTGATATCAGAGCCCGGCGCAAAGGACCAAGTGAATGGTTAATACGCGAATGGAGAGTCGTGTGGAAAAGCTCGAACAGGATGTGTTGGAATTGAAAAGTCAAATGGTGGTCGTGATGGAAAGCTGTCCGAATTGTTTTCAATTCGCAATTTGCTCACCAAATTGAGTGAAAAGATCCTATCAAACGAAGTGGAGGCTGCTGGTGTTGAGTGCTCATCGGGTGGACTGACTGAAATTGTTATGACAACCATAATGGCTGCCGTGCCAGAACGGCATGCAGAATTTGCGACAACCAATTGAACGATCTCAGCCAATGACGAGTTTCGGTTTGTGGTGAAGAAGTGTCAGTCAACCATCAGTCTTTTCGACCCCGATGACTCAAGAATTTCCACGAAATGGAGAGAGAAATCTCACCATTTCTCCGGTCGAGATGCAAGCTCACCAAGCTAGAAATCAATGCTTTCATTGTGAAGGATAATACTCGCCAAACCATGTCTGTCCTAAGGCACACCTACGAGTCATGATTGCAATTAAAGACGAGGAGTAGGAGATACCCGAAGTTCCGCCTTGGGGACAAGGCGGTTGTTAAGGGGGATAGAATTGTCAGACCCCAATCATCACTTACCATAGAAAGAAGAAGCAAGTCAAAGATTTAAAGATTTATAAAAGGAAGGTGCAAGTCAAAGATTTGACAACTTAATTAGAGAAGTTAATTTAGGGATTGGATATGTTTCTTGATTGTGGGGATTTGATTTTATTGTCTCTTAATTGTAGGGATATGATTTGATTGATTTGATTTGATTGTCTCTTAATTGTAAGGATTTAATTTGCTACTTGTTTATTATTTATAGGGAAAGGTTAAGAGTGTGGGGGATATCTTTTTGTGTCTTGAAAATTGTAAGCAGAGTAGCTCTGCCTAAAGGTCAAGTGTAGCACTTACCCTAGTGGCCTAGTCTCTCGGTGTAGCACTAGGATCAACTATCTTTTTTATTCTTGTTATTCATTAATAAAATTTCCCGACTTTCCCTAAATTCTACTTTGGGTTAGCGAGGCTCCTAACATATACAAGACATAATAATAAAAGCCATAGATAGGCATTCTATATTTTCATTCTCAACTTAATAAAGGCTTCTACTAACTCCACTTTCATTATAACCACAGTAGATAAGTCTTACAAAAGGCTACATGCATAAGACCAATATCTTTTTAAACTATCTCCTCTCTACATGTCAGAGAAAGGCAACAAACAGAGACCATAAACTACACAACAGCAAAAAAATAAAAAATAAATTAAAAAAAAACCTTCAACGGCAGCCAATTGCTTTATTTGACTTTTCATAGACGGGTTCCCGTGGTCTAATACAATGGCTCTGCATAAATAAAAGGATGATAAATATCAGGCCAATATCTATAGTGTACAGAAAATATTACCAAAAGATTCAACTTATTTTTAAATAGTTAGTAAAATCAGTATACTCAAGATTCAAAATAGTCAAACATGTCAAATTACTCATAGTCAAATGAACATAGAAGTACAACTAATGGCTAAGAATTAAAAAATGGAAAGAAAACAGATATTCATTTGGTGTATCATCAAGGGAAAAAACCAAAAATTACAAGACAAAATCTCATAGAACAGCTGAAAAAAAAGATTGTCTATAGGTTAGGTTCATGTTATATAAGAAGCTTAAACTGCAATGAGTTCTAATAAAAACAGTAGTCTAAGCAGTAATACTGATAGTGATTAGAACTGCCAACCAATGGATGCCAGAGAAGCGAATGATAAAGATATCTTCCTCTAAGGAAAAACAATTACACAAATAATATATCAAAACAAGTGCAAGATGCTAGGATAGAAATGTATTTGTTTCTTAAAACCGTACAAGAACAAAACAGAATACGCAAATCAACCGGTTGAAGGAAATGTCAGTAAGAGTTAAATCCACAATAGGACCCACTGCATGCAATCTACAACAGATTTCAATAAAGCATATGTGCACAAGATACATCTAAAGAAAATCAAGTTTAAGACCAGAAGGATATGTGCATGCAAAGGCATTTATAACCAAACAACTCCATGAAATAATAAGTATATAGTAATGTAATACACCTGCGAGATTTTTGCTTGCGTTCTGCTTCCTCTGACAGCTTCTTAACATGTTTGGTAGTTGACTCATCCAAGACACGTTGAACATTCAACTTGCGCCATGCACAGCCAGATTCAACAAGCAGACCATTCCCATCTTCACCACTTTGACATTCTTCATATATGTCACAAAGGTCACCCAACTCACGCGACCATGTAAATCTGAACTCTTTACCACCCACGTCAATTACCTGATACAGTAATCGACAATGTAAACACAAGTTGCCTCAGAATTGATAGGCTACAACAAAATTAAGTTTTAATTTTTAATTTTTTTACTTTCTTTTTTACCAAGTATACGAGTCACAGCTGCAACACCGTAAAACCAAATCTTAAAAACAGAAAAGATGGAAAGAAAAGAGAAGTTTTTACAAGATTAACCACTAATATAGGCATTGTGATTTCCATGAAGTACATCCAAACCCAAAATAAGAGGGAAAACTGCCAGTGCAGTAAATAGATATTGCTCAATGACAAAGTGTCTCCACCAATTTACAATCATATTAGAAGGGACGATCTAATGCCACCCAACATGAAAATTTTGAGGAGTTCAGAGCTATTACTTCTAATTATAAAACTTCTAGATATATGGTTCATCACCAAATAGGATCAACAAACTCAGTAAAGGAAAATAGCTCAGCATACTGTACAGGTGAAAAGAAAAACCAAATCCTCTGAGTTTTAACAAGTGCAAGATTGATAAGTTCAAAAAGTAATTTCTTTCTTCTTCATGCAATAAACATGATTCCATGAATATGTTTGAGGCCTGTTTATTTCACATGCTTAACTATTATTACTATGGTAAGTTTCCCACTTAAAACTCTGACTTCATTGCTTATTAAGTAAAACTACTGCAAAAAGGTGGTTTCCACTAGGATTATTCACAACTAAACAAAATAAACAACTACACTGATAAATTTAAACCCAAAAATCCAAATTTGCATATAACCTTTCCATCTTCTTCTACTCATTGGACAATTCTCTAATCTTTCCTCTCTCTCACCATTTCCTATCTCAATCCATCAATCAACTATCAGAAATATCAAGATCCATTCATACTCTCTCTCTCTCCCTCAATGTGCTCTAAAACCACTTCCCATTCCACTACAATCATTCAAGTTAAACAAAAAAAACCACTACCTGAATGAACTTAACCCCAATAAATCAGCTTTGCACAATCATTCTAACCCATCAAACTCCCATTTCCACTACAACTACAAGCAATCAACCACAATTCAATCCCCTAAACCCCCCACCAACCAAAATCAAAAACTACATTAGCAAAAAACATTGCCCAACAACTAACTCAAAACTCAGCAAAAACAACTCAATAACTCAACCATTCCCATAACTTTTCCACCTTCTCCTACTCATCAAACACTTCTCTAATCTCTCCTCTCATCACTATTTCCTATCTCAATCAATCAACTATCAAACAAACAAATCAGTCCTAAACTAAAACCACATTTCACTCCACTACAGTCATCCACAACTAAACAAAACAAACCACTACCTCCATAAACTTAACCCCAAAAAATCAACTTTGCACACTCATTTTCACCCATCAAACCGAAATCAAATACTACATTACCCAACAAACCAAAAACAACATATCAATCAAACCAAACCAACTCAAAACTCAACAAAAACAAACTCGAAAACTCACGTTCCCATTTGGGTTATTCGACATGGAATCGAACTTAATCCTAGCCGTCCGCCCTTCACTCTCCACCTTCCTGATCTCCTCCACCAAGTCAGGCGCCAGCCTTATGATCATTGCGAAAGCCAAAGGATTATTCCCAGAAACAAGACTGAACGTCTCCTCCACTGCCTTCGACCCTCCTACTCCAACCACACCTCCGCCACCTCCTCCTCCGCCGCGTCCGCCACCCCGGTTCCGGGCGGCGGACGACCCCCCCATAGACAGCCTACTATTGGAGGCCGAGGGCCCGCTCAGCCTGTGCGGCGGCGGCGGTGGAAACGGTCCCCGCTTGTTCCCTCCACCGCCACCGCCACCGCCGCCACCCGTTCTTCCGCCGCCACGGCCGAGTTTTGACCCTCCGAACATTGCTGTAGACTACTAAACCTCTTCTGGGTGATTTTTTTTTTCCCTTAAAAACTCATTTGTGGGGAGGTGAACCCAGAAACTGTAGTGGGGTTTTTGCTTCGATTCTCGTCTATTGAATTTGGTCTGATTTTTGAGTTTTGATTTCTGGGTTTTTAATTTAAAAAAAAAAATAAATTTGAAACGTTGTTATTTTTGTGATTGTAGAGAGGAGGTGGTATTTTTTTGGTATTTTGACTTGGACCCCTTAATTTTGTTTAAATTATGATAAAGATTAGTATACTTTTGATTGTGTGTTATTGGACTTGGGACTAGATGGGCTAGATTAGTCGTCAATGAGTTGGACGTTGTTTATAATGTAGTCGGAAGAAGATGACCGATTAGTGTACTATAGTAAATATGTATGGTCTGGTTTTTGACAATTTGGTCTCATAGATCTAGCATATCGAATCATTTGGTGTAGCATTCGGCCTATTGTATTAAATTGTTTCGTCTTGAATGTGAAATTACTGGATCCCGATTACTAGACTAGCTGGTTACATATATCGATTTTTTATCAATTACTTACAAAAACTTCTAGTTGTGTTACATTTTGATTCATATTATATTTCAATTCAACAACTTCATATGAACTTGTATATGATATTGCTTGTCTCAATCAAGTTTGAACCGAAATAAACAATTTAAGATTGGAATCCTCAATTTACATGCAACTTTTATGATTGAGGAAATGATAATCAAAACTATGTTCATAATCATGAGCTTAGGGATTTAAAGCGTACCTTGATTATGTAATTTGTTGTTGATGATTGGAATACAATGAATTTGATAACTGGAATATGATGAATTTGAAGACAATAGCAAAGATGTGTTGATTCTCGACAAATTTGGGTTTCTTTATCTAGTTTCTCATGTCAACTTATTCTGTGTGTTTGTGTTGAAATTCCAATGAATGACGATGACTGGTTAGACGTCATAAGTCTTCATCATTGATTATTGAGATTTTCAAAAGATTATGCAGATTTTCAAATTTGATCTTCGAAATTTTATGTACTTTAATTAAATAAAGTGATATGGTGATGCTATAGTCTATTTGGGTCAAATATTGAGTAAAAAATAAAGTTTATTTATTTATTATTTTTTAAAAGTATACTATTGTTAAAATAAAATTAAATGGTACCATAATTTTTTCAACAACTTTTAAATTTTCCTTAACGCCACATTTGTTTCTTGAGATTGGGACTTATCTTAGTCCAACCACCTGTTTGGATCTGTATAGGACTGGACTCAACTTAGTTTGATGCAAACAAATTATCTTTTTGTGACGAGATTTATGAACCTTGCCATAAAAGGTGAGACTATTTAGTACCACCCTTTTATGTTTTATAATTTAAAAATTTTTCTTATTAAAATTTTTTTAAAGAATTTTATAGATTATTTATATATTAAAGATATATTAAAAAATTAGTTTAATATAATTTATTCTGATAATTTTAAAATTGATATTTGTCTTACAATAAAAATAAATGTAATTTATGATAAACTTTTTACAAATATTATTCTGTTTAAAATAGTTATATAAACATTTTAATTTATCTAATCTAATATTAAAAATTTTACACTCTATCAAATATAAGATATAGTTATTTTTTATTTAATGCCGTGCACATCAAACAAGAAACAATACTAATTTTAGTCAAGCCCAAATGCACCAAACATGTCATGGTGCTAATTTGGTCTATTTTTATCATATATAATTCAACTAATTACATCTTTTAAAAATAATTCAATTCACCCCTAATTGTTCTTAAAATTTGATTTTTTGACTAACACAACATTAACATTGATAAATATTACTTCTAGTGATTTATCATTTGTAGGAAATAAGAAATCAATAAATTAATTAATTTTGAAATAATAAGGAAATCTTATGGATTCTCTTGCTTTTGTTTTTATGTAAATTAGGTTCATTTATTCTATCTCACATGATTTTGTTAGTTTGAAATTCTCTCTTAAAAAGGAAAAAAAATTATGAACTTTTTAAAGTGTTTATGAGATTGTTTGAAGTGATTCATGGTACTTTTCAGAATTTCAGAACAAAAAAACGATTATTACAAATTTCAAAATCTCTTTGACCTTATTTGTATCTGATAAATTATAAGGGAGCGAATTGCAATGTTCTTTTAAGTATTTATTTATTTTCAATCATATATAGTCATATCTGCTTCCAAAAAAAAAAAAAAAAATTATATATGGTCATATCAAATGTGTGGTATAATCTAATAATAAAATACGAAACTCTGTGAATTTAATATATGTATATATATAATTTTTTGAATAGAAATTTGTATTTTAGTTTTTGTTTTCTAAAAAACCCAACATTCATAGTATTTTGTGATGTTTGCCACCATGGTGATAAACAAATAAAAGGATGATTGATATTATTCATCTTTTATGATTGATATTATGATTGTTATCCATCTTTTATGTTTTTTATTTGAAAATAAAGAAATTGATGGTTTTGTTGGTAGTTCTTTATTTTGTGATGGTTGCCACTATAGTGATAAACAAGCGAAAGGATGATTGATATCATTCATCTTTTATGTTCTTTATTTGAAAATCAAAGACATTGATGGTTTCATAATTTTGTTGGTAGTTTTAGTCCATTTTATTGCATATTTTTCTTAAAATTTATTGAACTCTCCTTTTAAAACTCCTCAAACTCTCAAAGCTTAGTTCTCTATATTTACTTCTATGTTTACTTTCTTGATTTCTGATTTTTCCTAATATTTTTCATTTTTTCTTATACGAAAGTGTAACATTTATGTTTCTCAAAAAAAAAAAAAAGTGTAACATTTATAAAGAAGTATCTCTTTTGGCCAAATGAGTATTTTTAATTCTATCGACCCAATTTGACTGCTAATAACCCTCATTTAATCCGGTAATATCATAGGTTCAAGTGATTATATTGTATATGGTATTTAAGAAAAAAAAAAAAAAAACAAATACTAAAGGCTCTATTCATTTTATTTTTGTTTGGTTATTTTATACAACGAAACTCAAATTTTGATTTTTTTTTTTTTGTTTAGTTGTCATCATAATATAATATTTGGACAATTAAAATAGTTGTTTTACATCTTGAAGTTCAAATTTTGGACTTTCTAAACAAATATTGTCAAGCCTTTTTAAAATCACCCAAATATGAAAACTGTCCTCATAATACTCTATTGATTATATTACATCGTCGTCTTTCCAAATAAAACTTTATTATACATATTCAACCATAATTCTTAAATACGTCCATTTTAATAAATTCACTACAAAAGAAATATTTTAAATTAATGACCAAACAATTTACATGATTAAAAAAGTTTTTTTAATCGATAATTAGTATATCAATAATTTTTCTTGATAACTTTTCTTATTAAACTACTCTACTTGTGGAAATTATAAGCTATGAGAGCTGCAAGTTATAAGGTACAAGGTTTGAGCTATGAGTTACAAACTACAAGCTATAAGCCCATATTTAGGCAATAAATGCAAAGCGTTTCTTAAGTAAAAAGACTTTTCGATGCTGACATAGAGTATTGACTCATTGACTTTCCTAATTATGGTATAACAAAAGTCATTCAATCCATTTACTTCATTAAATTAAAGTAAATCTCGCATTACAAATATAATTCTAAGTATTTACTTCATTAAACTAAAGTAAATCTCACATTACAAATAAAATTCTAAGTATTTAAACTTCAAATGTTGTTATTTTAAGATCAATCATCATTATTCGTTAATACTAACACCATCATATCACATCACCTTCAAAATCCTAATAAAGATAACCAAATTCACAATCCAAAATCTATTAGTCATACATCAACCATAATCACTCACTAACCATCGAATCACTGTAACCTTAAAAGCTCAACTAGAGATTAGATCCTTGGCTCTATTCAAAACCAAAGATCCCCGAACCGAAACCATTAAAACCTACTTGTTATTTTAACCAAATCAGGGGACCGTCATGTAATAATAAAATTCGGATCCGGGTCAAACAACCCGATCAAAACAGGGTTCCGAACCTCCAAAATAATATAAACACAAATATCGGTTTCCCTTTCTTCAAGCTATAAACAGATACCAAACTAAACCTATTCAAAACAACAACAAAGACCCAAAACACACACACAAAATCATTCTCTCTCTCTCTCTCTCTCTGTGTCGCGATTCCTCAGTGGCTCTCGTCAATCATGCTCACAGGTCCACTCTCAACTCCAGCCTCTGTTTTCTTTGTTCTTTTATACGTGTTACATTGATGTAATTTGATTTGATTTGCTTGTTTTTATCTGTCGTTGATTGAAATGAGTAGATAGAACCCACTAAGGCTCGATTTCTAGGCTTTATTTTGAGTTTTATGAGATGGGTTGTTGGCGATTTTTTGTGTTATTGATGTTTTTCCTTCTGGGTTTGGAACTATATGTTTATTGGATGTTTTGATTGTTTGTTGATAAAGTAGTGTTTTTTAGGATTCATTTTGAATTTTGTGAACCGGGTATTGGTGATTCCCGTTTTAGCTATGTGGGATTTCCATTATTTGTGTTCAGGAGTTTTCGATTCGTGGGAAGTGGTGGAGGTTGATGTATTTGACTTTGTGTTTGAAGTTTGATGAACTGGGTTGTTGCGTTTTTCGGATGTTGTTTTGAATTTAGTGAAATGGGTCGGTGGGGGTGTTGTTTTGAGTGACAAATGGTTGATTATATTTTCCTTTTATTTTTTGAAATGGGCTATCATGCAATTAATCGTTTATTAGGCAGTTAACTTCAACTTGATTTGCATCGTTTCCCCTTAGAGCTTCTTTGTTTGGCTCCCTTTTGAATTTCATGGATCAGGTTATACGCAATTTCGGTTGCATATATAAACTGGGATTTTACTTCAAGATTTGGATATTTAATAGATGTAACCAACCAAGGGATTTTTATATTATATGATAAGTGCTTTGATTTTCTTGCAATGCTATTTTCTATAATTTTTTGCTGGAATGTAACTTATTCTGAGGTGTCTATACTCATATAATAGTAACCGTCACGATACTGAGAACTAAAAAGATAATGTAATGGTATACTTTTAGATGCAAAAGTAAATACACATTTTCTTATTTAACGTTATAAGTAATGTCAGATTTTTGACAAATTTTTGAACATATAGGTTGCATCTATATATGTGCTCTATGAGCTAAAATTGTGAAAGCTAGAAATTGTCATTATAAGTTTGTGCTTTTCTCATTGTCTTTTCTATAGCTCTTTGGGCATGAGATTGATAACCTAGAGTAAAGTTTAAAGCATTCTTATTTGTCACTAATAACTAATTGAATACATTTATGGTTTTATGCCTTTTATTGATTCTGATTCATTGTTACAGTTAGTGTAAAATGGCAAAAGGAGGTGTTTCCAAATGTGGAAATTGACACTAGCCAACCCCCTTATGTTTTCAAGTGCCAATTGTATGATTTAACAGGAGTACCCCCAGAAAGACAGAAGATTATGGTGAAGGGTGGTTTATTGAAGGTATTTGACTTATGTGTGTACAACTGTTAAGTATCATTGGTTGCAAAAGTGATTCACGATCTGCTAAATTACCTAGTTCTTGCATTATGGCTTGTTACTTTGCATATGTTTTCAAATTATAAATTTTTGCATTTTTAACACTGAGCTTCTAACCTCATTGTTCGGACAACGCAGGATGATTCGGATTGGTCAACATTAGGAGTGAAACAGGTAAACAACCTTCATTTATTATGCCTTTGTTTTGTGGATGTTTGTTTAGGCTTTAGTACATTGATAACTCAACAACTATGTCTCTCTTTCAGGGTCAAAAGTTAATGATGATGGGAACTGCTGATGAGATTGTGAAGGCCCCTGAGAAGGGACCTGTTTTTATGGAAGATCTTCCAGAGGATGAACAAGTGGTAGCACTGGTAAAGACATATATCTTATTTCCTTATTTCCTTCCAATATTGGCAATTTCCAATTGCCTTCCTTGTGTTTGTCATTACTTTCTTCCTTTAAATTAACAGAAGCTCTGTTTCTGATAAGATTTTTTTTTTCCTGTATTGTTGTTCCTGTTGCTGTTTGGGGGCTTATTGAGCACATTTTTAGTCTATTTGTGTCAAATAATGACGTTGATGTCGTAATTTGTTTGATAGTTTAGCATTTTGTATTGTTTATTGATGTCATTGGACGTCTTTTTTTGAGTTTGCAATGGAATCAATCTTGAGGAAAATAATTGACTGATGAATTCTATCTTCTCTCACTTGTATGCACACACAAATAAAATATGTTAGACATTGGCCTCAACAAAGCAACTGTTGAAGGAAGTGTTCTTTCTTCTGATTGCTTCATACTTCCTTGAAGTATACTACTCTTGGTATATCTGCACCAGAGGATCTTTGTTTCAATTGTGTCAGTAACCAGTCATGCCAAAACTTTAATCTGTTAGGAAAACAGGGCCTAACAATAGTATGAAGTATTCTAGCATACCCCTTCATGTGCAAGACTGGACTTTGGGCTTATTGTGTGGATTGATATGCAAGCCCATGTTACTCTGTGTTGTAATCACATATCCAATTTTTATAATGGGGTTTCTTGGATTCAAAGTTGAGATTGCTAGGTTAAATATGTTTTGATATCAGGTTAGTAACTGCTAGGCCTTAAAGCTTAAGCTTTTAGGAAAAGGGACTGGCAATAGTATTAAATACAAACACATTGCTCAGAATGAAATGTCATGCCATGGTTTGTCACTTTTTTATAAAATTGTTACATTCATATAAGAGTTTTCCTTTCTACAAATTATATCCACACTTTGATTTTTAGATGGCCTGAACCTGGGCTGTTAAAATGAAATTACTGAGCACCATGCTCTTATCTTCTTATTGGCAACGAAACTGAGCAATTGGCCAGCTAGGCCGCCTTGGCCAGGTAAGGCCAACTCGCTAAGGCTAAACCTGGGCATGCTCATTGAAGGCCTGATATGTCATGGTGTAAACTTGGCTTAGGAGGCTGTGTGATGCCGTTTGTATGGTTCAGACTCTTATATAGCATTTGAGAATGCATGGTGTGACATTACCTCATGTCATGTATTATAATGCATGCAGTTGTTATTTTCCACTATTCAAATGTGCAGTTTTTGTTTGTTATCTTAAAAAATGAAGATGGATAGAACAACTGTTAAAAGGAAATGTAATAAATGGAAAGAAGAAAGATTGAAAGGGGAAAAAGTGAGAAATATGAAGACAGAATTGAAAGCTCATTTTAAATTAAATAATATGACTAGATTGAAGCACTTTCACAGCCACAACGTCATCATTATTGTAATTAATTATTATATTAATTAATGAAAAGGCTGTGGTACTTTGATCCATTTCCTTTGCCTTGCAATTTAATATCCTCAGCCAGTACTTGCTGTACAGGGTCATAGTGCTGGCTTGTTTAATTTGGGAAACACCTGCTACATGAACTCTACTTTACAATGCTTGCATTCTGTTCCAGAGTTGAAGTCTGCCTTATTAAAGTAAGTAATCTATTCTTTGTCAGTGCAACGTGTTGATTCAAAAAATGTCTAGCCAATATAGAATGGATTTGGATGTTAATGTGACAAATGTTTGGTGCCCTACATGTTGATTCATTTAATTAGGTATTCACAGTCCGGAAGAAGCAATGATGTTGATCAGAGTTCTCATATGTTGACGGTTGCAACATCTGATTTATTTAATGACCTTGATAAAAGTGTGAAGCCTGTGGCACCGATGCAGTTTTGGATGGTTTGTATTCCTGCTCCTTTGTATCTCATATAATATGCAGGAACACTTTGTCTCGTAGGAATAAAGTATACTAAGTTGTTTTACAACATGAAGAAACAGAATTCTTATCAATAGAAAGCAGATACATTTCCACTAGATATCTTGAGCTAAATTCAAGGCAGCACATATGTGTGACAAATAATCTTTACTTCAACTGACTGCTATATTGGGAAAGTTGGAGTCTTGATAAGGATAATCTATTGGTTTCTAAAATCAAGGACTATGAATTTGTTTTTTATACTACTTATGTTGATATGCTGATTGAGATGTCCATACCCAAGTTCATTTTGTGCATTATCTAGTAAACTAGTATTTGCTATGCATTAAATCCTATGTCCAAACTACATTTTCCTTCTGCAAAGATGATGCTACATATATTTTAAGTTGGTTTCTAAAATTGAGAACTATGCATTTGTTTTTCATACTATTTATGTTGATAAACTAATTGAGGTGTCCATATCCAAGTCCATTTTGTACATTATTTAATATATTAGTATATGCTATGCATTGAACTCTATTTCCAGGCTACATTTTCATCCTATAAAGATGATGCTCAATATATTTTAACTATAGAAATATTTCGCTGTATTGTCATCAAGTGATAGTCACATTATACTTTTGAACTAATTTTACCACAGAAGAGTATTTAGGAAGCCTGATCTTATTGTTGGGTTGGTAGACTTTCCTTGCTTGAAAGTACATGGCATATTAATATATTTATTTTATTCTCTGCACAGCTCTTGCGCAAGAAGTATCCCCAGTTTGGTCAGTTGCACAATGGTAGCTTCATGCAGCAGGTTGTTCAATTTTCCAATTTCTGATTAGTGATTACAGAATTTTTACTGTTTCAAGTTGTTAATAGGTTGATCCTAATACATTTGAATATATAACAGGATGCTGAAGAATGTTGGACGCAACTTCTATACACACTTTCACAATGTCTCAGATCTTCAAATATTAGGTAGTGTCATGTTTACATGATGGCATAATCATAGAACTATACCGATAAAATGCACTTTTTGTGTTCCCATTGAAGCCTATTGTTTGATAGTATTTGATTCGTTCCTACTTGTTTTAACATTTTTCCCTTGCTATCTTACTCCATGTGCGAATTGATTGAACATGTGTAAGCATAATCATGATCATATTATGTAGCAGTTTCTCTCTGTTACTATGTTAAATATTGGTTCAAACCACTGTACATTAAGAGCTTGCTATTCTCTTATGACTGCGACTTTAATAATCTTTTTTCTCTTTCTCGATTACTTTTACTTGCAGTGACAATCCTGATGCTGTCAAGGCACTTTTTGGTATTGACATTATAAGCAGGTAGATATCTGGAACTCCTATAAAATGGCCATTTCATACTTTTAAAGTTTAACTTGCAAGGTAGTATCTGCATAATTATCGCTAGTATTGTATAAGAGTTTGATTTCTGTTGCATAATTGTGATGTAGTGCTTGCCTGCAACAACTCAGAAAAATCATTACGGTTCCTGTGAAAAAGAACTGTGACTTGAAAAAACAATGAACTAATTATAGTATTGAAGTTTTTAATTATAGATATCACTTCCTTTCTTGTTTCTGATCTAG
This sequence comes from Nephelium lappaceum, assembly GCA_021234005.1. NCBI lineage: Eukaryota > Viridiplantae > Streptophyta > Magnoliopsida > Sapindales > Sapindaceae > Nephelium > Nephelium lappaceum. The sequence goes on along the minus strand of CM037997.1, from coordinate 3,923,952 downwards.
TTCCTGTAGCAACTTTCATGTTTCCATTGTTGTTAGCCAAGGGGAAACATGTTAAATTGTTGATGGTGATGTTAGTTTTAAAGGCATTACTAATTTGTTTTAAAAAAACATTTTGCCGTTTTAGTTGATTCCGAGATATGCCATTTCTTGGGTTGAAGGTCATTTGTTGCGAGAATGCTAGACTCTAATTTTTAATTATGAGCTGGGTAGTATTTTTATCATCATTTTTTAAAAAAATAAATTATCATCTATTTCTGAAGGTAAAATGAAATGATTCCATCAGAAAAAAGTATTCCTGATTTACAATTTAGGGAATAAATATAAATAGGTAGTGGAATATACTGAATTTGCTCATCAGATCGTTTTGATTGCTAGGATACATTGCCAAGAAAGTGGTGAAGAAAGCTCAGAAGCAGAATCAATTTATTCTCTTAAATGCCACATATCACAAGAGGTGAACCACTTGCATGAAGGACTAAAGCATGTAAGTAATGTCAGCTACTGGTTATTGAGATGCCATTCATCTTTTGTTTGTAAATATACATGATTATTATAAATTGAATGATTCATCTGTTTTTTTGTTGCTTTTTCTTATTTGGTTTATGTAGGGTTTGAAATCAGAATTGGAAAAGGCTTCTCCTTCCTTGGGCCGTAGTGCAATTTACTTGAAAGAATCTCGCATTAATGGCTTGCCAAGGTAAGTAATGGTTTCTATTAATTTATTTTCTTTGGATATGTGCTCTTGATAGCTTCCAATCCCCAAAGTGATCTTGATCTTCAAATTTAATGTTTTTGACTAACTCTGAAAGTTGGTTTCTGATTTACATTCAGGTGTTGGACCTTTGTTTTACTTGCCCTTTTCATAGTCTGACCTTCAATTTGAGATAGAATACAGTTCTTATTACATTTAATTTTCAATTTGAAGGTACTTAACCATTCAGTTTGTCCGTTTTTTCTGGAAGAGGGAGTCAAATCAGAAAGCCAAGATTTTGCGGGTATGAACTATTTCTTTACCTTTTCTACATTATTAACCTTAGATGGAAAAGATTTATTTCAAATATAATTTAATTTGAAAATAATAAACTTTATGTGGGTTAATCAATTAACTGGAGTCAAAATACTATCATGATTCATCCATTTTTGTTTAAAAGATAGCGAAACTTGTATCTTTGTGTCAAATATTTGTTTAATGAAATTATTTGTTGTGTTTGAGAATCTCAGAAAGTGGATTATCCTCTAGAGTTGGATATTTATGATCTATGTTCAGACGATCTTCGCAAAAAATTGGAAGCCCCTCGGCAGGTATTTGCTTGGCTTTTGCTTTGATGTTGATGTTTTTCTGTCTAACTGCAATTCATTAATGTTGCTGAAATTTCAGAAACTAAGGGATGAGGAAGGCAAGAAGCTTGGTCTAAAAGCTAATGAGAAGAGCTCTAGTTCAAAAGATAATGATATCAAAATGACGGATGCAGAGGTGATAGGATGATTGAACTACATATTATTTGATTGAATCATGTGGACAAGTTTCTTATGTATAAGTCTTTTCCTTGTTGCAGGGATCAACATCAAATGGAAGTGGAGAATCATCTGTAGCTACATCTCAAGATGGTAAAACCTTGTATAATCCTCTTAATATTTATATAATAACGCTGGTTTTATCAAGTTTGGGTGAACTTAATAGTTTGCATTTCCGAACATCTGGGGCGTCTTGCTGGTTCTGCTGAATCCATCAATGAAAGTGCTTACTACTGTTCAACATTCCTTTTTCTTTTCACTGTTGATTGCTTACTCTATGTCTCAGGTGTTACATCTGATGCTGACAAGGAAACTCATTTAACTGGAGTTTATGATTTGGTTACTGTGCTGACCCATAAGGGCAGAAGTGCTGATTCAGGACATTACGTAGCTTGGGTTAAGCAAGAAAATGGTGAGTGCTTTGGATGAGTTGTTACTACTTTCATACGTTTTATTCAGCTTGAGTCCAATGTATGTATTAACCATTACTATATTTCACAGGGAAATGGATTGAATATGCTGACGATAATCCTATTCCACAACGGGAGGAAGATATCACTAAATTGTCTGGAGGAGGTAAGATTAACCTCAGTTTAATACTTGTATTGTAATTACCTATTCCCAAATATGAAATTGTTTACTTCAGTCTTAAGCATGCATGGGCTTATTCTTAAGTATCTACCTGGAAAGACTTATAATGGTTCGTGGAGGAGGTTTATATCTAAGGTCCAAAAACCAGATCTAAAATGGATGTATGAGACACTGCATTATGACTGCATTTGATCCATTTTAGCTTTTGTGCTTAAAAAGTTTTGGATTTTTAATTTGGATCATTATGGGCATGATAGTGAAATATCAGCTTACTTTTGGCCTGAAAACTGTAGATAGGCAAACAATCATAGTTCATGTTGTAAATAGGATCGTCTCCAAGAGATTATCTCATATTTTCTGTTGCCGGATTGATATTGTTACTGAGCAAACTTCTTGTGCATCATTATATTTTCTTTTACTTTTTTCTTACAACTGTTTCTTTCCATTTTTGTTTCAGGTGATTGGCACATGGCATATATTTGTATGTATAAGGCTCGTGGAGTATCGATGTAATTCTACTGTAGTTTTTTAAATCAATTTGGTTAATCCTTTGATTTTAAATCCCCACAGGAACCTTGGTAGTTTGAGTTTGAGAATTGAATTGGGAATGGTCAATAGAATTTTACATAATTGTGTTGTATTGGTTAATTATATATGTCATATTGTCTTGTGGTATATCTCTGTTGAATCTTTATTCCATTAGGATTTTTTTTATTAATTTATTTTAAATAATATGATGTTTCTAAAACTTCTTATTCTATCAGTTCAAATTTTTATCTTGTCATTTCATTTGTGTTGAAAGCTTAATAATTTTAGTTTTTTTTTTTAATTGATTTATTTTCAACTAGTATGATAGTTCTTCATATGTATTATTTTCTGAGTTCAAACTTATTATTATTATTATTATTATTATTATTAATTTGATAAGAAATTTCAATACTATAATCCATAGGTAGAAGTAAATTCGAGATGTTTTCAATTAACAGCAATGTATTTTAGTGAGAGTACAATTTTGGCTCTATGCAAGGACAAATGTTATATTGATAGACTAAAAATCAATTACAAGAGTTAAATGTATCTAGTGAAAGTTAATATTAATGTAACTAAATGTGTTTAGTGAAAGTTGACGTTAATGTCACTTAGGATCATTACATGTTGAAACTTGAACTGACGTGATAATTTTGCCTATTGCTAGGATCCTACACTATAATTACAATTAAAATTTACATCAAAATGATTTTCATTTCAAAATTTGACATAACTAGTTGTACAAGGAAACAATGAACTAAACCATAAATATTCTTTGAAGCAAATGTCAACGGACCATTTGCTCTTTTTATTTACTTTATCTGAGATGATGTTGCCATCCTTTATTTAATTATTTTTTCAATTGTCTGTCACTTGCAATTTGTATCAAATTCTTGCTTTAGCCAGCGCTGTAAAATTGTGCTTGACTTTTTGACAAACTCAATAATTTATATTTTCAATGGATAATGCATGCTCTGAAAAGAAACTGATAAATTCATGTTTAGTAGAAGCTTAATGCAAAAATATGTTGCACTAATATGGAAAATCTTGTAATGGTGATATTTTTACTTTTGACCGAAAGTTATAATAATTAAATTGTACAAATAATTCAATGGATTATATGATTGAACAATTCTCCACCATTGCACTGTGATCATCATACATACAATTAACTTAAACTAGAAGTGTTATGGATTGAAGACATGAAAGGAAAAGAATGAGAAGAAAAGAATATGAGAATTGCTTGAACAACACTTTATACTTGAACAAGAAGCAAAGCAAATTAAACTTTGCTTGGCTCCATTATAAAGCCAACCATTCCTTGATTCCTTCCATGCATTATAAATATTAGTTGAATGGAAGGTAGCATTATCACAACATATAACTTTACCTGATATCTCGATTCCTCATCTTTCTGTAAGCAAATACCTTGTCTGAATATGGCAGAAGCTGTTGTTTCAACAATCCTGGAGCAATTGGGTTCGGTCCTTTATGAACAAGTCCAAGTAAAAGCAAGACTAGTTGTGGGTGTTGATGAAGAAGTGAAAAGGCTTACCAGCAATTTTCAGGCCATTGAATCTGTGCTTGAAGATGCAGAGTGTAAACAGGTCAAAAACAATGCTCTGGGAGATTGGTTAGACAAGCTCAAAGAGGTGTCCTACGACATGGAGGATGTGTTGGATGAGTGGAACACGGCCATTCAGAAACAACAGATTATGGCATCTGATGAAAAAGCTTCTAAGCTTGTGAGAAAGGTACGTTCACTCATCACCTGCTATGGTTTCTGTACTAGGCAAGTTGTTACACGTCATGACATTGCTTTGAAGATAGGAGAATTAAATAAAACATTAGATGTTATTGCTATGGAAAAAGATAAGTTTCACTTGAGCTCAATCAAGAGCTCAAATGAAGTAGAACGACCAATAACTAGCTCTGTTGTAGACATCACAAAGATTCATGGTAGAGATCATGTCAAGAAGGAAATAAAAGACTTGTTGCTGAGTGAAAGTAGTGAGGGACTGACATCCCTTCCTATCATTTCCATTGTAGGAATGGGAGGGATAGGCAAGACTACTCTTGCTCGATTAGTTTTTAATGATGATGAGGTTAACGCTTGTTTTGACAAAACAATATGGGTGTGTGTCTCTGAACCTATGGAAAAAATTAGGATTGCAAAAGCAATTCTTGAATCTCTAAAAAGTGACATGCTAGGAGTAAATGAATATGAAACTTTGTTGCAAAATATAAAGGAGTTAATTAAAGAAAAAAAGGTTCTTCTTGTCCTTGATGATGTTTGGACAGGAGAATCTGAAAAGTGGGAAGAATTGATAGACTCTCTTAAGTATGGTTCTAGCAAAAGTAAAATTTTAGTGACCACACGCAATGAGAATGTTGCAAAATTGATGGGAAGCTACCGCATGATTCCATTAGAGATATTATCCGACCAAGGAAGTTGGTCGTTGTTTAGTCAAGTTGCATTTAGGACCAATGAAGAGTGTCAAAAGTTCGAAAAGATAGGTAGAGAAATTGTAAAAAAGTGTAAGGGCTTGCCTCTTGCTATCAAGAGCTTAGGGAGCCTCTTACGTTTTAAAAAAACAATTGAAGAATGGCAAAGTGTCTTAGATAGTGAGTTGTGGGAATTAGAAGATGTGAAAAAGGGGATTTTTGCACCATTGTTATTAAGCTATTTTGATTTGCCCTCAAAATTAAAAAGATGCTTCTTATATTGTGCCATCTTTCTTAAGGATCATGAAATAGAAAAAGATCAATTGATCCAGTTATGGATGGCTCAAGATTATCTTAGGTCAAAACAAAATATAGATTTGGAATTAGTTGGTGAAGAGTATTTTGAAAAATTAGCAATGCGTTCATTTTTTCAAGATTTTGAAAGAGATGACGATGAAAACATAATACGATGCAAGATGCATGACATGGTGCATGACTTGGCTCAATATCTTTCAGAGAATGAATGTTATAGTGTAGAGGTTGACAATACAGAAGGATTTCTATTGAGCTCTAAGTATAAAAAAGCTTGCCATGCAATGATAGTGTTGAAAGGAAGAGCCTCATTTCCTACCTTTATATTTGATAAAAGGAGATTGCGTAGCCTTCTATTAGATGGTGGCAATTGGCCATTAGACGAATTATTCGATCATTACACAAGTCTAAGAGTATTAGATCTTAGTCACTTGTCAATTAATGATGTTCCAAGGGGCATAAATAAATTGATGCATTTAAGGTACCTTGACATATCAAGAAATTATGGTATCGAAGAAATACCCGAAGCAATGTGTGAATTATATAATTTACGAACTTTAAATATTAGTTATTGTGGCAATCTCAATAAACTACCGGAAGGGATAGGAAAATTAGTCAACTTGAGACATTTAATAAATGATGAGAGTTTTGAGGAGTGTAGAAATATGCCACAAGAAATCAAAAGATTAACTAGTTTGAGAAGATTAGACATACTAGTTGTGAGTGGGGATAAGAAAGCATGCAAGTTCGAATGTCTAAGAAACATTAATCAGCTTGGTGGGTTTCAGGTGCTCAAATGATTGCTTTGTAGCATTTTACTTGGCGGGCGACATTGTTCAATGCTAGGAATCAACAGCGTTACTGTGGCTTTGTGTGTAGAAGGGGCAAGAATAGCATATCGTGACTTGCTTGAGAAGAGGAAATGATTTCACAATTATTCAGGTGTGCTTACTATCTGTCATATATCTTTGTTTTAAGTTGGTACAAATCATTTATGCTTATCATTGGATAAGATACATATTTATGAAAATAAGTATCTGAAGCAATGTTATTTCATGTTCTGCAAGTTAGTTTAATAAACTAGGGCTGCTTCTTAATATGTTGCATTGGGATTACCTGCCTTTATAGTTTCCAGTGTGTTTTCATGAAATTTTTACTAGTTGGCTTGCCAACGTAAGAAAAACAATTTTTTTTTTCTTTGGAATAGGTTCTCCTTGATAGCTTGCAGTTTGTGTTGAACTAGGTCAAAGACTGTGGGATACCTAAGATCAGAATATATCAAAACTGAGAGACCTCCTCTTCATCTGTCATGACAATGTCAAGTGTGAGTGCTCACACAAATGAAACTGCCACTCATTCACTGGTAATTAGTTCCTTCCTCCTTCCTCATGATTTCAAGTAAGAGCTTCACTTTTGATTAACATAATGACTGTACTTTTAGTCTTTGAAAAATAGGATGATGCAGAGCAGGTGTGCTATAGATTGCTCCGTAAGATTTTAAATTAATTGGCAGTTGCAAGAGTTGACATTTTCAGGAACACATCACTGAAAGCTTAAAATTTGCTGTCAAGGGAGCAGCACTAACATGCGCAGGCAAGCCAATGCTGCAGCTATTGGTATGGAAGGAGGTTGAGGCACATCAATTCAATCCTGTTGCTTCAAAAGTGAACTGAGAGATTGTGTTTAAACCTACGTTTGGCATGACTACTGATGCGGCTACAGTAGAGAGCTTCAAGCTAAGCTGGGCAAGGTCTTGGTGTGTGTGAGGCTTGTTTGGCTATGCCAAAATTCTTAGCCTGTGACTGCCTCACTTTGGCAGATATGCATCACCTTCCTATTGTTCAGTTGTTGTTGGGAACTCCAGTGAAGAAACACTTTGATTCCTGCCTCACGTTAGTGCTTGGATTGCAAATGGCACACCTAGATTAGCAGCTCGGGCTAAGATTCTTGCTATGGAAAGCAACAAGTGAAAGTTGAAGTCAACACCAGCTACCTGAAATTAAAGTGCTATCAACCTTGGCATGCTTGTATATAAAGGCAAGTCTATTAATTTTTCTTGTCATTTTTGACAGAGGCTCCCATTAACAATTATAAAGTGTAATTTATTATATTGTTTACTTACTTTATGTTTCAAATTACTGTGATAATGAATCCAGTTCTGCTGCAGGGAAATTGTATAGATTCTCCATTGCCAAGTCCTAAGTAGTTGTCATTAGTTGAACCTAAAGTCTTTTTCTTTTTACCGTCACTTGGTCAAGGTATGTATTTTATCTCAAATATTAACAACATAACTAAAGAGTTGTAGTATTTTACATTTATACAACTGAAAAGTAATATTTAATGCATTTGCATGCTACTCTTAACAAGAAACTAGCTAACATTTAGTTTGAAAAGTCTTGTATGTAACCATATCTCTGTCGCTGACTAGAATAATCTTTGCTAGTATTTCTTATTTTAAATTCACTTTTTTTTCATCATATGATTGAACTTTCTAACCTTGTAACTTCTTACTATTTTTCTGCAAAGAAAAAGATAATGAACTTTTTGGCTAAGTGATATATATTGTGGTTTGATAATGGGCAAGAATTCCTACATTATTCTTTTCCAGGGAGTTGGTATTAGAACCTTAAAGCTGATCAAACTGGTTAGTTGTGATATATTTCTGAGTCTTGATTGCTCAACCAACAACATAAAGTGTTTTACAGCTTTAGTTTACTGTATGTTTTTTGTTTATAAAATTAATCTGGTTTGCTAGGCATGCGATTGTCAACTAGTCAAAGTAATTTATGGTTTATGTGACAGAGGGAAGCCATTATAGTGTGAAGCCATAAAAAATGGGGCCTTCTGCTGATGATCACTGCTTGGTGTGCTTAAGCTAAAGATGAAAATTGCTCTGGTAGTCTGTTGCAGTCAAGGGAGATTGTAATTCTTCTATTCTGACTTCTCGATTCTCAAGTTATGTCAAGCAAGAATATGTTCCCATTTCAATTAGACCATAAAGCCTTAAAGTTACTATGGTATGAACTTCTCACCTTCTCTTTTGTTTTAGGATCCAATAAAGATTTCTTCAGGTTCGGGCATAAATTTTAGTATTATAAGCATTGATTTTAATAAGCTATATAGGCAACTGGAATTCTGCATTTTTTAAAAAGTTGCGTTCTCTTTCCAATCCCTAGTAGCTCTAAGTATATACTAAATTATATTTTCAAAATTAAAACTGATTGAATCCCAAGTAACTTTAAGAAGTTGTAGTTTGTCAATAAGCATAGCAATTACGGAAGCACAAACATATGACATTTATCTCTTTCTTTATTGCTTAAGCTATGTAGGAAATATCCGCTCTGATGCAGCAATGGGAGGCTGTAGTTTCTCTATTCTAACATTTTAAGCTGTTTGAAGCAGGTACATATTCCTATTCGGATTAAACCATAAAGCCTAAAAGCTCCTATGGTATTGACGTTTCACCAATCTTTTGTTTCAGGCTCTAGTCCAATAAAGACTCATCTAGTCTAGGCCTAAACTGCAATAGTAAAAGCATCAATTTTGACTGGTAACTAGTCCACTGGAATAATTTATATTTTTATATTCTACAGAAAACATTTAGTAGTCTAACAAAATTTACAAAACATTGTCAATACTATGCACAGGAAACAAGGACTGCATCTTGGACTATGTTATGTGATTCTTGACTCGGTTCGTAAAAGTTGAAACATTTTCTTCTTTTGCTCTTTATAAATTGTTCATCCAGTCATAAGTCAAGTGCCTTAACCTTTAAAAATATTGTATGTTTCTTACCATGGTTTCTACCGAACAATAAAATAAATTTCGTCCTTGTGAAGAATCTGTTTTTTAAAAATTAATGGAATGTTGAGGAGAATGAGAGATGCAACAACCCCAACTAGAAAGATTAAGCAAGACAGCTAAAATCTTCTTTTCAAGGAAACAAAAGGGAAGAGAAAAAAGATAAAATTGTTTAGTTATGTTAATTACTTTTAAACCGTTTTAATCTTCTGTAATATACTTGTGAACTCACTCAATAGAAATCATAACTGAAACTGCCATTCATCAGGTGTGCTTTACTAACCATTGGAGAACTTTTTCGAGAACATGGAATGAAACATAGTTGTTGAAGGAGGTATATATATGTTCCTATTTCAATTTAAGCAAAGATGCCTTAAAGCTCCTAAGATTGTCATTTGTTTCAGGATCTAGTCCAAAAAAACTTCATTGGGTTCTGGTGTGAAGAATGCATACGAGTGCCATGAAGGGTTAGACAGAGTGCCTTTGCCAATTGAAGAATGCATATGAGAGCCATTTGTGTACTTTGTCTGTGAGTTTTATTTGGGTGTATTGTGATTTTGAGTTTGAGTCTTCTGCGAGATTATGTATACATAATTTGTGAGCAAGAGCAAATGGCTATGAAGTGAGGATAATGAATACATTGTAATTTATAACATTGTATACTTGCTTTATGTTTCAATTTACTGTGATAATGAATTCAATTCTGTTGCAGGGAAATTGTATAGATTCTCCATTGCCAAGTCCCAAGCAGTTGTCACTAGTTGAACCTGAAGTCTTTTTCTTTTTACTGTCACTTGGTCAAGGTATGTATTTGATCTCAAATATTGACAGCCTAACTAAGGAGTTGTAGTATTATGCATTTATACAACTCAAAAGTAATATTTAATGCATTTGCATGCTATTCTTTGAACAGGAAACTAGCTAACATTTAGTTTGGAAAGTCTTGTATGTAAATATATCTCTCTTGATGACTAGAATTATCTTTGTAAGTATTTCTTATTTTAAATTCTCTTTTTATGGGTCATATGATCTGATTTTCTAACCATGTAACTCCTTATTATTTTTCTGTGAAGAAAAAAGAATAAACTTATTGGCTGATCAATATACATTGTAGTCTGATAATGTGCAAGAATGCCTAGATTATCCTTTTCTAGACAGTTGGTATTAGAACCATAAAGACCATCAAGCTGGTTAGTTGTAATAAATTTCTGATTCTTGATTGCTCAACCAACAACATAAAGTGTTTTACAGCTTTGTTTTACTATATCTGTTTTATTTATAAAATGAATCTTGTTTTCTAGGCATGCATTTGTCAAGTAGTAAAAGTAATTTGTAGTTGATGTGATGAAGGGAAACAATTACATTGTGTTTCTGCTGATGATATCTGCTTGTTTTGCTACAGCTAAAAACATGACAAAATTGTTCTGGTAGAGTGGCGCAGTCAAGGAAGATTGTAATTCTTGTATTCTGACTTCACAATTCTCAAGTTGTTTCAAGCAGGTACATATTCCCATTTCCATTAAACCATTACTGACTTTACTCCTTTTCTTGTTTCAATAAAAACTTCATCAGGTTCTAGCATAAATTGCAGTTCTATAAGCATCGATTTTAATAATGTAAATAGACAATTGCAATGCTCCATTTTTTTGTTTTCATATGGAAGCAAAACATCTAGAAGTCAAGCAAATCCACAAACGTTTTCAATACTATGCATAAGACTATGCATGCAGCTTGGATCATGTTATGTGATCCCTGACACATAATTTCTTAAAGTTTAAACCTTTTTTTTCCCTCTTCTCATAAAATGATTTTGTGCTTGTAATGTCAAGTGCCCTAACCTTTTATTAAATTGTATATTCCTTATCACAGTTGATACCAAAAACTAAAGTAACACTTTTTTGTTCTTGTGAAGTATTTTTCTTTGAAGTAATGAAACATCAAGAGAGAGATGCAACAGCTTCAACTATATAGATAAATTGAGGAAAGCAGTTAAGAGTCTTGTTTTCTAGAAAAATGGTAAGAGAAGCAAGATCATATTTGTTAGTTATATAACCTAAAATCATTTTAAGTTATTTTAAATATTTTTGAAGATTCTCAATTGAAAAGCATAACTGAAACTACAGGTCTTAAATTTATCCAACTGACTATTTTCAATTACAGGTGTGCTTAAGCATCATAAGACATATTATGGCTTCAAGAAAAGCAAAGTCAAAAAAACAACACAGTAAAAGCAAAAAAGAACAAGAGTGTGTAAGGTAGGTGAGCTGTCCTCATAGTTGTTATGTATTGTGTTTGGTTTTAGCATCATGTTTTAGTTAATCAACTTTCATTAATTTCCCTATCTCAGGTGTGCCTAATTGTGGAACCATGAAGCACCATGGAGGCTTAAAAAGAGAGAGCCTTTGCCAATTCAAGTATGTCAATGAGAGCCAATTGTGCTTTTTTATTTTTTATTTTTTATTTTTATTCGGGTGTATTGGGTTTTTGGGTTTTTGAGTGTTTTGTGAGATTTTGTGGACATAATTGTGAGCAAGAGTAAATGGCTATTGAGTTATGATTATTTGAAATACATGGTGTTATGCAGAGCTGCATTCTGCATTACATTGTTGTTAACCATGATTGTATTTTAGCACTCAATTATTTTGGAACAATGCTTAATAGATGATACTTATTCCATTGCATTGTTGTCAATTTGGAAAATTGTTAATATTTTTCACATTATATGATGATGAGAACAGTATTAAGTCAATTCTCAAACCGATAATCATATGAATTGGGAAACCTGATAATATGTATTACTTCAAGAAAAGTATTAAATCAATTTTCAAACCTTTACTTATATGACAGTTCAGTATTTAGTTTTGCCCAACAAAAGATCATGAATCCCCTAAACGTGGTCAGGCCCATTATAGCAACAATTGCTGTCCAATAGGCCTCAATTGAAAATCAAAATCTATTTCTTAGAAATGTCATGAAATGGATTAGACTTAATTGTGAACTTGGGCTGATTCTTCTTCTTTTAAAAAGCTGAGCCTAAAATCCACAACTCTTAAACAAAATAGAGTCCAAAGTTAGATTTTAGTTTGACGAAGCCTAAAGAAAATTTAAAAGCTCAAAAATATATGAATTGGAAGAAAGGGAAAAAAAGATCTGCATAAATACAAAAACCAAGTGTGCATTCAAGTTGACAATAATGCATGAAACCGAAACAGGTGTCAAAGAAGAGAAAGCAGAAAAGAGAAGAAGGAGAAGAGAGAGCAAGTTTTTTTTTAGTTTTCTATAATTTCAATTGAAAATTTTTTTTATTTTGTAATTTTGTGGATTATTTCTCTAAAAAGCTCCCAAACACCTTGTATATATTTGTACAGTTCAAATTATGGTGTCAAGTGTTAAGCATTTATTAAATAACAAATTACTGAAATTAAAAAAAAAAATGAATAAGTAAAACTGAGAGTGAAGTACGCTTAATTGATAGAATTCATCCTTGATGGGTCTTTGGGCTCACGGTAGGCCCATACGGTAAAATGGGGCACTCCACAGGAAGCCTACTAAATATTATTTGGGTTTTGGGTTAAGTACTTTTCTTTGTGTTGGAATATATCCATCCAATATTCTGGCTTTGAGTCTAATATTTTTTAAAAATGTAGTATTCAGCAGGATCTCACATGTTGATTTCATAATGTTACAAGTCCTTTTATTAATTGCAATTAAATTGATTTGTAACAATATAAAATCAGCATTACACACGTAATTTTGCACCTAATTAGCCTTACTTTAAACATATATATCAAACTTTTTATGTGTTTTCTTCTCATTTTTAGATACAATTTGTTTTCTCACTAAAATTTGTTTCTTCTTTATCGTTCATCAAATATAAATCAGATGATACCAATAATGAAAAAGTGTTTGAACAGAGAATCAAACAGGGGATTCACAATTTATCTTATTTTGGTCATCAAATTATTAAAGATTAAAAAGCACCACACACTTAAAGCAGCATGAAATCAAATCAAACTTTATAAATTTAAGAATGCATGGTGTGACATGACCTCATATAGTCTTGTGTAATTAATGCATGCAATTGTTGTTACTTTATAAATTTAAGAATGCATTGTGTGACATGACCTCATTATTGTAAATAGGATGGTCTCTCATTTTTCCTATTACCAAATTGATATTGTTACCAAGCAAACTTCTTGTGCATCATTGTATTTTCTTTCATTTTTTTTTTAAACTGTTTCTTACCACTTTTGTTTCAGGTGATTGGCACATGGCACCTGGCACATGGCATACATTTGTACGTATAAGGTGTATAAGGCTTGTGAAATATCGATGTAATTCTACTGTAGTTTTTCAAGTCAATTTGTTAATCCTTTGATTTTAAATTCCACAAGGAACCTTGGTAGTTTGAGTTTGAGAATTATTGAATTGGGAATGATCAATGGAATTTTACATAATTGTGTTACATTGGTTAATTATATGTCATATTGTCTTGTCCAATATCTTTGTTAAATCTTTATTCCATTAGGATTTTTTTTTATTAATTTATTCTAAAATATTATGACGTTTCAATAACTTCTTATTCTATTAGTTAAAATTTTTATCGTGTCATATCATTTGTGTTGAAAGCGTAATAATTTTAGGGTTTTATTTTTATTTTTATTTTTTAAATTCATTTATTTTCAAACAGTATGATAGTTATTCATATGTACTATTTTCTGAGTTCAAACTTAGTATTATTAATTTGATAAGAAATTTCAATACTATACTCTATAGGTAGAAGTAAATTCGAGATGTTTTCAATTAACAGCAATGTATTTTAGTGAGAGTACAATTTTGGCTTTATGCAAGGACAAATGTTACATTGATAGACTAAAAATCAATTACAAGAGTTAAATGTATCTAGTGAAAGTTAATATTAATGTAACTAAATGTGTTTAGTGAAAGTTGACGTTAATGTCACTTAGGATCATTACATGTTGAAGCTTGAGCTGACGTGATAATTTTACCTATTACTAGGACCCTACATTATAATTACAATTAAAATTTACATCAAAACGAATTTTCATTTCAAATTTTGACATAACTGATTGTACAAGGAAACAATGAACTAAACCATAAATATTCTTTGAAGCAAATGTTAACGGACCATTTGCTCTTTTTATTTACTTCATCTGAGACAATGTTGCCTTGTATCAAATTCTTGCTTTAGCCATCGCTGTAAAATTGTGCTTGACTTTTTGACAAACTCAATAATTTATATTTTCAATGGATAATGCATGCTCTGAAAAGAAACTGATAAATTCATGTTTAGTAGAAGCTTAATGCAAAAATATGTTGCACTAATATGGAAAATCTTGTCATGGTAATATTTTTACTTTTGACAGAAAGTTATAATAATTAAATTATACAAATAATTCAATGGATTATATGATGGAATAATTCTCCACCATTTCACAGTGATCATCATACATACAATTAACTTAAAATAGAAGTATTATGGATTGAAGACAAGAAAGGAAAAGAATGAGAAGAAAAGAATATGAGAATGAGAAGAAAAGAATATGAGAATTGCTTGGACAACACTTTATACTTGAACAAGAAGCAAAGCAAATTAAACTTTGGTTGGCTCCATTATAAAGCCAACCATTCGTTGATTCCTTCCATGCATTATAAATATTAGTTGAATGGAAGGTAGCATTATCACAACATATAACTTTACCTGATATCTCAATTCCTCATCTTTCTGTAATCAAATACCTTGTCTGAATATGGCAGAAGCTGTTGTTTCAACAATCGTGGGGCAATTGGCTTCGATCCTTTATGAACAAGTCCAAGCAAAAGCAAGACTGGTTGTGGGTGTTGACAAAGAAGTGAAAAGGCTCACCAGCAATTTTCAGGCCATTGAATCTGTGCTTGAAGATGCAGAGTGCAAACAGGTCAAGGAGAAAGCTGTTGGAGGCTGGTTAGACAAGCTCAAAGAGGTGTCCTACGACGTGGAGGACGTGTTGGATGAGTGGAACACGGCCATTCAGAAACAACGAATCATGGAAGCTGATGAAAATGCTTCCAAGCTTGTGAGAAAGGTACGTTCACTCATCACCTGCTATGGCTTCTGTAGTAGACAAGTTGTTACACGTCATGACATTGCTTCGAAGATAGGAGAATTAAATAAAACATTAGAAGTTATTGCTTTGGAAAAAGATAGGTTTCACTTGAGCTCAATCAAGAGCTCAAGTGAAGTAGAACGACAAATAACTAGCTCTGCTGTAGACATCACAAAGATTCATGGTAGAGATCATGTCAAGAAGGAAATAAAAAACTTGTTGCTGAGTGAAAGTAGTGAGGGATTGCCATCCCTTCCTATCATTTCCATTGTAGGGATGGGAGGGATAGGCAAGACTACTCTTGCTCGATTAGTTTTTAATGATGATGAGGTTAAGGCTTGCTTTGACAAAACAATATGGGTGTGTGTCTCTGAACCTGTGGAGAAAATTAGGATTGCAAAAGCAATTCTTGAATCTCTAAAAAATGAAATGCTAGGAGTAAATGAATACGAAACTTTGTTGCAAAATATAAAGGAGTTAATTAAAGAAAAAAGGGTTCTTCTTGTCCTTGATGATGTTTGGACAGGAGAATCTGAAAAGTGGGAAGAATTGATAGACTCTCTTAAGCATGGTTCTAGCAAAAGTAGAATTTTAGTGACCACACGCAATGAGAAGGTTGCAAAATTGATGGGAAGCTACCACATGATTCCATTAGAGATATTGTCCGACCAAGGAAGTTGGTCTTTGTTTAGTCAAGTTGCATTTAGGACCAACGAAGAGTGTCAAAAGTTCGAAAAGATAGGTAGGGAAATTGTAAAAAAATGTAAAGGCTTGCCTCTTGCGATTAAAACCTTAGGGAGTCTCTTAGGCTTTAAAAAAACAATTGAAGAGTGGCAAAGTGTCTTGGATAGTGAGTTTTGGGAACTAGAAGATGTAGAAAAGGGGATATTTGCACCATTGTTATTAAGCTATTTTGATTTGCCCTCAGAATTAAAAAGATGTTTCTTATATTGTGCCATCTTTCCTAAGGATGATGAAATAGAAAAAGATCGATTGATCAAGTTGTGGATGGCTCAAGATTATATTAGGCCAAAACAAAATATAGATTTGGAATTAGTTGGTGAAGAGTACTTTAAAAAGTTAGCAATGCGCTCATTCTTTCAAGATTTTGAAAGAGATGATGATGAAAACATAATACGATGCAAGATGCACGACATGGTGCATGACTTGGCTCAATATCTTTCAAAGAATGAATGTTACAGCGTAGAGGTTGACGATACAGAAGAATTTTTGTTGAGCTCTAAGTATAAAAAAGCTCGCCATGCAATGATAGTGTTGAAAGGAGAAGCCTCATTTCCTATCTCTATATTTGATAAAAAGAGATTGCGTACCCTTTTATTAGGCGGTGACAATTGGTCATTAGACGAATTATTCGATCATTACACAAGTCTAAGGGCATTAGATCTTAGTTATATGTCAATTAATGATGTTTCAAGTGGCATAAATAAATTGATACACCTAAGGTATCTTGATATATCAAATAATGATAATATCAAAGAAATATCCGAAGCAATATGTGAATTATATAATTTACAGACCTTAGATATTAGTTATTGTAGCAATCTCAATAAACTACCGGAAGGGATAGGCAAATTAGTCAACTTGAGGCATTTAATAAACTTTGCCAGTTTTGAGGAGTGTAGAAATATGCCACGAGAAATCAAAAGATTAACCAGTTTGAGAAGATTAGACAAAGTAGTTGTGAGTGGGGATAAGAAAGCATGCAAGTTCGAATGTCTAAGAGACATTAATCAGCTTGGTGGGCTTCTCTATATTGAGTGCTGTGGAGCGAATGTAGGTGAGATTAATAAGGCAGAATTGAAGAATAAGACAAAACTCAATGGGTTGTGGCTGGTGTTGTCATCAGATGTGAGTAATGAAAAAGCTCTTGAAGACTTCCAGCCTCCTCCAAATTTAGAGGCATTACAACTAGTGGGCTACGGCGGTGACAATCGTTTATCCCTCAATTGGTTGATGTCTTTAACAAAACTAAAGAGTTTAGTTCTCCGTTCTTGGTCTGGTTCAGAGAGCTTGTGTTTGGGGAAACTGTCATGTCTTGAATCACTTGCGATTTGGCATATAAAGAGTTTGAAAAGGTTGGGTGATGAATTTTTGGGAATGGGAAGTGATAATATGACGTCGTCATCTTCATCATCATCAGTTGTTGCTTTTCCCAAACTGCATTCTCTTGAGTTTTATCGTCTGGAAGAATGGGAAGAGTGGGATAGTGGGAGTTGTGGAAGGGGGGGAGAAGATATCAAAATCATGCCATCTCTTCGTTCTTTGGAAATTTGGTATTGTTTTAAATTAAAGACATTGCCAGACTACCTTCTGCAATCAACAACACTGGAGCAATTTGGCATCTACAATTGTCCTATTTTGGAAAGACGTTACCGAGTTGAGAAAGCGGAGAATTGGGTTAGAGGCTCCGGCATTCCTAAGTTGAGAATATATCAAAATTGAGAGACCTCTCCATCAGTCACTTCCGACTCAGGACGATATTCACTAGTAATTACTTCCTTCCTTGTTCATGATTTCAATTAAGAGTTTTAACTTTTGATCAACATGATGATGGACTGTGCTTAATCCTTGGAAAAACAGGGTGAGGGAGATGCAGAGCAGGTGCTCAAATGATTGCTTTGTAGCATTTTACTTGGCGGGCGACATTGTTCAATGCTAGGAATCAACAGCGTTACTGTGGCTTTGTGTGTAGAAGGGGCAAGAATAGCATATCGTGACTTGCTTGAGAAGAGGAAATGATTTCACAATTATTCAGGTGTGCTTACTATCTGTCATATATCTTTGTTTTAAGTTGGTACAAATCTTTTATGCTTATGATTGGATAAGATACATATTTATGAAAATAAGTATCTGAAGCAATGTTATTTCATGTTCTGCAAGTTAGTTTAATAAACTAGGGCTGCTTCTTAATATGTTGCATTAGGATTACCTGCCTTTATAGTTTCCAGTGTGTTTTCATGAAATTTTTACTAGTTGGCTTGCCAACGTAAGAAAAACAATTTTTTTTTTCTTTGGAATAGATTCTCCTTGATAGCTTGCAGTTTGTGTTGAACTAGGTCAAATACTGTGGGATACCTAAGATCAGAATATATCAAAACTGAGAGACCTCCTCTTCATCTGTCATGACAATGTCAAGTGTGAGTGCTCACACAAATGAAACTGCCACTCATTCACTGGTAATTAGTTCCTTCCTCCTTCCTCATGATTTCAAGTAAGAGCTTCACTTTTGATTAACATAATGACTGTACTTTTAGTCTTTGAAAAATAGGATGATGCAGAGCAGGTGTGCTATAGATTGCTCCGAAAGATTTTAAATTAATTGGCAGTTGCAAGAGTTGACATTTTCAGGAACACATCACTGAAAGCTTAAAATTTGCTGTCAAGGGAGCAGCACTAACATGCGCAGGCAAGCCAATGCTGCAGCTATTGGTATGGAAGGAGGTTGAGGCACATCAATTCGACCCTGTTGCTTCAAAGGTGAACTGAGAGATTGTGTTTAAGCCTACGTTTGGCATGACTACTGATGCGGCTACAGTAGAGAGCTTCAAGCTAAGCTGGGCAAGGTCTTGGTGTGTGTGAGGCTTGTTTAGCTATGCCAAAATTCTTAGCTTGTGACTGCCTCACTTTGGCAGATATGCATCACCTTCCTATTGTTCAGTTGTTGTTGGGAACTCCAGTGAAGAAACACTTTGATTCCTGCCTCACGTTAGTGCTTGGATTGCAAATGGCACACCTAGATTAGCAGCTCGGGCTAAGATTCTTGCTATGGAAAGCAACAAGTGAAAGTTGAAGTCAACACCAGCTACCTGAAATCAAAGTGCTATCAACCTTGGCATGCTTGTATATAAAGGCAAGTCTATTAATTTTTCTTGTCATTTTTGATAGAGGCTCCCATTAACAATTATAAAGTGTATTTTATTATATTGTTTACTTACTTTATGTTTCAAATTACTGTGATAATGAATCCAATTCTGCTGCAGGGAAATTGTATAGATTCTCCATTGCCAAGTCCTAAGTAGTTGTCATTAGTTGAACCTAAAGCCTTTTTCTTTTTACCGTCACTTGGTCAAGGTATGTATTTTATCTCAAATATTAACAACATAACTAAAGAGTCGTAGTATTTTACATTTATACAACTGAAAAGTAATATTTAATGCATTTGCATGCTATTCTCTTAACAAGAAACTAGCTAACATTTAGTTTGAAAAGTCTTGTATGTAACCATATCTCTGTCGCTGACTAGAATAATCTTTGCTAGTATTTCTTATTTTAAATTCACTTTTTTTGCATCATATGATTGAACTTTCTAACCTTGTAACTTCTTACTATTTTTCTGCAAAGAAAAAGACAATGAACTTTTTGGCTAAGTGATATATATTGTGGTTTGATAATGGGCAAGAATTCCTACATTATTCTTTTCCAGAGAGTTGGTATTAGAACCATAAAGATGATCAAACTGGTTAGTTGTGATATATTTCTGAGTCTTGATTGCTCAACCAACAACATAAAGTGTTTTACAGCTTTAGTTTACTGTATGTATTTTGTTTATAAAATGAATCTGGTTTGCTAGGCATGCGTTTCTCAACTAGTCAAAGTAATTTATGGTTTATGTGACAGAGGGAAGCCATTACAGTGTGAAGCCATAAAAAATGGGGCCTTCTGCTGATGATCACCGCTTGGTGTGCTTAAGCTAAAGATGAAAATTGCTCTGGTAGTCTGTTGCAGTCAAGGGAGATTGTATTTCTTATATTCTGACTTCTCAATTCTCAAGTTATGTCAAGCAAGAATATGTTCCCATTTCAATTATACCATAAAGCCTTAAAGTTACTATGGTATGAACTTCTCACCTTCTCTTTTGTTTTAGGATCCAATAAAGATTTCATCAGGTTCGGGCATAAATTTTAGTATTATAAGCATTGATTTTAATAAGCTATATAGGCAACTGGAATTCTGCATTTTTTAAAAAGTTGCGCTCTCTTTCCAATCCCTAGTAGCTCAAGTATATACTAAATTATTATTTCAAAATTAAAACTGATTGAATCCCAAGTAACTTTAAGAAGTTGTAGTTTGTCAATAAGCATAGCAATTACGGAAGCACAAACATATGACATTTATCTCTTTCTTTATTGCTTAAGCTATGTAGGAAATATCCGCTCTGATGCGGCAATGGGAGGCTGTAGTTTCTCTATTCTAACATTTTAAGCTGTTTGAAGCAGGTACATATTCCTATTCCGATTAAACCATAAAGCCTAAAAGCTCCTATGGTATTGACGTTTCACCAATCTTTTGTTTCAGGCTCTAGTCCAATAAAGACTCATCTAGTCCAGGCATAAACTGCAATAGTAAAAGCATCAATTTTGACTGGTAACTAGTCCACTGGAATAATTTATATTTTTATATTCTACAGAAAACATTTAGTAGTCTAACAAAATTTACAAAACATTGTCAATACTATGCACAGGAAACAAGGACTGCATCTTGGACTATGTTATGTGATTCTTGACTTGGTTCGTAAAAGTTGAAACATATTCTTCTTTTGCTCTTTATAAATTGTACATCCAGTCATAAGTCAAGTGCCTTAACCTTTAAAAATATTGTATGTTTCTTACCATGGTTTCTGCCGAACAATAAAATAAATTTCGTCCTTGTGAAGAATCTGTTTTTTAAAAATTAATGGAACGTTGGGGAGAATGAGAGATGCAACAACCCCAACTAGAAAGATTAAGCAAGACAGCTAAAATCTTCTTTTCAAGGAAACAAAAGGTAAGAGAAAAAAGATAAAATTGTTTAGTTATGTTAATTACTTTTAAACCGTTTTAATCTTCTGTAATATACTTGTGAACTCACTCAATAGAAATCATAACTGAAACTACCATTCATCAGGTGTGCTTTACTAACCATTGGAGAACTTTTTCGAGAACATGGAATGAAACATAGTTGTTGAAGGAGGTATATATATGTTCCTATTTCAATTTAAGCAAAGATGCCTTAAAGCTCCTAAGATTGTCATTTGTTTCAGGATTTAGTCCAAAAAAACTTCATCGGGTTTTGGTGTGAAGAATGCATACGAGTGCCATGAAGGGTTAGACAGAGTGCCTTTGCCAATTGAAGAATGCATATGAGAGCCATTTGTGTACTTTGTCTGTGAGTTTTATTTGGGTGTATTGTGATTTTGAGTTTGAGTCTTCTGTGAGATTATGTATACATAATTTGTGAGCAAGAGCAAATGGCTATGAAGTGATGATAATGCATACATTGTAATTTATTACTTTGTATACTTACTTTATGTTTCAATTTACTGTGATAATGAATTCAATTCTGTTGCAGGGAAATTGTATAGATTCTCCATTGCCGAGTCCCAAGCAGTTGTCACTAGTTGAACCTGAAGTCTTTTTCTTTTTACTGTCTCTTGGTCAAGGTATGTATTTGATCTCAAATATTGACAGCCTAACTAAGGAGTTGTAGTATTATGCATTTATACAACTCAAAAGTAATATTTAATGCATTTGCATGCTATTCTTTGAACAGGAAACTAGCTAACATTTAGTTTGGAAAGTCTTGTATGTAAATATATCTCTCTTGATGACTAGAATTATCTTTGTAAGTATTTCTTATTTTAAGTTCTCTTTTTATGGGTCATATGATCTGATTTTCGAACCATGTAACTCCTTATTATTTTTCTGTGAAGAAAAAAGAATAAACTTATTGGCTGATCAATATACATTGTAGTCTGATAATGTGCAAGAATGCCTACATTATCCTTTTCTAGACAGTTGGTATTAGAACCATAAAGACCATCAAGCTGGTTAGTTGTAATATATTTCTGATTCTTGATTGCTCAACCAACAACATAAAGTGTTTTACAGCGTTGTTTTACTATATCTGTTTTATTTATAAAATGAATCTTGTTTTCTAGGCATGCATTTGTCAAGTAGTAAAAGTAATTTGTAGTTGATGTGACAAAGGGAAACAATTACAGTGTGTTTCTGCTGATGATATCTGCTTGTTTTGCTACAGCTAAAAACATGACAAAATTGTTCTGGTAGTGTGGCGCAGTCAAGGAAGATTGTAATTCTTGTATGAGTTCACAATTCTCAAGTTGTTTCAAGTAGGTACATATTCCCATTTCCATTAAACCATAAAGCTCTAAAGTTCCTATAGTATGGACTTTACACTTTTTTTTTTTTTTTATTTTAGTTAGTTACCACCAAACCCAAAAGTTTAAGCTGTAGGAAAGAGTATTTAAAACTTGAGATTGACACGTGACATTCCGTTTCACGTGTAATGTGGATAGATGATAGATAACAGACACATGCTAAACGCGCCCTATTATATAACATGTGTGATGAGAAGATTTTTAGATAAAAGGGGAAGAGAGTGTTTGAACCAGAGACCTCTAAACTTTAATGCCAAGTTAGTTATCACCAGACCCAAAAGTTTAAGTTGATAGAAAATAGTCAACTATAGTATTTAAGACTTGAGATTGACATGTGACAGTTTCAATAAAAACTTCATCAGGTTCCAGCATAAATTGCAGTTCTATAAGCATCAATTTTAATAATGGAAATAGACAATTGCAATGCTGCATTTTTTTGTTTTCATATGGAAGCAAAACATCTAGAAGTCAAGCAAATCCACAAATGTTTTCAATACTATGCAAAAGACTATGCATGCAGCTTGCAGCATGTTATGTGATCCCTGACACATAATTTCTTAAAGTTTAAACCTTTTTTTTCCCTCTTCCCATAAAATGATTATGTGCTTGTAATGTCAAGTGCCCTAACCTTTTATTAGATTGTATATTCCTTGTCAAAGTTGATACCAAAAACTATGGTAATATTTTTTTGTTCTTGTGAAGTATTTTTCTTTGAAGTAATGAAACATCAAGAGAGAGATGCAACAGCTTCAACTATGTAGATAAATTGAGGAAAGCAGTTAAGAGTCTTGTTTTCTAGAAAAATGGTAAGACAAGCAAGATCATATTTGTTAGTTATATAACCTAAAATCATTTTATGTTATTTTATATGTTTTTGAAGATTGCTCAATTAAAAAGCATAATTGAAACTACAGGTCTTAAATTTATCCAACTTACTATTTTCAATTACAGGTGTGCTTAAGCATCACAAGACATATTATGGCTTTAAGAAAAGCAAAGTCAAAAAAACAACACAGTAAAAGCAAAAAGGAACGAGAGTGTGTATGGTAGGTGAGCTGTCTTCACAGTTGTTATGTATTGTGTTTGGTTTTAGCATCATGTTTTAGTTAATCAACTTTCATTAATTTCCCTATCTCAGGTGTGCCTAATTGTGGAACCATGAAGCACCATGAAGGCTTAAAAAGAGAGAGCCTCTGCCAATTCAAGAATGTCAATGAGATCCATTTGTGCATTTTTTTTTTCCTTTGTTTTATTCGGGTGTATTGGGGTTTTGGGTTTTTGAGTGTTTTGTGAGATTTTGTGAACATAATTGTGAGCAAGAGTAAATGGCTATTGGGTTATGATTATTTTAAAATACATGGAGTTTTGCAGAGCTGGATTCTGCATTGCATTGTTATGAACCATTATTGTATTTTAGCACTCAATCATTTTGGAACAATGCTTAATAGATGATACTTATTCCTTTACATTGTTGTCAATTTGGAAAATTGTTAATATTTTTCACATTATCCAATGATGAGAACAGTATAAGTCAATTCTCAAACTGATAATCATATGAATTGGGAAACTTGATAATACCTATTACTTCAAGAAAAGTATGAAATCAATTTTCAAACCTTTACTTATAGGACAATTCAGAATTTAGTTTTGCCCAACAAAAGATCATGCATCCCCTAAACGTGGTCAAGCCGATTAGAGCAGCAATTACTGTCCAATAGGCCTAAATTTAAAATCCAAATCCATTTATTAGAAATGTCATGAGATGGATTAGACTAAATTGTGAACTTGGGCTGATTCATCTTCCTTTAAAATGCTAAGCCTTAAATCCATAACTCTTAAATAAAATACAGTCCAAAGTCAGATTTTAGTTTGACGTAGCCCACAGAAAATTTAAAAGCTCGAAAATAACTCAATACATAAATTGGAAGAAAGGGAAAAAAAGATCTGCATAAATACAAAAACCAAGTGTGCATTGAAGTTGACAATAATGCATGAAACCGAACAGGTGTCAAAGAAGAGAAAGCAGAAAAGAGAAAAAGGAGAACAGAGAGCAAGTGTTTTTCAGTTTTTTATAATTTCAATTGAAGATTTTTTTTTTTTTGTAATTTTGTGGATTATTTCTCTAAAAAGCTGCCAAGCAGCTTATATATATATATTTGTTGAGTTCAAATTATGGTGAAAAGTGGTAAGCATTTATTAAATAACAAATTACTGAAATTAAAAAAAAATAAATAAGTAATAGTGGCAGTGACGTGCTCTTAATTGATGGAATTCATCCTTGTAGGTCTTTGGGCTCACACTGGGCCCATATGGTAAAATGGGGCGCTCCATGGGAGGCCTACTAAATATTATTTGGGTTGTGGACTCATTTGAAGTCAATTCTCTTAACTGGTTTTGGGTTGTATGCTCTTCTTTATATTGGAATGTATCCATCTAATTTTCTGGTTTTGAGTCCAATATTTTTTAAAAATGTAGTATTCAGCAGGATCTCACATGTTGATTTCATATTGTTACAAATCCTTTTATTAAATGCAATTAAATTGATTTGTAACAACATAAAATCAGGATTACACACGTAGTTTTGCACCTAAGTAGCCTTACCTTAAACATATATCAAAATTTTTTATGTATTTTCTTCTCACTTTTAGATACAATTTGTTTTCTCACTAAAATTTGTTTCCTCTTTATCTTTCAACAAATATAAATCAAATGATACCACTAATGAAAAGGTGTTTGAACAGAGAATCAAGCAGGGGATTCACTTTATCTTACTTTGTTCATCAAATTATTAAAGACTGGAAAGCGCTACATACTTAAAGCAGCATCAAAGCAAATTAAACTTTAAGAATTTAAGAATGCATGGTGTGACATGTCCTCATATAGTCTTGTGTAATTAATGCATGCAATTGTTGTTACTTTTTCCCTACTCAAATGTGTAGTTGTCGTCAATTATATTCAACAATAAAGATGGATGGCACAATTCTGACAAGGAAATGAAATAATTGAAAGTTGATTTGAAATTAAACAACAAAACTAGATTGAAGCACTTTCACAGCCACAACTTCATCAGTATTGTTGTTGATCATTCACGTTAAGGATATTAATGCACGGTCATGGTGCTGGCTTGTTTAATTTAGGAAACGCATGCTACTTGAACTCCATTGTACAATATTTGCATTCTGTTCCAGAGTTGAAGTCTGCCTTAGTCAAATGAGCACTTTGTTTTCAAAGGGAACACCGAAGACATACCCTACAGAACACATATGTCATCCATGTTGTGTGTGTGTGTGAAGTCAGGCACTTTTCCATGCCAATGTTTTTGTACATCTCATAAGATTTCTTGTGTTTTCATATTTTTAACTTAACAATTATGTCTATCTTGGTCGAAAGGTAATAATGATGGGAACTGCTGATGAGACAGGCCCCTGAGAAGGGGCCTACTTTTATGGAAGATCTTCCAGAAGATGAACAAGTGGTAGAGCTGGTAAAGACATAGATATCTTATATCCTTCCAATATTTTTCTGATAAGAGATGTCTTTTTTTCCTTGTATTGGTCTTCCTGTTGCTATTTGGGGGCTTATTGAGCACATGTTTTAGTCTACTTGTATCAAATAACTACGCCGATGTCATAATTTATTTAATTGTTTAGAATTATATATTGTTTTATTAATGTCATTGAACATCTTTCTTTGAGTTTACAAAATAGAATCAATCTTGGTCTAAAAGCTAGTGAAAAGAGCTCTAGTTCAAAACATAATGACATCAAAATGACGGATGCAGAGGTGATACGATGATTGAACTGCACATTATTTGATTGAATCGTGTGAACAAGTTTCTTATATATGAGTCTTTTTGTTGTTGCCGGAATCAACATCAAATTGAAGTGGAGAATCATTGGTAGCTACATCTCAAGATGGTAAAAATTGTATAATCCTCTTAATATAATCCTTTGCATTTCCTAACATTTGGAGCTTCTTGCTGTTTCCGCTGAATCAATCAATGAAAGTGCTTATCACTATTTAACATTCCTTTTTCTTTTCACTCGTTGATTTCTTACTCTATGTCTCAGGTTACATCTGATGCTGACAAGGAAACTCATAACTGGAGTTTAATACTTGTATTTAAATTACCTATTCCCAAATATGAAATTGTTTACTTCAGTCTTAAGCATGCAGGGGCTTATTCTTAAGTTTCTACCCGAAAAGGACTTATAATGGTTCGAGGAGGAGGTTTATATCTAAGGTCCTAAAAACAGACCATTATGACTGCATTTTATCCATTTTAGCTTTTGTGCTTTAGAAGTTCTTGACTTTTAATTTGGATCATTATGGGCATGATAGTGAAATATGAGGTTACTTTTGGCCTGAAAAGTGTAGATAGGCAAACAATCATAGTTCGTATTGTAAATAGGATGGTTTACAAGAGATAAGTCTAATTTTTTCTATTACCAAATTGGTATTGTTACCAAGCAAACTTCTTGTGCATCATTATATTTTCTTTCACTTTTTTCTTAAAACTGTTTCTTTCCACTTTTGTTTCAGGTGATTGGCACATGGTATACATGAAGGGAAAAATCGATTTTAATTCGAATGCGGAAACGTGAATTTTAAAAATTTTCAAACAAAACATGCCCGATCGATGCTAGTAATAACGATTCAATAATTAAAATAAGATCGAATCTTACCTTGCATGAAGATTGAATTGATCCCTTTTGATTCGCAGATTCTTCATCACCTGATCTTCCTTGCTATGACTCTTCACAAAAGAAACTGTGTGTGGGCACAATATTTTAAAGATCTTTTTGAAGTAGATGGTTTTTAGATGATTTTTAATCAATGGAAATTTTTGGTTCAAGTAGCCAAAAATTCTCTCAATCACCACTACTCTTACCAATCATAAAAACATCTTTATATATATATTGGTAAACTAGGGCACTTCTTATTTAACAAGGAATCCAAATTCCTATTTAAATTGAAAGACTTAATTTATATCCAATATGAAATCAAATTCCTTATTGGATTAGAATTCTATTCTTTTAATTTAATATGGAATCTAATTCCCATTAAATTAAAACTCTTTTAATATAATTTAAATGGAATCTTATTCCAATTAAAATTATTATTTCCATTAATTAATTAAATGATTATTTCATTAAATTAAATGATTCTAAATCATAATTAATTTAATGACATCATTTATAATTGAACCCATGACCTCTACAAATAATTAAATAATTAACCATTAATTAAATAATTATAAATATTTAAATAATCAAATTATTTAAATAATTTTTGAACATGTACATAAATTTATATGTACACCAATAATCGGACAATCCAATTATATTCTTCAACTTGTTTCTTTATGTGGTTGTGAGCTAGCAAGGGGACCAAATGGACCTACAATTTGAGCTCCAATAATATCGGAATTATTAATTAAACTCTTTAATTAGTAATTCACTATTATTAACCTTAGAGTTACTCCACTAAAAACTTAAGGTTGCACTCTCAAAATTGTAGATGTTTTACACAATCTGAATTTTCAGTGTCCATCGATTTAATCATTTCATATGGTTCGATCCTCCACAAGTAGTTCATAATTAGAGCTAGGTTATTAAAATCTATTATACCTCTCTAATTATATCTTGTTCCATTAAGTACCATTTATTCTCTAATGAACAATATATCCATAACAACTTATGAATTTATCTTTCCGTTTACTCGTAAACAGAAAGTTGAGCGCTCTTATTGTTCAAGACCCGAATCAACACTTAAGGGAACTACTCATCTACTTCTTGCAAGAAGGAGTGGATTCCACTATTGTGTAGAATGTTCCCAGCCACTTATTAAATCACATCTCCAAAGTACGAAGCTTATTGACCGTAAATCTATAACAGTCTCACCCATGTAAATCAAAAGATATGACCCAACAAATAGGAGTCCATTAAACACTCAGAATTAAGATCAATCCATATATGATCATCAAGTTGATAAATAAGAATTTCTTTGTTTAACAGATATTAATAAGAAATTCATTTTTATCATGGTCCAGTCCTATATAATCTCTATTATATAAGTGCCTCCATTTTCATATCACCATATGAACAATCCCGGATAAGATCATCGTATCAAATACGAAATGGACCGCAACTGTAGATTTACCACAAACAAAGTACCCAGCTTTGTTTGTTTTCTACGGAATTTTAAGATTACTAATCTCAAACTAAATCCTCTTGTATATAACACTTACATACTTAATTTGAGACTACATAAGTAATCATGGATGTTACATGATTTTCGTATGAAGCAAACATTTCATAAATGCACACTAATTTTGAATAAAATAAATTTTATTTATTTATTATTTATTTAAACGTTTACAAATTACAAGCTCTTAGGGCACAATGCCTAACAATACATTTGTATGTATAAGGTGTATAAAGCTTATGCCGTATCGATGTAATTCTTCTATAGTTTTTCAAGTCATTTTGGCTAATCCTTTGATTTTAAATCCCCACAGGAACCTTGGTAGTTTGAGTTTGAGAATTGAATTGGGAATGGTCAATAGAAGTTTACATAATTGTGTTGTATTAGTTAATTATATATGTCATATTGTCTTGTCGTATATCTTTATTGAATCTTATTCTATTAGGAGTTTTGTTGTTAATTTATTTTAAAATAATATGATGTTTTTAAAACTTCTTATTCTCTTTGTTCAAAATTTTATCTTGTCATATTATTTGTGTTGAAAGCTTAATAATTTTAGTTTTTTTAATTTATTTAATTTCAAATAGTATGATGGTTCTTAATATTTATTATTTGTATAATTTTCTGAGTTCAAACTTCTTATTATTATTAATTTGATAAGAAATTTCAATACTATATTCTATAGGTAGAAGTAAATCCTTTTCAATTAACAGCTAGCAATGTATTTTAGTCAGAGTACAATTTTGGCTTTATGTAAGTACAAATGTTATGTTGATAGGCTAAAAATCAATTACAAAGAGTTAAATGTATTTAATGAAAGTTAATATTAAGGTAACTAAATGTGTTTAATGAAAGTTGATGTTGATGTCACCTAGGATCAATACATGTTGAAACTTGAGCTGTGTGATAATCTTATTTTTCGCTTTCTTGAATGCATTTATTTACAGGTTAGGACCGAAGCTTATAATTAGAATTAAAAGCTATATCAAAATGAATTTCCATTTCAAAATTTGATATAACTAATTGTATTAGGTTGATTATTCATCTTTTTAATATAATATTAATATAGATAGTATATAAGGTGTGCTCTGGATAATTTAGATTGAAGCAATTGGATGTCCGATTGGAACCTATATGACATGACGGATCAATAGAAATACTCCAATACTCTACCTTTGTCATATATTTCATATATCACACTAGATAGATATCATCTTAATGGAATCGATATACGTTCAAGATGTTTTTCCATAAGCGAGAATCAAATTCTCTTGCTAATAAACTAAACTATAAATATTGTTTGGAGTAAACATGTTCAATGGAATATGTCCTCTTTCCATTTGCTTAAATCTGAGATAATGTCTCCATACTTTACTCTTAAATCTGAGATAATGTTCCCATACTTTACTTTCTTTTTTTTTTTAATTGTTTGTCACTTACAGTTTGTTTGTATAAGATTCTTGCTTTCAGCAGCCCTTTAAAAATGTGCTTAACTTTGACAGACTCAATAATTTAAATTGGAAGAATGTTGGTGTATTTGATTTTTTTTTTAATAAAATTCATTAAATATTTTGTATCTGTATTTGATTTTTTTTTTAATAAAATTTATTAAATATTTTGTATCATTTTCAATAGATAATGTTCTGAAAAGGAAACCGATAAATTCATGTTTAGTAGAAGTTTGGTGCAAATATAGGTTACAATCATATGGAAATTTTGTAATTGTGATATTTTTACTTTCGGTAGAAAGTTATAATAATTAAATTATGCAAATAATTCAATGGATTATATGATTGAACAATTCTTCACCATTTCACTATGATCATCATACAAACAGTTAACTTAAAATAGAAGTATTATGTATTGAAGACATGAAAGGAAAAGAATGAGAAGACAAGAATATGAGAATTGCTTGGACGACACTTTATACTTGAACCAAAATCAAAACAAATTAAACTTTGCTTGGTTCCATTACAAAGCCAATTATTCCTCGATTCCTTCCATTGTAAATACTAGTTGAATGGAAGGTAGCATTACCACAACATATAACTTTACTTGATACCCGTAGAATTGAGTAGATTGGACGTTTAGAATTATATCATAGAAGTGATCTAATCCTAGTTAGTATAAGCAATTTCAAGCAAGAATACTCATAAAAGCCGAAATAAACTGCAAAAATCTTGTCTTGCAAACTGTAGGATTTTATATTAATATTCTCCCAAAATATAATAGAATAAATCAACCCTAACTTTAAACTTTTATTTATAGATAAACTAGTCTCCTAATTCCTTTATGAAACAATATTTCCATAGGAAATAAGAAACAAGATTCCCATAGGAAATTTTAAAAAAAAAACTATAAGGAAAAATATCAAATAACTAAAAGAAATAATGGCAAACTAATAAAAGGAAACAAATATCAAACTCTAAATAAAAATAATATCTTAAAAGGTTTAAAATTTTGCTTTTAATCATTTTGTCACCACTTGCTTCATGGGTTGCATCTCGCAACGCAAGTCACGATCGTCTTTGATTAATGGTTGCAACTTGCAACACGAGTTACACCTAGCAACACAAGTTGTGATCGTCTCCAATGAATGGTTGTGACTTGCACTGTAGGTTGCACCTAGCGATGCAAGTCGCGATCAGATTTCTTGTGTTTTTCATGCTTTTAACTTAACAAGTATGTTTATCTTTTAGGGTCAAAATGTAATAATGATAGGAACTGCTGATGAGATTGTGAAGGCCCTTGTTCTTATGGAAGATCTTCTAGAAGACGAAAGAGTGGTAGCACTGGTAAAGACATATATATCTTATATCCTTCCAATATTGGCAATTTCAAATTCCCTTCATCATCTGTCATTACTTTCTTCATTTGAATTACAATAGTTGTGTTTCCGATAAGAAATATTTTCTTTTATAGTATTTTTGTTCTTGTTGTTGTTTTGGGGTTTATTGAGGAGAGAATTATTGGGAAATCTCTGAAAATTTATCTTATTACAATTGAAAACCACTTTTACTTTTTATAACAATGACCTCCATTGCATTAACGGTTTGACCATAGTTGACTGTGAGAGTTCACTATGATAAGGGTGTTTTGGTCATTTTCTCTAATTTTTATTTTTGTTTTAAAAATTATATTAATTAATTAATATTAATAAATTGTTTGGAATAATTAAAAATTTTAAAACTTAAAAGTATCTTAAAAATTAAATAATTTTAAAATTTTAAAAAATAAATTTTAATTATACAAAATAATTTAAAATTTTTTCAAATGTATCTAAGCCGTCCATCTCAAAGATGGACGGTCATGATCAATTTGGAAAAAATAGAAAAAAAAATAAATTTGAAAATGACTGCCATCAGCATGTTCAACACAAATGACTGCTATCATGATCTATTGGTGAACATCATCAACGCAAATGATTCAACACAAATAGGGATCCATCATCAATCATCAACAAACAAAAATCACTTCCATCTTCATCCATCATCAACACAAACAAATGATTCATCAACACAAATAGGAGTCCATCATTATCAATCATCAACATTAACAAAAACCAAATGTTAACCTCATAGAAAACCACTGTCATCATCATCAATCAAATGCACACACAATAAGAGTCTTGGTGAGAGCATAGAGAGGGAAGAGAGATAGAGAATACTAGATCGGCGATAATACTAGATCGTAGCCGATTTGGTCACTTAACCGAATCTGTTCCAAGTTGGAACCAAACCATCGTCGGCGGGCGAGTTTTGGAACCAGACCTAGACCAACGTCTGGGTTTCCACATCGAAACCTATACGTCGATCTGGGTTTCCAGTGGAAACCCATATCAACGTATGGGTTTCGATCTAGAAACCCAGACCAACGTTTAGGTTTCCACATTGAAACCCAAATGAAAACCCAGACATCGATCTGGGTTTCCAGTTTGACGTTTGGGTTTCGATCTGGAAACCCAGATAGACGTTTGGGTTTTTAGATGGAAACCCAGACATTGATTTGGGTTACCACTGGAAACCTAGACCTAGACGCCCGGTACCCAGACGTTGATCTAGGCATCCGGGCAGTTGAATGGTGAAGAAGACAAAGAAAAAGAAGAGAATGATGGGAAGAATGAGAAGAAGAAGACGAGAGAAAGAAAGAAAGAGAGAAGAAGAAATTGAAAGCCATAGTCGGGTGTCGTTGTTGAGTCATTAATTATCATTATTTTATGCTCATATTACCTATTATTTACGCTATGTTTTTGTGTGGAACTGATACTTTTAATTTGTTTTGTGTTTTTATGTTTTGAATTAGGTTTTGAGAAGAAATGATGGAATCAAATGATTTTTGAAGATTAACTGCAGCTCAAGGAATTGGAGAATATTTTAGAAGGAAATCGCAGAATTTTCGGCAGAAACGTGACGTGACTTGTAGGAGCTTGTACGAAATTCACAGTTCGAGTTGTGTGAGGCATAACCTATCAAATTAAAGTCCCGGATGTCCAGTTTCTATAACCCCTGATGGTTCATTAATTGGAGCTTTCTAGAGAAAGTTATGACCGATTTAGTATCGAAAGATAAGACTGTCACGAGACCTGACGGCCACGGAAAAATATAGGAAATTCGAATTTTTTCTTTCAGCATTCCTAATCAGTTTCCTAAACCTTGAAACATCCTAACTAAATGAGTTAAGCAATTAGGAAGAGTTTTAGTCCAAAAATTAAAGGGATTCGCATTCCAAATCAAAACTTGATTCTAAATCAAAGTTGGAAGTGAAATCCTTACCAATTGAGAAAATTTTGTCTCTTAAGGATTAATTGTCTATAAATAGGTGCTTTCACAATTCAATTAGAATGAAGAGATCCGAAGACAGAGATCGAAAGACAGAGAGAGAAGCAGAGGAGCAAAGCTGAAGGCTTCGGTTTTATCTTTTCTTTTCTTTATTTTTATTTAGTTAGTTTATTAGTTATGGTTAACTTGAAGTCCTAACCATGAACTCAATTTGTTTATCTTTTCAATAAAGATTTATATTTTGCATGATGAAATTAATGTCTCTAGTTTAATTTTATTCTATTTATTTTGTTTCTTTGATTGATCACCTTAGAAACATATTTTTAGAATTATGTTGTAAGAATATAAACCGCACATTATACGGGCATATTTTTTATTTGCAACAATCAATTGCTTACAAACCAATTGAGAGACATTAATTCATAGATACCTAGAGTAGACATCATGTTCTAGGATTTGTGTGATATTCATATTCTTCTAGTGCTTAATGGGTTTCAATTATTAAACCTAAGTAGACATCATGCTAGGTTATAATTAGGAATACATGCATCTACGTAGACATCATGCGATTTGCACACTAATTAAGGAAGAATTTATATGACATGAGTTAATCATACATTGTCGTGAATATCTTCATCATGCATTATCATGAATTTACTTTATTAATCTTTTTAGCAAATTGAGGGATTGTTTAGTGGTGGATAAGATGTTCTAACTAAGCTTTTATTCATTGATTTCTTTTATTTAATTTTATGCATTAATTTAGTTTATTCTCAATTTAATTCCAAAAGCATTTTCATTTATTTTAATTGTTCTGTTTTAGGTTTTAAATAAATTTAAAATTAAATTAAGTTGAAACTCCTCGTGGGATCGGCCCTTGCTTGTCGCTATACTCAGTCAAATGATTTGTGCACTTATAAGGTTTTAATAAATTTGGTTTATTGAAAAATTAACCAACAAGTTTTTGGCGTCGTTGCCGGAGAGTTAACATACTTGCTTTGATTTTAAGTTTATTTTTGTTTTATTTTTCAATTTTTAGTTTAATTATTCTTTTCTCTTTTCAGGACCATGGCTCACCACAACCACGGATTATATGAGGACAATTTTGATGATTTGGGGTTTTAATTAGATAACTTAACTCGTGTTGTGCAGCAACTTATTTCCTAAAATATGTGTGCCAATAGAGGACGCTTATCGAGAAATTATTCGGGAATGTACAAGGAGGTGGAACAAGACCAAGGAATGGCCTGTAGGAACTACTAATGGTGCAATCGTGGTGGGATGAATGATTTCCAAAGCCCATCCATAAGGAGCAAGAATTGGAATGGTGGTCAATGGAATGATAGTTGTTGGAGCAGTCAAACATCAAACAATTATGTGCTCGATTTTAATCAGCAATACTATCATCCGTATTCAAACTTCTACAACTCAGGATGGAGTGGTCAACCGAATTTCGCTCAAAATTCATATGTGTGGCCATCATATCCATAAAAATTTCAAGATCAGTTTCAGCAACCTTATAGTCCCCAATATTTTCAAGGCTATAATCAGCAGTTCAGTATTTCTTCTCAAGAAGAAGAATCCACTGAGCAAGATACAAATCTTGAAGAGATGCTCATATCTTTCATACAGGAGACAAGACAAACCAATGCTCAAATGGCCGCAAGAATAAAAAATTTGAAAAACCAAATGAGACAAAGTATCAAAAACTTGGAATCCCAAGTTGAACAGTTGGTAACCTTGCATCCCCAATGCGAGCTAGAGGAAGATGAGTAATGTTCTGCAATCACCTTGAATAGTGGAGAAGAGCTTGAAAAGGGCAAGGATGAGTCTACTTCAGCATTCAAATATTTTACTGATGATGAGTGGGAAGATAAAGAAGAAGGTGAAGTTGAAGAGACCTTAAGTCAAGACGAAGAACTTGAGGAGATGCCACAAATTGAGACTACACCATATGTTACAAAACAATTTGTATCCAAGGAACTAGGTTTGGGGGTGTTCGAGCCTACCGATGTTACTCGTCAGTTGGTGGATAGGACGCTTAACCAACAAAATGACTTCATTGAAAAGGAGGTGGATGTGCAATATGGTGAAATCACAAGTAGGATTCATGTTGAAAAGATGGTTTACAAGGAACTTGAGCCCAGTGAACTGTTACCAATGGAGGGGGATCGTTATAAGGTTGATTTGGAAAACAATAAAAAGGTAGAAAATGTGTGTTTGAATAAGCTACCACTAGATCCTTATGAGTTCTATGCTATGAAAAGAAATTTTCTTCTTCATCCATATGAGAGAGGAAGATATTTAAAAAAGAGACTCAGAAGATGGAATGGGTACAAACAGTTGGAAGTTTATCCTAAATCATGCCATCAAGGGCGTGTTTTTAATGGTCGAGATAAAATATCTTGGAGCAAATTCAAGCGTAAAGGGTCAAGACCATTAATGTGCAGAGACACCTACCCATGGGAGCCAGGTTGATAAAGTGGTAGAAGAACGTCTAGCGAAGACGTTAACTAAGACGCTTGATGGGAGGCAACTCATCTGGGTAATTTCGTTCATTTTCTTTCTTTTTATTTTTATTTTTCACTTTTCTCTTACTTATGCTTCACATTTGAAATATTGAGGACAACGTTTAGTTTAGGTTTGGGGGTGGTGAAAAACGTTTTTAGATTTTATTTTAGATTTTAGGTTTTGATAAAAATTTTCAACATTTTTCGAAAATTTTTCGTTTTTTTTTTTTCAATTCTACCCATAGCAAGTTGGCTAGTTGCTTTGTGTTTGTTGATGGAGCTTTTCTGCATGTTTTTGATTGGATATCTTGACTAGGGAGTAGCCATGAACATCTTTGCATGATTTGAGACTTTTAAATACCATGATTTTAGTTAATTAAGTGGATGAATACTATGTTTACATGAATTGTGGACTATTACTGGAGACTACCCCTGGTAAGAATTTGAGCTTTTAAAGCGTTTCTTTTTGAGGGATTTAATTGTTTCTACTTTTTAAACACTCTTCGTCTTTGTTCTTAATAGATTATTTCTATAGGTTTTGCATTGAATACTAAAGAACAAATCATCATTGTAGATAACATGAGTTGCTTTGATTCAAGAATTGGATGGACTTATTGGAAGTAATATAGGCAAGTTTTCACCTTATAAAAACCTATTCCCTCACTTTGAATTGAAATACATCATCAGACCCTTTGAAGCCAAACATATTTAGCATTTTTCTTTATTTACTTTTACTAAATGACCCTATTGAGCCTTAAATCATATCATATAAGTTTGGGATCATGCCAAGTGGTGCAAAGGAGAAGAGAATTAAAGTGTTAGTATTGATATGATGTGTGCATAAACATATGTATTGAAAAAGTGTGCTTCTATGCATTATTGTTAAAAACAAAAAAAAACAAAAAACAAAAAAAAGCAAAACAAAAAAAAAAGGTTAAAAAAAGGGGTAAAAGAAAAAAAAAAAGAATGAATAAAAATGCAAGGAGCACAAATCAAGTTTTATGATACCTAAATGTGCGAGGGAAAGTGAAGTGAATGAAGGAAGATGAATTGAAAGAGAAATATAAGAGGAGGAAGAGTGAAAAATAGAAAAAAAAGAAGGTTGTGATGAATTAAAGAACAATGAATGAAGTGCTTTGATGTGATCCTAAGTTTCTTTTGAACCTAAACTTTTATTGCTTACTCATTAATCAACCTTAGCCAAATACAACCTTTAATATGGCCTATTGATCT
The DNA here is from genome assembly GCA_021234005.1 of Nephelium lappaceum. Taxonomy (NCBI): domain Eukaryota; kingdom Viridiplantae; phylum Streptophyta; class Magnoliopsida; order Sapindales; family Sapindaceae; genus Nephelium; species Nephelium lappaceum. Next base: position 3,886,748 of record CM037997.1, on the reverse strand, counting down.
TTGAAAGAGGGAAGTCCAGTTTGAGAGTTAAAGTATAAGAGGGAAGTCCAGTTTGAGAGTTAAAGTATGTCATCATGCTCTATCTACGTTCTTAGTATTTAATTCCATTCATGAGATCTATTTACTTAAAGTGCGGTTCTTTTCAATGTCTATATTCATATGTGATGTAAAAGACGCTTGCTATGCCTTTACATAACCTCTGTCACATATGATTGCATGAGTGTTTGCCTTAGGACTCTTGAGAGAGTTATGAATGATATCTTGTGAGGATTAGAGTCGAGATGAAATAAGTCCATGACATGTGAATATGGTGTTTTGAAATGAGATTGCTTTGAATGTGGTATGAGATTGTTGATGATTATATTTTAGACTATTAGTAACTTATCTTTAGTCTTGATACAAGATTATGCATGTATGAGATTTATGTTGATTTGCATTTAGTGACATGTTGATGAGTTATAGGTAGAAAGTTTAATGTTTGTAGGTATCGTTGCTGGTAAACCCTCAGGAGACCCAATTCCTCCTACTAGGGACAACTAGAGGTTTAAAAGCTTGTGGCATACGCTCAATGTCATCGTGTTTACCTACGAAAATGGATTGTGTTTTATTTTTCGTATTTTTAGATTAGGTTGTTTTAAAGTTTTAGTTTTGCTTGAGGACTAGCAAAATATAAGTTTGAGAGTATTTGTTGAGTCATTAATTATCATTATTTTATGCTCATATTACCTATTATTTACGCTATGTTTTTGTGTGGAACTGATACTTTTAATTTGCTTTGTGTTTTTATGCTTTGAATTAGGTTTTGAGAAGAAATGATGGAATCAAATGATTTTTGAAGATTAACTGCAGCTCAAGAAATTGGAGAATGTTTTAGAAGGAAATTGCAGAATTTTGGGTAGAAACGTGACGTGAATTGCGGGAGCTCTTACGAAGTTCACAGTTTGAGTTGTGTGAGTCATAACCTATCAAATTAAAGCCCCGGATGTCTAGTTTCTATAGCCGCTGATGGTTCGTCAATTGGAGTTTTCTAGAGAAAGTTATGACCGATTTAGTATCTAAAGGTCAGACTGTCATGAGACCTGACAACCACGGGAAAATATAGGAAATTCGAATTTCCTCTTTTAGCATTCCTAATCAGTTCCTAAACTTTGAAACATCCTAATTAAATGAGTTAAGCAATTAGGAAGAGTTTTAGTCCAAAAATTAAAGGGATTCGCATTCCAAATCAAAACTTGATTCTAAATCAAAGTTGGAAGTGAAATCCTTCTCAATTGAGGAAATCTTGTCTCTTAAGGATTGACTGCCTATAAATAGGTGCTTTCAGAATTCAATTAGAATGAAGAGATCCGAAGACAGAGATCGAAAGACAGAGAGAGAAGCAGAGGAGCAAGGCTGAAGGCTTCGGTTTCATCTTTTCTTTTCTTTATTTTTATTTAGTTAGTTTATTAGTTAGGGCTAACTTGAAGCCCTAAACATGAACTCAATTTGTTTATCTTTTCAATAAAGATTTATATTTTACATGATGAAATTAATGTCTCTAGTTTAATTTTATTCTATTTATTTTGTTTCTTTGATTGATCACCTTAGAAACATATTTTTAGAATTATGTTGTAAGAATATAAACCGCACATCATACGGGCATATTCTTTATTTGCAACAATCAATTACTTACGAACCAATTGAGAGACATTAATTCATAAATACCTAGAATAGACATCATGTTCTAGGATTTGTGTGATATTCATATTCTTCTAGTGCTTAATGAGTTTCAATTATTAAACCTAAGTAGACATCATGCTAAGTTATAATTAGGAATACACGCATCTACGTAGACATCATGCGATTTGCATACTAATTAAGGAAGAATCTATATGACATAAGTTAATCATACCTTGTCGTGAATATCTTCATCATGCATTATCATGAATTTACTTTATTAATCTTTTTAGCAAATTGAGGGATTGTTTAGTAGTGGATAAGATGTTCTAACTAAACTTTTATTCATTGATTTATTTTATTTAATTTTATGCATTAATTTAGTTTATTCTCAATTTAATTCTAAAAGCCTTTTCATTTATTTTAACTGTTCTAGTTTATGTCTTAAATAAATTTAAAATTAAATTAAGTTGAAACTACTCGTGAGATCGACCCTTGCTTGTCGTTATACTCAATGAAACGATTTGTGCACTTGTAAGGTTTTAATAAATTTGGTCTATTGAAAAATTAACCAACAGTCGTTGGCTTTATAAGTGAAGATCCAATCTCTCCAGATTGTATCTCCATCCATTTTTCTTTTATTTTTTTTTAATATTTAAAAATATAAAAGATTTTTTTAAAAGTTTTGGTTTTTTAAAATTAATCACTGCTGTCCATCAACATGATGGACGGTGCATATCTAGTTTTTTATTTTTTATTATTAACAATTATTTTTAATTAATTACTTATGGGTATTTTCGTCTTTTTACTTTATTTTGTTATTTTTTAATCATTTCAAACGGTCAACATAATCAAACCGTTAGTGCAGGGGAGGTCATTATTATAAAAAACAAAAGTGGTTTTCGATTGTAATAAGGTATATTTCGAGAGGTTTCTTAGTAATTCACTCTTTATTGAGTATGTGTTTGTGTCAAATAATATATTGAGTACATGTTGATTATATTTTATTTTACTTTTTTCTAACAATTGTTCCTTCCAATTTTGTTTTAGGTGATTGGCGCATGGCATGCATTCGCATGTACAAAGCTCATGGAGTCTCAGTGCAATTCTACTATAGTTTTCAAATCAATTTAGTTATTCCTTGATTTTAAATCCCCACATGAACCTTGTAGTTTGAGTTTGAGAAGAATTGAGAATGACTGATAGAATTTTATGTTGTATTGGTTAATTATATGTCATATTGTCTTGTCGTATACCTTTGTTGAATTTTTATTCCATTACAATGTTTCTTTATTAATTTATTTTAAAATAATATGATGTTTCTAAAACTTGTTGTTCTTTGAGTTCAAATTTTTATCTTATTATATGATGGGCAAATTGCACAAACCTCCCCTGAGGTTTGACGAAATTGCACAAATATTACGATGTTTGGGTAACTCGCACGGACACTACCTGAGGTTTCAAAAACTCCGCACAAACCTCCCCTGTCGTCAGTCAACAATCATTAAATCGTCATAGTCAATGGTTAAAATTATAAAAAGACTAAAATAACCTTCAATAAATTTAAAATTAATATATAATATATTTTTAATTTAATTTGAAAATAAAATATAAAAAATTAAAAAAATTAAAAAAAAAAAAAAAGAAAAAGAAAAAACTGGTCTCCATGGGAGACCAGATCTGGTCTCCCATGGAGACCGACAGTCTCCATCGCTGGAGACGGCTGCGTCTCCAGCGATGGCCGTCCGTCTCCAGCGATGGAGACGGTCTCCATCGCTGGAGATCGCTGGTCGACCAGCGATGGAGATCAGTCTCCATCGCTGGAGATCGTCTCCATCGCTGAGTCACCAGCGATGGAGACCCAGCGATGGATCTCCATCGCTGGTCTCGCTGGAGTCTCCAGCGATGGAGAGAGGGTCTCCATCAGCGACCAGCGATAGAGACCGTCTCTCCATCGCTGGAGACTCCAGCGAGACCAGCGATGGAGATCCATCGCTGGGTCTCCATCGCTGAAACTCAGCGATGGAGCGATCTCCATCGCTGGAGACTCCAGCGAGACCAGCGATGGAGATCGTCTCCATAGCTGGAGACTTCAGCGATGGAGATCTCCATCGCTGAGACTCCAGCGATGGAGACTGATCTCCATCGCTGGTCGACCAGCGATCTCCAGCGATGGAGACCGTCTCCATCGCTGGAGACGGACGGCCATCGCTGGAGACGCAGCAGTCTCCAGCGATGGAGACCAATTTTTTTCTTTTTTTCTTTTTTTTTTTTTAATTTTTTATATTTTATTTTCAAATTAAATTAAACAAAAATATATTATATATTAATTTTAAATTTATTGAAGGGTATTTTAGTCTTTTTATACTTTTAACTATTGACTATGACGATTTAATGGTTGTTGACTGACGACAGGGGAGGTTTGTGCGGAGTTTTTGAAACCTCAGGTAGTGTTCGTGCGAGTTACCCAAACATCGTAATATTTGTGCAATTTCGTCAAACCTCAGGGGAGGTTTGTGCAATTTGCCCTTATATGATTTATGTTGAAAGCTTAATAATTTTAGGGTTCAATTGATTTATTTTCAAATAGTATGATATTTCTTAATATTCATTATATGTATCATTTTCTAAGTTCAAACTTACTATTATTATTATTTTTATAATTTGACAATAAATTTCAATAATATAATCTATAGGTAGAAGCAAATCCTAGATATTTTCAATTAACAACATTGTATCTTAGTTTGGGTACAGTTTTGGCTTTATGCAAGTACAAATGTTATGTTGATAGGCTAAAAATCAATTACTAGAGTTAATTGTATTTAATGAAAGTTAATATTAATGTAACTAGAGGTGTTTAGTGAAAGTTGGTGTTAATGTCACCTACGATCATTACATGTTGAAATTTGAGCCGTGTGATAATTTTATCTTTTGCTTTCTTGAATGCATTTATTTATAAGTTAGGACCCTAGCTTATAATTAGATTTAAAAGTTATATCAAATGAATTTTTATTTCAAAATTTGGTATAACTAATTGTACTATGTTTGTTTATCCATCTTTCTGATATAATATTATTATTTATAAGTTAAGACTCTAGCTTATAATTAGATTTAAAAGTTATATCAAAATGAATTTTTATTTCAAAATTTGGTATAACTAATTTTACTATGTTTGTTTATCCATCTTTCTAATCTAATATTAATATAGATAATAAATAAGACATCTTGTTTATCCATCTTTCTAATATAATATTAATATAGATAGTAAATAAGACATCGTCTAGATAATTTAAATCGAAGCAATTGGATGTCTGATTGGGACCTCAAAAATAGCTCAATATATAAATTGGAAGAAAGGGAAAAAAAGATCTGCATAAATACAAAAACCAAGTGTGCATTCAAGTTGACAACAATGCATGAAACCGAAACAGTTGTCAAAGAAGAGAAAGCAGAAAAGAGAAAAAGGAAAAGAGAGAGTTTTTTTTTTTAGTTTTCTATAATTTCAATTGAAGATTTTTTTTTGTAATTTTGTGGATTATTTCTCTAAAAAGCTCCCAAACACCTTGTATATATTTGTTGAGTTCAAATTATGGTGTAAAGCGATAAGCATTTATTAAATAATAAATTACTGAAATTAAAAAAAATAAATAAGTAATAGTGAGACTGAAGAACTCTTAATTGATAGAATTCATCCTTGATAGGTCTTTGGTCTCGCACTAGGCCCATATGGTAAAATGGGGCGCTCCATGGGAAGCCTACTAAATATTATTTGGGTTGTGGACTCATTTGAAGTCAATTCTCTTCAACTGGTTTTGGGTTAAATACTTTTCTTTATATTGGAATATATCCATCTAATTTTCTGGTTTTGAGTCTAATATTTTTTAAAAATGTAGTATTCAGCAGGATCTCACATGTTGATTTCATATTGTTACAAGTCCTTTTATTAAATGCAATTAAATTGATTTGTAACAAACAATTAAACTTTTTATGTATTTTCTTCTCACTTTTAGATACAATTTGTTTTCTCACTAAAATTTGTTTCTTCTTTATCTTTCAACAAATATAAATCAAATGATACCAATAATGAAAAAGAGTTTGAACAGAGAATCAAACAGGGGATTCACTTTATCTTATTTTGGTCATCAAATTATTAAAGATTAAAAAGAACTACATACTTAAAGCAGCATGAAATCAAATCAAACTTTATAAATTTAAGAATGCATGGTGTGACATGACCTCATATAGTCTTGTGTACTTAATGCATGCAGTTGTTGTTACTTTATAAATTTAAGAATACATTGTGTGACATGACCTCATTATTGTAAATAGGATGGTCTACAAGAGGTAGTCTCATTTTTTCTATTACCAAATTGATATTGTTACCAAGCAAACTTCTTGTGCATCATTGTATTTTCTTTCACTTTTGTTTTTTGTTTTTTTTTGAAACTGTTTCTTTCCACTTTTGTTTCAGGTGATTGGCACATGGCACCTGGCACATGGCATACATTTGTACGTATAAGGTGTGTAAGGCTTGTGGAGTATCGATGTAATTCTACTGTAGTTTTTCAAGTCAATTTGGTTAATCCTTTGATTTTAAATTCCACAAGGAACCTTGGTAGTTTGAGTTTGAGAATTGAATTGGGAATGATCAATAGAATTTTACATAATTGTGTTATATTGGTTAATTATATGTCATATTGTCTTGTCCTATATCTTTGTTTAATCTTCATTCCATTAGGATTTTTTTTTTATTAATTTATTCTAAAATAATATGATGTTTCAATAACTTCTTATTCTATTAGTTAAAATTTTATCGTGTCATATCATTTGTGTTGAAAGCTTAATAATTTAAGGGTTTTTTTTTAATTAATTTATTTTCAAATAGTATGATAGTTATTCATATGTACTATTTTCTAAGTTCAAACTTAGTATTATTAATTTGATAAGAAATTTCAATACTATACTCTATAGGTAGAAGTAAATTCGAGATGTTTTCAATTAACGGCAATGTATTGTAGTGAGAGTACAATTTTGGCTTTATGCAAGGATAAATGTTATAGTGATAGACTAAAAATCAATTACAAAAGTTAAATGCGTTTAGTGAAAGTTGATGTTAATGTCACTTAGGATCATTACATGTTGAAACTTGAGCTGACGTGATAATTTTGCCTATTACTAGGAATCTACATTATAATTACAATTAAAATTTACATCAAAATGAATTTTCATTTCAAAATTTGACATAACTGATTGTACAAGGAAACAATGAACTAAACCATAAATATTCTTTGAAGCAAATGTTAACGGACCATTTGCTCTTTTTATTTACTTTATCTGAGATAATGTTGCCATCCTTTATTTATTTATTTTTTCAATTGTTTGTCACCAACAATTTGTACTAAATTCTTGCTTTAGCCAGCGCTGTAAAATTGTGCTTGACTTTTTGACAAACTCAATAATTTATATTTTCAATGGATAATGCATGTTCTGAAAAGAAACTGATAAATTCATGTTTAGTAGAAGCTTAATGCAAAAATATGTTGCACTAATATGGAAAATCTTGTAATGGTGATATTTTTACTTTTGACCGAAAGTTATAATAATTAAATTGTACAAATAATTCAATGGATTATATGATTGAACAATTCTCCACCATTGCACTGTGATCATCATACATACAATTAACTTAAACTAAAAGTGTTATGGATTGAAGACATGAAAGGAAAAGAATGAGAAGAAAAGAATATGAGAATTGCTTGAACAACACTTTATACTTGAACAAGAAGCAAAGCAAATTAAACTTTGCTTGGCTCCATTATAAAGCCAACCATTCGTTGATTCCTTCCATGCATTATAAATATTAGTTGAATGGAAGGTAGCATTATCACAACATATAACTTTACCTGATATCTCGATTCCTCATCTTTCTGTAATCAAATACCTTGTCTGAATATGGCTGAAGCTGTGGTTTCAACAATCCTGGAGCAGTTGGGTTCGGTCCTTTATGAACAAGTCCAAGCAAAAGCAAGACTAGTTGTGGGTGTTGATGAAGAAGTGAAAACGCTCACCAGCAATTTTCAAGCCATTGAATCTGTGCTTGAAGATGCAGAGTGCAAACAGGTCAAGGAGAAAGCTGTTGGAGACTGGTTAGACAAGCTCAAAGAGGCGTCCTACGACATTGAGGACGTGTTGGATGAGTGGAACACGGCCATTCAGAGACAACAGATCATGGCATCCGATGAAAAAGCTTCCAAGCTTGTGAGAAAGGTATGTTCACTCATCACCTGCTATGGCTTCCGTACTAGGCAAGTTGTTACACGTCATGACATTGCTTTGAAGATAGGAGGATTAAATAAAACATTAGATGTTATTGCTAAGGAAAAAGATAAGTTTCACTTGAGCTCAATCAAGAGCTCAAATGAAGTAGAACGACCAATAACTAGCTCTGTTGTAGACATCACAAAGATTCATGGTAGAGATCATGTCAAGAAGGAAATAAAAAACTTGTTGCTGAGTGAAAGTAGTGAGGGATCGACATCTCTTCCTATCATTTCCATTGTAGGGATGGGAGGGATAGGCAAGACTACTCTTGCTCGATTAGTTTTTAATGATGATGAGGTTAAAGCTTGTTTTGAAAACAGAATATGGGTGTGTGTCTCTGAACCTGTGGAAAAAATTAGGATTGCAAAAGCAATTCTTGAATCTCTAAAAAGTGACATGCTAGGAGTAAATGAATATGAAACTTTGTTGCAAAATATAAAGGAGTTAATTAAAGAAAAAATGGTTCTTCTTGTCCTTGATGATGTTTGGACAGGAGAATCTGAAAAGTGGGAAGAATTGATAGACTCTCTTAAGTATGGTTCTAGCAAAAGTAGAATTTTAGTGACCACACGCAATGAGAATGTTGCAAAATTGATGGGAAGCTACCGCATGATTCCATTAGAGATATTATCCGACCAAGGAAGTTGGTCGTTGTTTAGTCAAGTTGCATTTAGGACCAATGAAGAGTGTCAAAAGTTCGAAAAGATAGGTAGAGAAATTGTAAAAAAGTGTAAGGGCTTGCCTCTTGCTATCAAGAGCTTAGGGAGCCTCTTACGTTTTAAAAAAACAATTGAAGAGTGGCAAAGTGTCTTAGATAGTGAGTTGTGGGAATTAGAAGATGTGAAAAAGGGGATTTTTGCACCATTGTTATTAAGCTATTTTGATTTGCCCTCAAAATTAAAAAGATGCTTCTTATATTGTGCCATCTTTCCTAAGGATCATGAAATAGAAAAAGATCAATTGATCCAGTTATGGATGGCTCAAGATTATCTTAGGTCAAAACAAAATATAGATTTGGAATTAGTTGGTGAAGAGTATTTTGAAAAATTAGCAATGCGTTCATTTTTTCAAGATTTTGAAAGAGATGATGATGAAAACATAATACGATGCAAGATGCATGACATGGTGCATGACTTGGCTCAATATCTTTCAGAGAATGAATGTTATAGTGTAGAGGTTGACAATACAGAAGGATTTCTATTGAGCTCTAAGTATAAAAAAGTTCGCCATGCAATGATAGTGTTGAAAGGAAGAGCCTCATTTCCTACCTTTATATTTGATAAAAGGAGATTGCGTAGCCTTCTATTAGATGGTGGCAATTGGCCATTAGACGAATTATTCGATCATTACACAAGTCTAAGAGTATTAGATCTTAGTCACTTGTCAATTAATGATGTTCCAAGGGGCATAAATAAATTGATGCATTTAAGGTACCTTGACATATCAAGAAATTATGGTATCGAAGAAATACCCGAAGCAATGTGTGAATTATATAATTTACGGACTTTAAATATTAGTTATTGTGGCAATCTCAATAAACTACCGGAAGGGATAGGAAAATTAGTCAACTTGAGACATCTAATAAATGATGAGAGTTTTGAGGAGTGTAGAAATATGCCACAAGAAATCAAAAGATTAACTGGTTTGAGAAGATTAGACATACTAGTTGTGAGTGGGGATAAGAAAGCATGCAAGTTCGAATGTCTAAGAAACATTAATCAGCTTGGTGGGTTTCTTCTCATTAAGTGCTGTGGGGTGAATGTGGGTGAGATTAATAAGGCAGAATTGAAGAATAAGACAAAACTCAAGAGGTTTGCTCTAGAGTTGTCATCAGATGTGAGTAATGAAAAAGCTCTTGAAGACTTCCAGCCTCCTCCAAATTTAGAGCTATTAGCACTAAAGGGCTACGGCGGTGACAATCGTTTATCGCTCAATTGGTTGATGTCTTTAACAAAACTAAAGACGTTAATTCTCCATTCTTGGTCTGGTTCAGAGAGCTTGAGTTTGGGGAAACTGTCATGTCTTGAATCACTTATGATTTCGGAGATAAAGAGTTTGAAAAGGTTGGGTGATGAATTTTTGGGAATGGGAAGTGATAATATGACGTCGTCATCTTCATCATCATCAGTTGTTGCTTTTCCCAAATTGGATTCTCTTGAGTTTCATGATCTGGAAGAATGGGAAGAGTGGGATAGTGGGAGTTGTGGAAGAGGGGGAGAAGATATCAAAATCATGCCATCTCTTCGTTCTTCGGAAATTTGGTTTTGTCCTAAATTAAAGACATTGCCAGATTACCTGATGCAATCAACAACACTAGAGGAATTTCACATGTACGGGTGTCCTATTTTGGAAAGACGTTACCGAGTTGAGAAAGCGGAGAATTGGGTTAGAGGCTCCGGCATTCCTAAGTTGAGAATATATCAAAATTCAGAGACCTCTCCATCAGTTACTTCCGACTCAGACAATATTCACTAGTAATTACTTCCGTCCTTCTTCATGATTTCAATTACGAGTTTAACTTTTGATCAACATGATGATGGACTGTGCTTACTCCTTAGAAAAACAGGGTGAGCGTGATGCAGAGCAGATGCTCAAATGATTGCTGTAGCATTTTGCTTGGCGGGCGACATTTTTCAATACTAGCAATCGACAGCGTTACTGTGGCTTTGTGTGTAGAAGGGGCAAGAATAGCATATCGTGACTTGCTCGAGAAGAGGAAATGATTTCACAATTATTCAGGTGCGCTTACTATCTGTCATATATCTTTGTTTTAAGTTGGTACAAATCTTTTATGCTTATCATTAGATAAGATACATATTTGTGAAAATAATTATCTGAAGCAATGTTATTTCATGTTCTGCAAGTTATTTTAATAAACTAGGGCTGCTTCTTAATATGTTGCATTGGGATTACCTGCCCTTATAGTTTCCAGTGTGCTTTCATGAAATTTTTACTAGTTGGCTTGCCAGGGTAAGAAAAACAATTTGTCTTTTTTTTTTTTTTTTTTCTTTGGAATAGATTTTCCTTGATATCTTGTAGTTTGTGTTGAACTAGGTCAAAGACTTTGGGATACCTAAGATCAGAATATATCAAAATTGAGAGACCTCCTCTTCATCTGTCATGACGATGTCAAGTATGAGTGCTTACACAACTAAAACTGCCACTCATTCACTGGTAATTAGTTCTTTCCTCCTTCCTCATGATTTTAAGTGAGAGCTTCACTTTTGATTAACATAATGACTGTACTTTTAGTCTTTTAAAAATAGGATGATGCAGAGCAAGTGTGCTATAGATTGTTCCAAAAGATTTAACTTAATTGGCAAGTGCAAGAGTTGACATTTTTAGGAACACATCACTGAAAGCTTAAAATTGACTGAAAAGGGAGCAGCACCAACATGCGCAGGCAAGCCAATGCCGCAGCTATCGGTATGGAAGGAGGTTGAGGCACATCAATTCGACCCTGTTGCTTTAAAGCTAAACTGGGATATTGTGTTTAAGCCTACGTTTGGCATGACTACTGATGCAGCTGCAGTCAGAGAGCTTCAAGCTAAGCTGGGTAAGGTCTTGGTGTGTATGAAGCTTGTTTGGCTATGCCAAAATTCTTAGCTTGTGACTGCCTCACTTTGGCAGATATGCATCGCCTTCCTATTGTTCAGTTGTTGTTGGGAACTCCGGTGAAGAAACACCTTGATTCCCTCCTCATGTTAGTGCTTGGACTGCAAATTGCACACCTAAATTAGCAGCTCGGGGCTAAGATTCTTGCTATGGAAAGCAACAAGTGAAAGTTGAAGTCAACACCAACTGCCTGAAATCAAAGTGATATCAACCTTGGCATGCTTGTATATAAAGGCAAGTCTATTAATTTTTCTTGTCATTTTTGATAGAGGCTCCTATTAACAATTATAAAGTGTATTTTATTACATTGTTTACTTCATGTTTCAAATTACTATGATAATGAATCCAATTCTGCTGCAGGGAAATTGTATAGATTCTCCATTGCCAAGTCCTAAGTAGTTGCCATTAGTTGAACCTGAAGTCTTTTTCTTTTTACCATCACTTGGTCAAGGTATGTATTCTATCTCAAATATTAACAACATAACTAAAGAGTCATAGTATTTTATATTTATACAACTGAAAAAGTAATATTTAATGCATTTGCATGCTATTCTCGTAACAAGAAACTAGCTAACATTTAGTTTGAAAAGTCTTGTATGTAAACCATATCTCTGTCGCTGACTAGAACAATCTTTGCATGTATTTCTTATTTTAAATTCACTTTTTATGTGTCATATGATTGAATTTTGTAAGCTTGTAATTTCTTACTATTTTTCTGCAAAGAAAAAGACAATGCACTTTTTGGCTAAGTGATATATATTGTAGTTTGATAATGGGAAAGAATTCCTACATTATTCTTTTCCAGAGAGTTGGTATTAGAACCATAAAGACGATCAAACAATTTAGTTGTGATATATTTCTGAGTCTTGATTGCTGAACCAACAACATAAAGTACTTTGTTTTTAAAATGAATCTGGTTTGCTAGGCATGCGTTTGTCAAGTAATCAAAGTAATTTATGGTTTATGTGACAGAGGAAAGCAATTACAGTGTGAAGCCATAAAAAGGGGGCCTTCTGCTGACGATCACTGCTTGGTGTGCTTAAGCTAAAGATGAAAATTGCTCTGGTAGTCTGTTGCAATCAAGGGAGATTGTAATACTTGCATTCTGACTTTTCAATTATTAAGCTATGTCAAGCAAGTATATGTTCCCATTTCAATTAAACCATAAAGCCTTCCTTAAAGTTACTATGGTATGAACTTCTCGCCTTCTCTTTCATTTTAGGATCCACTAAAGATTTCATCAGGTTCGGGCTTAAATTATAAGCATGGATTTTAATAAGGTATATCGGCAACTGGAATTCTGCATTTTTTGAAAAGTTGCGCTCTCTTTGCAATCCCTAATAGCTCAAGTATATACAAGCACATCACAACTCGACTTGGTTATTCTAAATTATATTTTCAAAATTAAAACTGATTGAATCCCAAGTAACTTTAAGAAGTTGTGGCTTGTCAATAAGCATAGCAGTTACGGAAGCACAAACATATGACATTTATCTCTTTCTTTATTGCTTAAGCTATGTAGGAAATATCTGCTCTGGTGCAGCTATGGGAGGCTGTAGTTTCTCTATTCTAACATTTTAAGCTGCTTGAAGCAGGTACATATTCCTATTCCGATTGAACGATAAAGCCTAAAAGCTCCTATGGTATCGACATTTCACCTATCTTTTGTTTCAGGCTCTGGTACAATAAAGACTCATCTAGTCCAGGCATAAACTGCTGTAGTAAAAGCATCAATTTTGACTAGGTAACTAGGCAACTGGAATAATGTATGTTTTTATATTCTACAGAAATCATTTAGTAGTCTAACAAAATTTACAAAACATTGTCAATACTATGCACAGGAAACAAGGACTGCGTCTTGGACTATGTTATGTGATTCTTGACTCGGTTCGTAAAAGTTGAAACATTTTCTTCTTTTGCTCTTTATAAATTGTTCATCCAGTCATAAGTCAAGTGCCTTAACCTTTAAAAATATTGCATGTTTCTTACCATGGTTTCTACCAAACAATAAAATAAATTTCGTCCTTGTGAAGTATCTATTTTCTTCAAATTAATGGAACGTCGTGGAGAATGAGAGATGCAACAACCCCAACTAGATAGATTAAGCAAGACAGCTAAAATCTTCTTTTCTAGGAAACAAAAGGTAAGAGGAAAAAGATAAAATTGTTTAGTTATGTTAATTATTTTTAAACCGTTTTAATCTTCTATAATATACTTGTGAACTCACTCAATAGAAATCATTACTGAAACTGCCATTCATCAGGTGTGCTTTACTTACCATTGGAGAACTTTTTCGAGAACATGGAATGAAACATAGTTGTTGAAGGAGGTATATATATGTTCTTATTTCAATTTAAGCTAAAATGCCTTAAAGCTCCTAAGATTGTCATTTGTTTCAGGATTTAGTCCAAAAAAACTTCATCGGGTTCTAGCGTGAAGAATGCATACGAGTGCCATGAAGGGTTAGACAGAGTGCCTTTGCCAATTGAAGAATGCATATGAGAGCCATTTGTGTACTTTGTCTGTGAGTTTTATTTGGGTGTATTGTGATTTTGAGTTTGAGTCTTCTGTGAGATATGTATACATAATTTGTGAGCAAGAGCAAATGGCTATGAAGTGATGATAATGCATACATTGTAATTTATTACTTTGTATACTTACTTTATGTTTCAATTTACTGTGATAATGAATTCAATTCTGTTGTAGGGAAATTGTATAGATTCTCCATTGCCAAGTCCCAAGCAGTTGTCACTAGTTGAACCTGAAGTCTTTTTCTTTTTAATGTCACTTGGTCAAGGTATGTATTTTATCTCAAATATTGACAGCCTAACTGAGGAGTTGTAGTATTATACAACTCAAAAGTAATATTTAATGCATTTGCATGCTATTCTTTGAACAGGAAACTAGCTAACATTTAGTTTGGAAAGTCTTGTATGTAAATATATCTCTCTTGATGACTACAATTATCTTTGTAAGTATTTCTTATTTTAAATTCTCTTTTTATGGGTCATGTGATCTGATTTTCTAACCATGTAACTCCTTATTATTTTTCTGCGAATAAAAAAGAATAAACTTTTTGGCTGATCAATATACATTGTAGTCTGATAATGCGCAAGAATGCCTACATTATCCTTTTCTAGACAGTTGGTATTAGAACCATAAAGACTATCAAGCTGGTTAGTTGTAATATATTTCTGATTCTTGATTGCTCAACCAACAACATAAAGTGTTTTACAGCTTTGTTTTACTATATGTGTTTTATTTATAAAATGAATCTTGTTTTCTAGGCATGCATTTGTCAAGTAGCAAAAGTAATTTGTAGTTGATGTGACAAAGGGAAACAATTACAGTGTGTTTCTGCTGCTGATATCTGCTTGGTTTGGTGCAGCTAAAAACATGACAAAATTGTTCTGGTAGTGTGGCGCAGTCAAGGGAGATCGTAATTCTTGTATTCTGACTTCACAATTCTCAAGTTGTTTCAAGCAGGTACATATTACCATTTCCATTAAACCATAAAGCTCTAAAGTTCTTATAGTATGGACTTTACACCTTTTTTTTTTAATTTTAGTTAGTTACCACCAAACCCAAAAGTTTAAGCTAATAGAAAAGGGTATTTAAAACTTGAGATTGACACGTTTCACGCCTCCTCACGTGTAATGTGGATAGATGACAGATAACGAACACATGCTAAACGTCCCCTATTGTATAACATGTGTAATGAGAAGATTTTTAAATAAAAAGTGGGAGAAAGTATTTAAACCAGAGACCTCCAAGCTCTAATGTCAAGTTAGTTATCACCAGACCCAAAAATATAAGTTGATAGAAAATGGTCAACTATAGTATTTAAGACTTGAGATAGCCATGTGACAGTTTCAATAAAAACTTCATCAGGTTTTAGCATAGATTGCAGTTCTGTAAGCATCAATTTTAATAATGGAAATAAACAATTGCAATGCTGCATTTTTTCATTTTCGTATGGAAGCAAAACATCTAGAAGTCAAGCAAATCCACAAATGTTTTCAATACTATGCTTAAGAGTGTGCATGCAGCTTGGAGCATGTTATGTGATCCCTGACACATAATTTCTTAAAGTTTAAACCTTTTTTTTTCCCTCTTCTCATAAAATGATTATATGCTTGTAATGTCAAGTGCCCTAACCTTTTATTAAATTGTATATTCCTTATCACAGTTGATACCAAAAACTATAGTAATAATTTTTTGTTCTTGTGAAGTATTTTTCTTTGAAGTAATGAAACATTAAGAGAGAGATGCGACAGCTTCAACTACATAGATAAATTGAGGAAAGCAGTTAGAGTCTTGTTTTCTAGAAAAATGGTAAGAAAAGCAAGATCATATATGTTAGTTATATAAACTAAAATCATTTTAATGTTATTTTAAATATTTTTCAAGATTGCTCAATTAAAAAGCATAATTGAAACTACAGGTCTTAAATTTATCCAACTTACTATTTTCAATTACAGGTGTGCTTAAGCATCATAAGACATATTATGGCTTTAAGAAAAGCGAAGTCAAAAAAACAACACAGGAAAAGCAAAAAGGAACAAGAGCGTGCATGGTAGGTGTGCTTCATAGTTCTTATGTATTGTGTTTGGTTTTAGCATCATGTTTTAGTTAATCAACTCTCATTAATTTCCCTATCTCAGGTGTGCCTAATTGTGAAACCATGAAGCACCACGGAGGCTTAAAAAGAGAGAGCCTTTGCGAATTCAAGAATGTCAATGAGACCCATTTGTGCTTTTGTTTTTTTTTTTCCTGAGTTATATTCGGGTGTATTGGGGTTTTGGGTTTTTGAGTGTTTTGTGAGATTTTGTGAACATAATTGTGAGCAAGAGTAAATGGCTACTGGGTTATGATTATTTTAAAATACATGGAGTTTTGCAGAGCTGGATTCTGCATTACATTGTTGTTAACCATTATTGTATTTTAGCACTCAATTATTTTGGAACAATGCTTAATAGATGATACTTATTCCATTACATTGTTGTCAATTTGGAAAACTGTTAATATTTTTCACATTATACAATGATGAGAACAATATTAAGTCAATTCTCAAACTGATAATCATATGAATTGGGAAACTTGATAATGCCTGTTACTTCAAGAACAGTATTAAATCAATTTTCAAACCTTATATGACAATTCAGTATTTAGTTTTGCCCAACAAAAGATCATGAATCCCCTAAACGTGGTCAGGCCCATTATAGCAACAATTGCTCTCCAATAGCCCTAAATTGAAAATCCAAATCTATTTCTTAGAAATGTCATGATATGGATTAGACTTAATTGTGAACTTGGGCTGATTCTTCTTCTTTTAAAAAGCTGAGCCTAAAATCCACAACTCTTAAACAAAATAGAGTCCGAAGTTAGATTTTAGTTTGACGAAGCCTAAAGAAAATTTAAAAGCTCAAAAATATATAAATTGGAAGAAAGGGAAAAAAAGATCTGCATAAATACAAAAACCAAGTGTGCATTCAAGTCGACAATAATGCATGAAACCGAAACAGATGTCAAAGAAGAGAAAGCAGAGAAGAGAAGAAGGAGAAGAGAGAGCAGTTTTTTTTTCAGTTTTCTATAATTTCAATTGAAGATTTTTTTGTAATTTTGTGGATTATTTCTCTAAAAAGCTCCCAAACACCTTGTATATATTTGTGCAGTTCAAATTATGGTGTCAAGTGTCAAGCATTTATTAAATAACAAATTACTGAAATTAAAAAAAAAAATGAATAAGTAAAACTGAGAGTGAAGTACTCTTAATTGATAGAATTCATCCTTGATGGGTCTTTGGGCTCACACTAGGCCCATATGGTAAAATGGGGAGCTCCATGGGAAGCCTACTAAATATTATTTGGGTTGTGGACTCATTCGAAGTCAATTCTCTTAACTGGTTTTGGGTTAAGTACTTTTCTTTGTGTTGGAATGTATCCACCCAATGTTCTGGTTTTGAGTGTAATATTTTTTAAAAATGTAGTATTCAGCAGGATCTCACATGTTGATTTCATAATGTTACAAGTCCTTTTATTAATTGCAATTAAATTGATTTGTAACAATATAAAATCAGCATTACACACGTAATTTTGCACCTAATTAGCCTTACTTTAAACACATATATCAAACTTTTTATGTATTTTCTTCTCACTTTTAGATACAATTTGTTTTCTCACTAAAATTTGTTTCTTCGTTATCGTTCATCAAATATAAATCAAATGATACCAATAATGAAAAAGTCTTTGAACAGAGAATCAAACAGGGGATTCACAATTTATCTTATTTTGGTTGTCAAATTATTAAAGATCAAAAAGCACTACGTTCTGTAAATGATTTGAATAGAGAATTTGATTTGTTCGTCCTAACGTTAAAAAGTTAGGTGGCATTTATGATAAAATCATTTTTTACTTTGCTAGGGAAATTATTGGTAAATTCTATATTCTTACACTCTCATCAATAGTTTACGTTCTATAAATGATTTATTAACTTTGATGGTAACAAATTTTATTTTATTTTTATTTTCCAATGGAGTTAGAGTTAGTGAATATAACTAATTTGTGTTTGTTAATGGAAGCGAGGAGCCTTTCTATACAGGCTCCAATTATTTCCACGAGACTCCAACTACCGCACTTCTCCCATTTTTTATTTTTTTATTTTTTCAAAACGTGCGGGTCACATTTTGTAAGTTCACATCAACTTTCATCATTGGTGTCTCGTGCTGCTGCACTCGACTTCTCTTTTAATCTTTTCTTTTGTTATTTTCCAAAATGTGTGGATCACATTTTGTAAGTTCACTTCAACTTTCATCATTGGTTTCTCGTGGTGCTACACTCCACTTCTCCTCACGTCTTTTCTTTTATTATTTTCAAAATGTGTGGGTCACATTTTGTAGATTCACATCAACTTTCACCATTGGTGTCTCGTGCTGCTGCATTCCACTTCTCCTTTCTTATTTTCGTGTTATTTTCAAACCGTGTGGGTCACATCTTAAGTTCACAACAATTTTTATCATTGGTAAGTCCATTAGTCCCGTATTTTTCATTTCTTAATCAACTTTTCTTTCAACAAGACAAACTATAATAATAGGATTTTGTGTTTAATAGACACAATTTTTTTAGGTAAATTGCACAAACCCCATGAAGTTTGATAAAATTGCATAAAAATAATGATATTTGGATAACTCACACTAAACTCCATTGAGGTTCCAAAAATCAAACATAAACCCCCCTACTGTTAGCCAACCATTAGTCGACCTCTATTAAGTTAAAATTATCAAAGGTAAAATGATCAATACACAAATTGTAATTATTTTAATTTAATATATATTTTAATTTAATTAAAAAACAAAAAAATTAATAAACAATAATTATAAAAAAAAAATCTCCATGGGAGATCAGGATGGAGACCAAACTCTAGTCTCCAGCTGGTCTCCGGCACTAGGTCTCCAGCTAGAGACTTTAGTTTCGAATCGAAACCAGATTTCATTTGGGTTCATCATCGAACCTAGATGAAAAATCTGGGTTTGATGATTAACCTAGAACATTTGGGTTCATTCAAACCGATATGTTCAAATCTGGGTTCATCATTGAACCCAGATGATGATGAGGCTTGAGAAGAACAGAAGAAGAAAAATAAGAAAAAGAAGATGAGAAGAAAAAAAGAGAGAGAGAGAATGGTGGCTATTGGGAAAAGAACCAAGAGTTTTTATTTTAATTTTGTGCTTTTCTAATTAAATTAATAAAATATATTATATTGATTTTGAATTTATAAAAAATAAAATATTAACTTTATGTTTGATTAACGGGTATTTTAGTCTTTTTGTATATTTGATCGTTGACCTTGAAAATTTAACCGTGGTTGACTACCAGCAGAAGAGGTTTGTGTTGAGTTTTTTGAATCTTAGAAGAGGTTAGTGAAAGTTACTCAAATATCATCATTTTTGTGTAATTTCATCAAACCTTAGAGGAGTTGTGCAATTTGTCGTTTTTGTTGGAAATATAATAGGCACAAATTAGAATATAGGAGTTCTCTCTATCATTTTCTAGGATATGATTGAAAACAAAAGAGGGTATGTGTGCCTTAATATTGGGAGGTGAAGTGTTTGTAGACAGATATGCTAAGAAATTGAGAGTTGGTCAGTGGCGTGGTGGTAACGCCATTGACTTTGGTGCTTAGGGCAGTGCCTGTTTCAACTCTTACAAATGGCAAAATAAATCTCTCACCTATCATATAAAAATGTGTGAGTTGTCCCCCCCACCTTATGTGGATCTCTTCCCTACCTAAGTGTAGGTTGATCTCTTTCGCACGGGGAGTCGCTTTCCGAACCGTGTCTCAAAGTCAAACCTTACTTGATTCCGGCTGATCCCTGAGTTTGTCTTAGCCAACAAAAAAAAAAAAAAAAAGATATGCTGAGAAATTTAAAACTGTTGTGCTGATTATCATCATAATATTAAAACTTTAACATGATGAGAGAACAAACCATTATTTGATATCTTCCATGTATTATGTATATTAATTAATATTATAAAACTCATAGCTAATATTTATGTATATATAGAAAACAAAAATTTTATATTTTACTCATTTTTTTTTAAGTAGATATTTAACTCAATTTTAGAAATACCTAGAAATCATAAAATAAAATTAATTAACACTATATTTAACACAAATAAATTTGAATACTGACATTAAATTTGTGGAACATAATTGTTTGGGAATGCAATTAAGCATTCACCAGTCTCACCCAATAGCCTATAGGGTAACGAATTAGTTGGTGCAAAAAAGTAATATTTAGTATGTAATTTTGAGATTTGACTAATGCGCTAGTTTGAATAAGATTATCCAATAAAATTCTTCTATAATAACCTTTAGATTGATTGTTAGGTTCTTTAATAACTACTTTTAAAACTAATTTAAGGGTTATTATTGAAAAATCTATTTTAAGTAACCTAATCTAAACTAGTAAGTCAACCAAATTTATAATTTTGTGATGAGAATGGTGATAAAATTTTGACTTAATGAAAAAAGAGGAAATTCTCCATGAAACTTTTACACAATTTATATGATGAGACCGATAAATAAAATAATATTAGTTTATTTTCTCTTATAATTTTTATTGATTTTTTTTTAATCTTTTTTATTGATCTAGTTTACTACATTCACTAGTAAGATAATGATTTTGAAGAATTTTTTAGCATGGGCGAGTAGGTAGTGGTAATTTGCCTTAAAGATAGTGATAAACGATAGGTGGGCCATTATTGGGTTGCTACCCCATGTAACAATAGTTAGAAAAATCCAAGTAAAATATAATATTATAATATAAAATAATGAGACGTTGATGATATCAATATAAAGGAGAGGAGAGGAAAGGCAGTGGTCGAGCACTAAAGATGGCGATAAATCATAGGTGGCCTACTATTGGGTTGTGTAATTTACTCCAGGCTACCTTGGTGATAATATGATTTTTTTCAAATTAATAAGTTAATTAAATCCGTAATTTTGTAATGAGAATGATGATAAAGTTTGGTCCCAATACTTTTGAAAAGAAAAAATATTGGTCCCACTAAAAGAGAGGAAGCAGCGATCATATGTCCTAAAGATGGTGGTAAACGGTAGGTGGTCTATATTGGGTTGCTACCTAATAGTCAAAAAAATCCAAGTAAAATATAATATTATAATATAAAATAATGAGACGCCGATGATATCAATACAGAGGAGAGGAAACTGGAAAGGCAGTGGTCGGGCACTAAAGATGGCGGTCAATCGTAGGTGGCCTACTACTGGGTTGTGTAAAACATTATATTTAAAAAAATTTCAAAATGCGAAATGGATGTGGAATGAACCCATGGGTGGCTTAAAAATCTAATTATTTATTTAATTTAATTTTAATGTGAATAGATATCTCTTCATTTGTCTTGATTCATTACATAACTTTTTCTCTAATTTTTTTAAATCTTTAATGATGGCAAATGTTTTTTTAAAATATAGATGCTATAACTTTTAATGGTATTAATGTGTTTAACTAATCTATGTGTTGCAAACAACATATTTAGTAGGTTAAAGATTAATGAAATTTATTTAATAATTTTAGAGATTTTTCGATAGAAACTTTTGAATTAATTATAATTATTCATTAATTATAATTTTATTAGATAATGTTGTCTCAAATAATCAAACTCCCTCCATGTGAAGCGATGACATTGCGTTTGTTGTTTTCTAAGTCATGGTCCGATTCCAAAGCCTGCACAAGCCACGCTACGCTTTGTTTTTTGGTTTGACGTTTGCTGCAGCGTCGGGAGTTGCGACATTTGTTTCTTTGTAGTGGTCCCCTCGTATTATTTCAAACATTTCTTTCTTTGCAGTGGCTCTCTCTTTTTATTTTCTGCAAAGAAACAAATGTCTCTCAACTCCCGAAGCAAAAATAAAAAGAGGGGACCACTGCAAAAAAACCAATGTCCCAACTCCCGACGATGCAGCAAACGTTAAATTGAAAAACAAAGCGTGGCGTGGCTTTGGAATAGTGGTCCCCTCTTTTTAGATCTAGAGATGCACTTATGAGAATAGTCGTTCTGCTGCAAGTTCAATCGCTTCTGATGCAAGTTCAGTTCGCTTCTCAACTTGCATGCGAAGTTAACAAGCATGCATTTCCTTATAAAATGTAATTATCATTGTTTTAAAAGGCGCGCCTGGGCGCCGGGCGACGCGAGTCGCCGTTCCGGCGCCTGAACACCGTCCAGGCGCAGCGCCCTCGAAGAGGCGCGCGCCTGGAGCGCCTAGGCGCAGCCGCGCAAGGCGCGCCTAGGCGCGCCTGGGCTGCATCAGGCGCCCTATAAGTGACAGCATTTTTTTTTTCTCTGCCATTTCCACCCTAACGGCCTAACCAGCCGCCTCCCTCTCTGTTCACGACCTCACCCCAACCTAAACCCACCCATTCTGTCCTCCGGCCGTCTTCCAGCCGCCATCTCAAGTCCATTATTGTTAGTGAATGGCCGCCAAACAACCTTGAAACCAGCCTTCTTGTCGCTGATCCACTCCCCTCTCCTCACACCGGCGTTCCAGTCGCCGAAATCGGCGCTCCAACATGACGGTTGGTTGACTGCAGACGGTGAGAGGAGAGCTGGAGAGAAAGAGGCAAGAAAGAAGAGGGTGAAGGAAAGGGAGGGTGAGGAAAAGAGAGAACTGACGGCTAGGGCTGTCTAACTTTAAATATATATGTAGAAAATTGCAAATAACCCCCTAAGTTATGATAAAATATCCAATCAGATCTAGAGAAAATTGTAAACAACTCCCTAAATTATTATTAAATATCCAATAAAATCCTCTAATTTGAATAATAAATAAAAAACCCCTATAATTATATATACATATATAAAAAGACTCCAATTTTATGATTTTATAATATTTTAACTTTTTTTATAAAAAGTGCGCTTTGCCTTGAAAAGGCGCGCCTTGCGCCTTGCGCCTCGGGCTCCACGGCCCCTTTGCGCCTCGGTGCGCCTTGCGCCTTTTAAAACTATGGTAATTATATAAAACTACATTTATATCCTTACTTTTAAAAGTATACCCATGTTGTTTTCCAAAATGGAAATGCTATTTCCACTTCGGGGTTAAATACTTATCCAAATAAGCTTTTATTTCATTAATTATATGTCTTTACTTTTCTTTTATTAGAATTATATGTCTTTACTTTTTCACAACAAAAATAATATTTTCTTTTTCTAATAATGAGTTTATATCAATTCTAAATATAATTCATTAAAAAATACCACACACACTAATGTGCATTATTGTCATTCAATAAGATTAATAATTAGAAAAACAATTCTTTCAGCTGTCTATGCAGTAGTAATCTCTTAATTTTTTTATTTTTGAGAGGTTAACCTCACATAAACCCAAAAAATAATGATGATTATTAGGTGATGTCATTTATCTAAGGATATGGGTGTATTTTAAGGCGTAAGGGCCCGGATTGATTTTTTGTAGATATTTTTTACAAAGCAGAAGTAAATGCGTCAAAGGCTCAGAGCTTGTCTGAGAAGCGAGCACACCTCTTTAGGCCAATGGTGGTCTTCGTCAATGTCTTCATCATTCAATTGAATTTCAACTTGAATTTTTCATTTGATATTTTTTTAATATTATAATATATTTGAGAGATTTAAATTTTTTATATGATTTTTTTAAATATTAGATTTTAAGAAATATTAAATAATACATTTGAGATTTTAAATTTTTATATGATTTTTAAAAATATTAGAATAAATTTTAGATTTTAAGAAATATTTTAATAATATATTTGAGATTTTAATTTTTTATATAACTTTTTAAAATATTAGAACAAATTTTAGATTTTAAGAAATATTATAATAATATATATCTCAGATTTAAATTTTTTATATGATATTTTTAAATATTAAAATAAATTTTAGATTTTAAAAAATATCATAATATATTTAAATCACAAATATATTATGATATCTTTGAGATTTAAATATATAATAAAAATATGTGAGTTGTTCTTTTATTTTATGCGGATCTCTTTCTCATCTATTTATGAAATGCTTCATGTAGAATGTTCATTCTTTTATGGTAGTCGTTTCTCATGTTATATTATAGAGTCAAATCTCATTTAATTTTGATTGATCCCTAAATTTGTTTCAACCGTGAGAAAATGGAAAAGTAGTTAATTCCGAACTGACCCCATAATTTGTCAATCTTAAATTGTAATTAAAATGCTAGAATGTGAAGCATAATGATAACATTGGACTCCTTGTGGGCCGGCTTTTTATTTTTTATTTTTTGCCCTTTTTCTGTTGCTATTTTTAAAACGAGTGGCTCAAACTGGTTGAGTCAGTTCACATCAACTTTGTCACTGTCATATTAAAAGTCATGGACCCACTAGTCCTACAGCCTTTTCTTCTAGTAAATTTTCGTCAGTTAAATTGAAGCTGGTCAGTATAGAGCCTTTATCACAACATAAGTTTAGCAGATATTTCCGATTCCTCATCTTTTCTGTAATCAAAATACCTTGTCTGAATATGGCAGAAGCTGTTGTTTCAACAATCCTGGAGCAGTTGGCTTCGGGCTTGTGGCCAACGGTTGAAGAACAAGTAAGATCAGTTGTGGGCGTTGATGAAAAAGTAAACAAGCTCACCAGTAATTTCCAGGCCATACAATGTGTGCTTGAAGACGCAGAGCGCAGACAAGTCAAGGAGAAAGCTGTTGCAGACTGGTTAGAGAAGTTAAAAGAGGTGTCCTGCAACATAGAGGATGTGTTGGATGAGTGGAACACAGCCATTCAGACACGACAAATTATGGGACAAGTTATGGAAGCTGATGAAAATGCTTCCAAGCTTGTGAGAAAGGTACGTTCACTCATCACCTGCTTTGGCTTCTGTGGTAGGCAACTTGTTACACGTCATGACTTTGCTTTGAAGTTAGGAGAATTAAATAAAGCATTAGATGCTATTGCTTTGGAAAAAGATAGGTTTCACTTGAGCTCAATCAAGAGCTCAAATGAAGTAGAACGACAAATAACTAGCTCTACTATAGACATCACAAAGATTCATGGTAGAGATCATGTCAAGAAGGAAATAAAAAACTTGTTGCTGAGTGAAAGTAGTGAGGGACTGGCATCCCTTCCTATCATTTCCATTGTAGGGATGGGAGGGATAGGCAAGACTACTCTTGCTCGGTTAGTTTTTAATGATGCTGAGGTTAAGGCTTGTTTTGACAAAACAATATGGGTATGTGTCTCTGAACCTGTGGAGAAAATTAGGATTGCAAAAGCAATTCTTGAAGCTCTAAAAAATGACATGCTAGGAGTAAATGAATATGAAACTTTGTTGCAAAATATAAAGGAGTTAATTAAAGAAAAAAGGGTTCTTCTTGTCCTTGATGATGTTTGGACAGGAGAATCTGAAAAGTGGGAAGAATTGATAGACTCTCTTAAGCATGGTTCTAGCAAAAGTAGAATTTTAGTGACCACACGCAATGAGAAGGTTGCAAAATTGATGGGAAGCTACCACATGATTCCATTAGAGATATTGTCCGACCAAGGAAGTTGGTCTTTGTTTAGTCAAGTTGCATTTAGGACCAACGAAGAGTGTCAAAAGTTCGAAAAGATAGGTAGGGAAATTGTAAAAAAATGTAAAGGCTTGCCTCTTGTGATTAAAACCTTAGGGAGTCTCTTAGGCTTTAAAAAAACAATTGAAGAGTGGCAGAGTGTCTTGGATAGTGAGTTTTGGGAACTAGAAGATGTAGAAAAGGGGATATTTGCACCATTGTTATTAAGCTATTTTGATTTGCCCTCAGAATTAAAAAGATGTTTCTTATATTGTGCCATCTTTCCTAAGGATGATGAAATAGAAAAAGATCGATTGATCAAGTTGTGGATGGCTCAAGATTATATTAGGCCAAAACAAAATATAGATTTGGAATTAGTTGGTGAAGAGTACTTTAAAAAGTTAGCAATGCGCTCATTCTTTCAAGATTTTGAAAGAGATGATGATGAAAACATAATACGATGCAAGATGCACGACATGGTGCATGACTTGGCTCAATATCTTTCAAAGAATGAATGTTACAGTGTAGAGGTTGACAATACAGAAGAATTTTTGTTGAGCTCTAAGTATAAAAAAGCTCGCCATGCAATGATAGTGTTGAAAGGAGAAGCCTCATTTCCTATCTCTATATTTGATAAAAAGAGATTGCGTACCCTTTTATTAGGCGGTGACAATTGGTCATTAGACGAATTATTCGATCATTACACAAGTCTAAGGGCATTAGATCTTAGTTATATGTCAATTAATGATGTTTCAAGTGGCATAAATAAATTGATACACCTAAGGTATCTTGATATATCAAATAATGATAATATCAAAGAAATATCCGAAGCGATATGTGAATTATATAATTTACAGACCTTAGATATTAGTGATTGTAGCAATCTCAATAAACTACCGGAAGGGATAGGAAAATTAGTCAACTTGAGGCATTTAATAAACAGTGGGAGTTATGAGGAGTTTAGAAATATGCCACAAGAAATCAAAAGATTAACCAGTTTGAGAAGAATAGATATACTAGTTGTGAGTGGGGATAAGAAAGCATGCAAGTTCGAATGTCTAAGAAACATTAATCAGCTTGGTGGGTTTCTTTGCATTAAGTGCTGTGGAGTGAATGTAGGTGAGATTAATAAGGCAGAATTGAAGAATAAGACAAAACTCAAAGGGTTGGATCTATGGCTGTCATCAGATGTGAGTAATGAAAAAGCTCTTGAAGACTTCCAACCTCCTGCAAATTTAGAGGTATTAGGACTAAAGGGCTACGGCGGTGACAATCGTTTATCCCTCAATTGGTTGATGTCTTTAACAAAACTAAACTCGTTAGTTCTCGATTCTTGGTCTGGTTCAGAGAGCTTGTGTTTGGGGAAACTGCCATATCTTGAATCACTTGAGATTTGGAGGATAAAAAGTTTGAAAAGGTTGGGTGATGAATTTTTGGGAATGGGAAGTGATAATATGACGTCATCATCTTCATCATCATCAGTTGTTGCTTTTCCCAAACTGGATTCTCTTGAGTTTCATCATCTGGAAGAATGGGAAGAGTGGGATAGTGGGAGTTGTGGAAGGGGGGGAGAAGATATCAAAATCATGCCATCTCTTCGTTCTTTGAAAATTAGGTATTGTTTTAAATTAAAGACATTGCCAGATTACCTGATGCAATCAACAACACTAGAGGAATTTTACATGAACGAGTGTCCTATTGTGAAAAGACGTTACCGAGTTGAGGAAGCGAAGAATTGGGTTAGAGGCTCCGGCATTCCTAAGTTGAGAATATATCAAAATTCAGAGACCTCTCCATCAGTTACTTCCGACCAGACGATATTCACTAGTAATTACTTCCTTCCTTGTTCATGATTTCAATTAAGAGTTTTAACTTTTGATCAACATGATGATGGACTGTGCTTAATCCTTGGAAAAACAGGGTGAGGGAGATGCAGAGCAGGTGCTCAAATGATTGCTTTGTAGCATTTTACTTGGCGGGCGACATTGTTCAATGCTAGGAATCAACAGCGTTACTGTGGCTTTGTGTGTAGAAGGGGCAAGAATAGCATATCGTGACTTGCTTGAGAAGAGGAAATGATTTCACAATTATTCAGGTGTGCTTACTATCTGTCATATATCTTTGTTTTAAGTTGGTACAAATCATTTATGCTTATCATTGGATAAGATACATATTTATGAAAATAAGTATCTGAAGCAATGTTATTTCATGTTCTGCAAGTTAGTTTAATAAACTAGGGCTGCTTCTTAATATGTTGCATTGGGATTACCTGCCTTTATAGTTTCCAGTGTGTTTTCATGAAATTTTTACTAGTTGGCTTGCCAACGTAAGAAAAACAATTTTTTTTTTCTTTGGAATAGGTTCTCCTTGATAGCTTGCAGTTTGTGTTGAACTAGGTCAAAGACTGTGGGATACCTAAGATCAGAATATATCAAAACTGAGAGACCTCCTCTTCATCTGTCATGACAATGTCAAGTGTGAGTGCTCACACAAATGAAACTGCCACTCATTCACTGGTAATTAGTTCCTTCCTCCTTCCTCAT
The DNA here is from genome assembly GCA_021234005.1 of Nephelium lappaceum. Lineage (NCBI taxonomy): Eukaryota > Viridiplantae > Streptophyta > Magnoliopsida > Sapindales > Sapindaceae > Nephelium > Nephelium lappaceum. Next base: position 3,858,546 of record CM037997.1, on the reverse strand, counting down.
GATTTCAAGTAAGAGCTTCACTTTTGATTAACATAATGACTGTACTTTTAGTCTTTGAAAAATAGGATGATGCAGAGCAGGTGTGCTATAGATTGCTCCGTAAGATTTTAAATTAATTGGCAGTTGCAAGAGTTGACATTTTCAGGAACACATCACTGAAAGCTTAAAATTTGCTGTCAAGGGAGCAGCACTAACATGCGCAGGCAAGCCAATGCTGCAGCTATTGGTATGGAAGGAGGTTGAGGCACATCAATTCAATCCTGTTGCTTCAAAAGTGAACTGAGAGATTGTGTTTAAACCTACGTTTGGCATGACTACTGATGCGGCTACAGTAGAGAGCTTCAAGCTAAGCTGGGCAAGGTCTTGGTGTGTGTGAGGCTTGTTTGGCTATGCCAAAATTCTTAGCCTGTGACTGCCTCACTTTGGCAGATATGCATCACCTTCCTATTGTTCAGTTGTTGTTGGGAACTCCAGTGAAGAAACACTTTGATTCCTGCCTCACGTTAGTGCTTGGATTGCAAATGGCACACCTAGATTAGCAGCTCGGGCTAAGATTCTTGCTATGGAAAGCAACAAGTGAAAGTTGAAGTCAACACCAGCTACCTGAAATTAAAGTGCTATCAACCTTGGCATGCTTGTATATAAAGGCAAGTCTATTAATTTTTCTTGTCATTTTTGACAGAGGCTCCCATTAACAATTATAAAGTGTAATTTATTATATTGTTTACTTACTTTATGTTTCAAATTACTGTGATAATGAATCCAGTTCTGCTGCAGGGAAATTGTATAGATTCTCCATTGCCAAGTCCTAAGTAGTTGTCATTAGTTGAACCTAAAGTCTTTTTCTTTTTACCGTCACTTGGTCAAGGTATGTATTTTATCTCAAATATTAACAACATAACTAAAGAGTTGTAGTATTTTACATTTATACAACTGAAAAGTAATATTTAATGCATTTGCATGCTACTCTTAACAAGAAACTAGCTAACATTTAGTTTGAAAAGTCTTGTATGTAACCATATCTCTGTCGCTGACTAGAATAATCTTTGCTAGTATTTCTTATTTTAAATTCACTTTTTTTTCATCATATGATTGAACTTTCTAACCTTGTAACTTCTTACTATTTTTCTGCAAAGAAAAAGATAATGAACTTTTTGGCTAAGTGATATATATTGTGGTTTGATAATGGGCAAGAATTCCTACATTATTCTTTTCCAGGGAGTTGGTATTAGAACCTTAAAGCTGATCAAACTGGTTAGTTGTGATATATTTCTGAGTCTTGATTGCTCAACCAACAACATAAAGTGTTTTACAGCTTTAGTTTACTGTATGTTTTTTGTTTATAAAATTAATCTGGTTTGCTAGGCATGCGATTGTCAACTAGTCAAAGTAATTTATGGTTTATGTGACAGAGGGAAGCCATTATAGTGTGAAGCCATAAAAAATGGGGCCTTCTGCTGATGATCACTGCTTGGTGTGCTTAAGCTAAAGATGAAAATTGCTCTGGTAGTCTGTTGCAGTCAAGGGAGATTGTAATTCTTCTATTCTGACTTCTCGATTCTCAAGTTATGTCAAGCAAGAATATGTTCCCATTTCAATTAGACCATAAAGCCTTAAAGTTACTATGGTATGAACTTCTCACCTTCTCTTTTGTTTTAGGATCCAATAAAGATTTCTTCAGGTTCGGGCATAAATTTTAGTATTATAAGCATTGATTTTAATAAGCTATATAGGCAACTGGAATTCTGCATTTTTTAAAAAGTTGCGTTCTCTTTCCAATCCCTAGTAGCTCTAAGTATATACTAAATTATATTTTCAAAATTAAAACTGATTGAATCCCAAGTAACTTTAAGAAGTTGTAGTTTGTCAATAAGCATAGCAATTACGGAAGCACAAACATATGACATTTATCTCTTTCTTTATTGCTTAAGCTATGTAGGAAATATCCGCTCTGATGCGGCAATGGGAGGCTGTAGTTTCTCTATTCTAACATTTTAAGCTGTTTGAAGCAGGTACATATTCCTATTCCGATTAAACCATAAAGCCTAAAAGCTCCTATGGTATTGACGTTTCACCAATCTTTTGTTTCAGGCTCTAGTCCAATAAAGACTCATCTAGTCTAGGCCTAAACTGCAATAGTAAAAGCATCAATTTTGACTGGTAACTAGTCCACTGGAATAATTTATATTTTTATATTCTACAGAAAACATTTAGTAGTCTAACAAAATTTACAAAACATTGTCAATACTATGCACAGGAAACAAGGACTGCATCTTGGACTATGTTATGTGATTCTTGACTCGGTTCGTAAAAGTTGAAACATTTTCTTCTTTTGCTCTTTATAAATTGTTCATCCAGTCATAAGTCAAGTGCCTTAACCTTTAAAAATATTGTATGTTTCTTACCATGGTTTCTACCGAACAATAAAATAAATTTCGTCCTTGTGAAGAATCTGTTTTTTAAAAATTAATGGAATGTTGAGGAGAATGAGAGATGCAACAACCCCAACTAGAAAGATTAAGCAAGACAGCTAAAATCTTCTTTTCAAGGAAACAAAAGGGAAGAGAAAAAAGATAAAATTGTTTAGTTATGTTAATTACTTTTAAACCGTTTTAATCTTCTGTAATATACTTGTGAACTCACTCAATAGAAATCATAACTGAAACTGCCATTCATCAGGTGTGCTTTACTAACCATTGGAGAACTTTTTCGAGAACATGGAATGAAACATAGTTGTTGAAGGAGGTATATATATGTTCCTATTTCAATTTAAGCAAAGATGCCTTAAAGCTCCTAAGATTGTCATTTGTTTCAGGATCTAGTCCAAAAAAACTTCATTGGGTTCTGGTGTGAAGAATGCATACGAGTGCCATGAAGGGTTAGACAGAGTGCCTTTGCCAATTGAAGAATGCATATGAGAGCCATTTGTGTACTTTGTCTGTGAGTTTTATTTGGGTGTATTGTGATTTTGAGTTTGAGTCTTCTGCGAGATTATGTATACATAATTTGTGAGCAAGAGCAAATGGCTATGAAGTGAGGATAATGAATACATTGTAATTTATAACATTGTATACTTGCTTTATGTTTCAATTTACTGTGATAATGAATTCAATTCTGTTGCAGGGAAATTGTATAGATTCTCCATTGCCAAGTCCCAAGCAGTTGTCACTAGTTGAACCTGAAGTCTTTTTCTTTTTACTGTCACTTGGTCAAGGTATGTATTTGATCTCAAATATTGACAGCCTAACTAAGGAGTTGTAGTATTATGCATTTATACAACTCAAAAGTAATATTTAATGCATTTGCATGCTATTCTTTGAACAGGAAACTAGCTAACATTTAGTTTGGAAAGTCTTGTATGTAAATATATCTCTCTTGATGACTAGAATTATCTTTGTAAGTATTTCTTATTTTAAATTCTCTTTTTATGGGTCATATGATCTGATTTTCTAACCATGTAACTCCTTATTATTTTTCTGTGAAGAAAAAAGAATAAACTTATTGGCTGATCAATATACATTGTAGTCTGATAATGTGCAAGAATGCCTAGATTATCCTTTTCTAGACAGTTGGTATTAGAACCATAAAGACCATCAAGCTGGTTAGTTGTAATAAATTTCTGATTCTTGATTGCTCAACCAACAACATAAAGTGTTTTACAGCTTTGTTTTACTATATCTGTTTTATTTATAAAATGAATCTTGTTTTCTAGGCATGCATTTGTCAAGTAGTAAAAGTAATTTGTAGTTGATGTGATGAAGGGAAACAATTACATTGTGTTTCTGCTGATGATATCTGCTTGTTTTGCTACAGCTAAAAACATGACAAAATTGTTCTGGTAGAGTGGCGCAGTCAAGGAAGATTGTAATTCTTGTATTCTGACTTCACAATTCTCAAGTTGTTTCAAGCAGGTACATATTCCCATTTCCATTAAACCATTACTGACTTTACTCCTTTTCTTGTTTCAATAAAAACTTCATCAGGTTCTAGCATAAATTGCAGTTCTATAAGCATCGATTTTAATAATGTAAATAGACAATTGCAATGCTCCATTTTTTTGTTTTCATATGGAAGCAAAACATCTAGAAGTCAAGCAAATCCACAAACGTTTTCAATACTATGCATAAGACTATGCATGCAGCTTGGATCATGTTATGTGATCCCTGACACATAATTTCTTAAAGTTTAAACCTTTTTTTTCCCTCTTCTCATAAAATGATTTTGTGCTTGTAATGTCAAGTGCCCTAACCTTTTATTAAATTGTATATTCCTTATCACAGTTGATACCAAAAACTAAAGTAACACTTTTTTGTTCTTGTGAAGTATTTTTCTTTGAAGTAATGAAACATCAAGAGAGAGATGCAACAGCTTCAACTATATAGATAAATTGAGGAAAGCAGTTAAGAGTCTTGTTTTCTAGAAAAATGGTAAGAGAAGCAAGATCATATTTGTTAGTTATATAACCTAAAATCATTTTAAGTTATTTTAAATATTTTTGAAGATTCTCAATTGAAAAGCATAACTGAAACTACAGGTCTTAAATTTATCCAACTGACTATTTTCAATTACAGGTGTGCTTAAGCATCATAAGACATATTATGGCTTCAAGAAAAGCAAAGTCAAAAAAACAACACAGTAAAAGCAAAAAAGAACAAGAGTGTGTAAGGTAGGTGAGCTGTCCTCATAGTTGTTATGTATTGTGTTTGGTTTTAGCATCATGTTTTAGTTAATCAACTTTCATTAATTTCCCTATCTCAGGTGTGCCTAATTGTGGAACCATGAAGCACCATGGAGGCTTAAAAAGAGAGAGCCTTTGCCAATTCAAGTATGTCAATGAGAGCCAATTGTGCTTTTTTATTTTTTATTTTTTATTTTTATTCGGGTGTATTGGGTTTTTGGGTTTTTGAGTGTTTTGTGAGATTTTGTGGACATAATTGTGAGCAAGAGTAAATGGCTATTGAGTTATGATTATTTGAAATACATGGTGTTATGCAGAGCTGCATTCTGCATTACATTGTTGTTAACCATGATTGTATTTTAGCACTCAATTATTTTGGAACAATGCTTAATAGATGATACTTATTCCATTGCATTGTTGTCAATTTGGAAAATTGTTAATATTTTTCACATTATATGATGATGAGAACAGTATTAAGTCAATTCTCAAACCGATAATCATATGAATTGGGAAACCTGATAATATGTATTACTTCAAGAAAAGTATTAAATCAATTTTCAAACCTTTACTTATATGACAGTTCAGTATTTAGTTTTGCCCAACAAAAGATCATGAATCCCCTAAACGTGGTCAGGCCCATTATAGCAACAATTGCTGTCCAATAGGCCTCAATTGAAAATCAAAATCTATTTCTTAGAAATGTCATGAAATGGATTAGACTTAATTGTGAACTTGGCCTGATTCTTCTTCTTTTAAAAAGCTGAGCCTAAAATCCACAACTCTTAAACAAAATAGAGTCCAAAGTTAGATTTTAGTTTGACGAAGCCTAAAGAAAATTTAAAAGCTCAAAAATATATAAATTGGAAGAAAGGGAAAAAAAGATCTGCATAAATACAAAAACCAAGTGTGCATTCAAGTTGACAATAATGCATGAAACCGACACAGGTGTCAAAGAAGAGAAAGCAGAAAAGAGAAGAAGGAGAAGAGAGAGCAAGTTTTTTTTTAGTTTTCTATAATTTCAATTGAAGATTTTTTTTTTTTTTGTAATTTTGTGGATTATTTCTCTAAAAAGCTCCCAAACACCTTGTATATATTTGTACATTTCAAATTATGGTGTCAAGTGTTAAGCATTTATTAAATAACAAATTACTGAAATTAAAAAAAAAAAAATGAATAAGTAAAACTGAGAGTGAAGTACTCTTAATTGATAGAATTCATCCTTGATGGGTCTTTGGGCTCACACTAGGCCCATATGGTAAAATGGGGAGCTCCATGGGAAGCCTACTAAATATTATTTGGGTTGTGGACTCATTCGAAGTCAATTCTCTTAACTGGTTTTGGGTTAAGTACTTTTCTTTGTGTTGGAATATATCCATCCAATGTTCTGGCTTTGAGTCTAATATTTTTTAAAAATGTAGTATTCAGCAGGATCTCACATGTTGATTTCATATTGTTACAAGTCCTTTTATTAATTGCAAATTTGCAATTAAATTGATTTGTAACAACATAAAATCAGGATTACACACGTAATTTTGCACCTAATTAGCCTTACTTTAAACATATATATCAAACTTTTTATGTATTTGCTTCTCACTTTTAGATACAATTTGTTTTCTCACTAAAATTTGTTTCTTCTTTATCGTTCATCAAATATAAATCAAATGATACCACAATAATGAAAAAGTCTTTGAACAGAGAATCAAACAGGGGATTCACAATTTATCTTATTTTGGTTGTCAAATTATTAAAGATAAAAAAGCACTACATTCTGTAAATGATTTGAATAGAGAATTTGATTTATTCGTCCTAACGTTAAAAAGTTAGGAGGTATTTATGTATTTTCTTCTCACTTTTAGATATAATTTGTTTTCTCACTAAAATTTGTTTTTTCTTTATCTTTCAACAAATATAAATCAAATGATACCACTAATGAAAATGTGTTTGAATAGAGAATCAAACAGGGGATTCACTTTATCTTATTTTGTTCATCACATTGTTAAAAACTGGAAAGCGCTACGTACTTAAAGCAGCATCAAAGCAAATTAAACTTTAAGAATTCAAGCATGCATGGTGTGGCATGACCTCATATAGTCTTGTGTAATTAATGCATGCAATTGCTGTTACTTTTTCCCTACTCAAATGTGTAGTTGCCGTCAATTATATTCAACAATAAAGATAAATGGCACAATTCTGAGAAGGAAATGAAATAATTGAAAGTTGATTTGAAATTAAATAACATGACTGGATTGAAGCACTTTCACAGCCAAACATCATCATTATTGTTGTTGATTATTCACGTTAAGGATATTAATGTACGGTCATGGTGCTGGCTTGTTTAATTTGGGAAACGCCTGCTACTTGAACTCCATTGTACAATATTTGCATTCTGTTCCAGATTTGAAGTCTGCCTTAGTCAAGTGAGTACTTTGTTTTCAAAGGGAACTCAGAAGACATACCCTACAGAACACATATGTCATCCATGTTGTGTGTGTGTGAAGTCAGCACTTTTCCATGCTAATGTTTTTGTACATCTCATAAGATTTCTTGTGTTTTCCATATTTTTAACTTAACAATTATGTCTATCTTCCAGGGTCAAAAGGTAATAATGATGGGAACTGCTGATGAGACAAGTCCCTGAGAAGGGACCTACTTTTATGGAAGATCTTCCAGAAGATGAACAAGTGGTAGAGCTGGTAAAGATATATATATCTTATATCCTTCCAATATTTTTCTGATAAGAAATGTTTTTTTTTTCCTTGTATTGGTCTTCCTGTTGCCATTTGGGGGCTTATTGAGCACATGTTTTAGTCTACTTGTATCAAATAACTACGCCGATGTCATAATTTATTTAATTGTTTAGCATTATGTATTGTTTTGTTAATGTCATTGGAGATCTTTCTTTGAGTTTACAAAATAGAATCAATCTTGATCTGAAAGCTAGTGAAAAGAGCTCTAGTTCAAAAGATAATGACATCAAAATGACGGATGCAGAGGTGATAGGATGATTGAACTGTACATTATTTGATTGAATTGTGTGAACAAGTTTCCTATATATAAGTCTTTTTGTTGTTGCAAGGATCAACATCAAATTGAAGTGGAGAGTCATTGGTACCTACATCTCAAGATGCTGAAAAATTGTATAATCCTCTTAATAATATCCTTTGCATTTCCTAACATTTGGAGCTTCTTGCTGTTTCCGCTGAATCCATCAATGAAAGTGCTTATTACTATTCAACATTCCTTTTTCTTTTCACTTGTTGATTGCTTACTCTATGTCTCAGGTGTTACATCTGATGCTGACAAGGAAACTCATAACTGTAGTTTATGATTTGGTTGCTATGCTGACACATAAGGGCAGAAGTGCTGATTCAGGACATTACGTAGCTTGGGTTAAGCAAGAAAATGGTGAGTACTTTGTACAAGTTGTTACTACCTTCGTAGGTGTTATTGAGCTTGAGTTCAATGTATGTATCAACCATCACTATACGCAGGGAAATGGATTGAATATGATGACGATAATCCTATTCCACAACGGGAGGAAGATGTCACTAAATTGTCCGGAGGAGGTAAGATTAACCTCAGTTTAATACTTTTATTTAAATTACCTGTTCCCAAATATGAAATTGTTTACTTCAGTCTTAAGCATGCATGGGCTTATTCTTAAGTTTCTACCCGAAAAGGACTTCTAATGGTTCGAGGAGGAGGTTTATATCTAAGGTCCAAAAAACAGACCATTATGACTGCATTTTATCCATTTTAGCTTTTGTGCTTTAGAAGTTTTTGATTTTTAATTTGGGTCATTACGGGCATGATAGTGAAATATGAGCTTATTTTTGGCCTGAAAAGTGTAGATAGGCAAACAATCATAGTTCGTATTGTAAATAGGATGGTTTACAAGAGACAAGTCTCATTTTTCCTATTACCAAATTGATATTGTTACCAAGCAAACTTCTTGTGCATTATTGTATTTTCTTTCACTTTTTTCTTAAAACTGTTTCTTTCCACTTTTTTTTCAGGCCGGTGATTGGCACAGGGTATACATTTGTATGTATAACGTGTATAAAGCTTATGGAGTATCGACGTAATTCTTCTATAGTTTTTCAAGTCAATTTGGTTAATCCTTTGATTTTAAATCCCCACAGGAACCTTGGTAGTTTGAGTTTGAGAATTGAATTGGGAATGGTCAATAGAATTTTACATAACTGTGTTGTATTAGTTAATTATATATGTCATATTGTCTTGTCGTATATCTTTGTTGAATCTTATTCTATTAGGAGTTTTGTTATTAATTTATTTTAAAATAATATGATGTTTTTAAAATTTCTTATTCTCTTTGTTCAAATTTTTATCTTGTCATATTGTTTGTGTTGAAAGCTTAATAATTTTAGTTTTTTTAGTTGATTTAATTTCAAATAGTATTATGGTTCTTAATATTTATTATTTGTATACTTTTCTGAGTTCAAACTTCTTATTATTATTAATTTGATAAGAAATTTCATTACTATATTCTATAGGTAGAAGTAAATCCTTTTCAATTAACAGCTAGCACTGTATTTTAGTCAGAGTACAATTTTGGCTTTATGCAAGTACAAATGTTATGTTGATAGGCTAAAAATCAATTACAAAGAGTTAAATGTATTTAATGAAAATTAATATTAAGGTAACTAGATCTGTTTAATGAAAGTTGATGTTAATGCCACCTAGGATCAATACATGTTGAAACTTGAGCTGTGTGATAATTTTATTTTTCGCTTTCTTGAATGCATTTATTTACAGGTTAGGACCCTTTCTTATAATTAGAATTAAAAGTTATATAAAAATGAATTTCAATTTCAAAATTTGATATAACTAATTGTATTAGGTTGATTATTCATCTTTTTAATATAATATTAATATAGATAGTATATAAAGTATGCTCTGTATAATTTAAATTGAAGCAATTGGAATGGATGTCCGATTGGGACCTATATGACATGACGGATCAATAGAAATACTTCAATACTTTACCTTTGTCATATATTCCATAGATCACAATAAATGGATATCATCTTAATGGAATCGATATACATTCAAAATGTTTTTCCATACATCACACTAGACAGATATTATCTTCATAGAATATGATTCATTTTTAAGATGTTTTGGTAGTGAAATGACAAACACGCGAGAATCAAAATCTCGTGCTAATTAAAGAGTGGTAGGAAACAATGAACTAAACCATAAATATTGTTTGGGAGTAAGCGTATTCAATGGAATATGTCCTCTTTCCATTTGCTTAAATCTGAGATAATGTTCCCATACTTTACTTTTTTTTCTTTTTTTGAATTGTTTGTCACTAACAGTTTGTTTGTATAAGATTCTTGCTTTGGGAAGCCCTTTAAAAATGTGCTTAACTTTGACAGACTCAATAATTTAAATTGGAAGAATGTTGGTGTATTTGATTTTATTTTTTTAATAAAATTCATTAAATATTTTGTATCTGTATTTGATTTTTTTTTAATAAAATTCATTAAATATTTTGTATCATTTTCAATAGATAATGTTCTGAAAAGGAAACCGATAAATTCATGTTTAGTAGAAGTTTGGTGCAAATATAGGTTACAATCATATGGAAATTTTGTAATGGTGATATTTTAACTTTCGGTAGAAAGTTATAATAATTAAATTATGCAAATAATTCAATGGATTATATGATTGAACAATTCTTCACCATTTCACTGTGATCATCATACGTACAGTTAACTTAAAATAGAAGTATTATGTATTGAAGACATGAAAGGAAAAGAATCAGAAGAAAAGAATATGAGAATTGCTTGGACTACACTTTATACTTGAACCAGAATCAAAGACAATTAAACTTTGCTTGGCTCCATTACAAAGCCAATTATTCCTCGATTCTTTCCATTGTAAATATTAGTTGAATGGAAGGTAAGCATTACCACAACATATAACTTTACTTGATACCCGTAGAACTGGGCAGATTGGATGTTTAGAATTATATCATAGAAGTGACCTAATCCTAGCTAGCATAAGCTATTTCAAGCAAGAATACCCATAAAATCCGAAATAAACTGCAAAAATCTTGTCTTGCAAACTGTAGGATTTTATATTAATATTCTCCCAAAATATAATAGAATAAATACAACCCTAAGTTTAAACTCTTATTTATAGATAAACTAGTCTCCTAATTCCTTTATGAAATAATATTTCTATAGGAAATAAGAAACAAGATTCCCATCGGAAATTAAAAAAAAAAAAAAAACTATACGGAAAAATATCAAATAACTAAAAGAAATAATAGAAAACTAATAAAAGGAAACAAATATCAAACTCTAAATAAAAATAATATCTTAAAAGGTTTAAAATTTTGCTTTTAATCCTTCTATCACCGCTTGCTCCATGGATTACATCTTGCGATGCAAGTCGCAATCGTCTTGGATGAATGGTTGTGACTTGCAACGCCGGTTGCATCTAGCAACCAAAGTTGTGATCTTCTCAAATGAATGGTTGTGACTTGCATTGTAGGTTGCACCTAGCAATGCAAGTCGCAATCAGATTTCTTTCTTGTGTTTTTCATGTTTTTAACTCAACAATTATGTCTATCTTTCAGGGTCAAGAGGTAATAATGATGGGAACTGCTGGTGAGATTGTGAAGGCCCCTGTTCTTATGGAAGATCTTCCAGAAGACGAAAAAGTGGTAGCACTGGTAAAGACATTTATATCTTATATCCTTCCAATTTTGGCAATTTCAAATTCCCTTCACCATCTGTCATTACTTTCTTCATTTGAATTACAATAGTTGTGTTTCCGATAAGAAATATTTTCTTTTCTAGTATTTTTGTTCCTGTTGCTGTTTTGGGGTTTATTGAGTATGTGTTTGTGTCAAATAATATATTGAGTACATGTTGATTATATTTTATTTTACTTTTTTCTAACAATGTTCCTTCCAATTTTGTTTTAGGTGATTGGCGCATGGCATACATTCGTATGTACAAAGCTCATGGAGTCTCAATGTAATTCTACTGTAGTTTTCAAATCAATTTAGTTAATCCTTTGATTTTAAATCCCCACAGGAACCTTGTAGTTTGAGTTTGAGAAGAATTGAGAATGATTGATAGAATTTTATGTTGTACTGGTTAATTATATGTCATATTGTCTTGTCGTATGCCTTTGTTGAATTTTTATTCTATTACGATGGTTCTTTATTAATTTATTTTAAAATAATATTATGTTCCTAAAACTTGTTTTTCTTTGAGTTCAAATTTTTATCTTGTCATATGATTATGTTGAAAGCTTAATAATTTTAGGGTTCAATTGATTTATTTTCAAATAGTATGATATTTCTTAATATTCATTATATGTATTATTTTCTAAGTTCAAACTTCCTATTATTGTTAATTTTTCTAATTTGACAATAAATTTCAATCCTATAATCTATAGGTAGAAGCAAATCCTAGATATTTTCAATTAACATCATCGTATCTTAGTTTGAGTACAATTTTGGCTTTATGCAAGTACAATTGTTATGTTGATGGGCTAAAAATCAATTACTAGAGTTAATTGTATTTAATGAAAGTTAATATTAACGTAACTAAAGGTGTTTAATGAAAGATGGTGTTAATGTCACATACGATCATTACGTGTTGAAACTTGAACTGTGTGATAATTTTATCTTTTGCTTTCTTGAATGCATTTATTTATAAGTTAGGACTCTAGCTTATAATTAGATTTAAAAGTTATATCAAAATGAATTTTTATTTCAAAATTTGGTATAACTAATTGTACTATGTTTGTTTATCCGTCTTTCTGATACAATATTAACATAGATAATAAATAAGACATCTTATTTATCCATCTTTCTGATATAATATTAATATAGATAATAAAGAAGACATCATATCCCACTGAAGCAATTGGATGCCCGATTGGGACCTATATGACATGACTCATCAATTGAAGTGCTCCAATACTCCACCTTTGTCATATATTCCATATATCACACTAGATAGATATCATCCTAATGGAATCGATATATTTTCAAGATGCTTTTTCATACATTACATTAGATAGATATCATCTTCATAAAATACAATTCACTTTCAAGATGTCTTGGTGGTGAAATGGCAAACACGCAAGACTCAAAATCTTGTGCTAATTAATGAGCGGAAGGAAACAATGAACTAAACCATAAATATACTTTGGACTAAACGTTTTCAATGAAACATGTCCTCTTTCCATCTACTTAAGTCTGAGATAATGTTCCCATACTTTACTTTTTTCTTTCAATTAATTGTTTGTCACTTACAGTTTGTTTGTATTAGATTCTTTCTTTTGCTAGCACCTTAAAAATGTGCTTAACTTTGACAGACTCAATAATATATAAGGGAAGAATGTTGGTGTATTTTTTTTTTATAAGATCTATTGAATATTTTATATCATTTTCAATAGATAATGTTCCGAAAAGGAAACCGATAAATTCATGTTTAGTAGAAGTTTGGGGCAAATATAGGTTGCAATCATATGGAAGTTTTGTAGTGGTGAGATTTTTACTTTTGGTAGAAAGTTATAATAATTTATTTCAAAAAAAAAAAAAAAAGAAAAGAAAGTTATAATAATTAAATTATACAAATAATTCAATGGATTATATGATTGAACAATTCTACATCATTTCACTGTGATCATCATGCATACAGTTAACTTAAAATGAAAGTATTACGGATTGAATACAGGAAAGGAAAAGAATGAGAAGAAAAGAATATGAAAATTGCTTGGACAACACTTTATACTTGAACTAGAATCAAAGCAAATTAAACTTTGCTCGGCTCCAATATAAAGCCAACTATTCCTTGATCCCTTCCATTCATTATATATATTAGTTGAATGGAAGGTAGCATTATCACAACATATAACTTTACCTGATATCTCAATACCTCATCTTACTGTGATCAAATACTTTGTCCGAATATGGCTAAAGCTGTTGTTTCAACAATCCTGGAGCAATTGGCTTCGGGCCTTTATGAACAAGTCCAAGAAAAAGTAAGACTAGTTGTGGGTGTTGATGAAGAAGTGAAAAGGCTCAACATGAATTTTCAGACTATTGAATCAGTGCTTGAAGATGCAGAGTGCAAACAGGTCAAGAACACTGCTCTAGGAGATTGGTTAGACAAGCTCAAAGAGGCATCGTACGACATGGAGGATGTGTTGGATGAGTGGAACACGGCTATTCAGAAACAACGAATCAAGGAAGCTGATGAAAATGCTTCCAAGCTTGTGAGAAAGGTACGTTCACTCATCCCTTGCTACGGCTTCTGTTGTAGGCAAGTTGTTACACGTCATGACATTGCTGTGAAGATAAAACATTTAAATCAAACATTAGATGTTATTGCTATGGAAAAGGATAGGTTTCGCTTGAGCTCAATCAAGAGCTCAAGAGAAGTAGAACGACAAAGAACTACCTCTTTGGGAAATGAATCAGTGATTCATGGTAGAGATGATGACAAGAAGGTAATAATAGACTTCTTGTTGAGTGAGAGTAGTTGTGGACCAACATCCATTCCTACCATTTCCCTAGTAGGGCTGGGAGGAATCGGAAAGACTACTCTTGCTCGACAAGTTTTTAATGATCATGAGGTGATTTCCCACTTTGACAACAGAGTATGGGTGTGTGTCTCTGATCCTTTCGATGAGATAAGGATTGGCAAAGCAATCCTTGAATCTCTTAGAAACGCTGCACCAAAGATAAATGAATACGAGAGTGTCTTAAAAAATATACAGGAGTCCATTAAAGACAAGAAATATCTTCTTGTCCTTGATGACGTGTGGACAGAAGATTTTAATAAAATAGAACAATTAAGAAACTCTCTCAATTATGGTTCCAAAGGAAGTAGAATTTTGGTGACCACACGTAAGATGAATGTGGCTAAGGTGATGGGCAGCACCAATGTCTTTGAAGTTAGGACGTTACCTGATGAAAAATGTTGGTCACTCTTTAGTGATCAAATGTCATTTTGCGAAAGAAGTAGTGAAGAGTGTCAAAATTTAGAAAATATTGGGAGAAGAATCATAAAGAAATGTAGGGGATTGCCGCTTGCAGTTAAGACCTTAGGGGGTCTTTTAAGCTTTAAAAAAGCTATTGAAGAGTGGCAAAGTGTTTTAGACAGTGAGTTGTGGGAACTAGAAGATGTAGAAAAGAGGATTTTTGCACCATTGTTATTAAGCTATTTTGATTTGCCCTCAGAATTAAAAAGATGCTTCTTATATTGTGCCATCTTTCCTAAGGATCATAAAATAGAAAAAGATCAATTGATCAAGTTGTGGATGGCTCAAGATTATCTTAAGTCAAAACAAAAAACTGATTTAGAATTAGTTGGTGAAGGGTATTTTGAAACGTTAAGAATGCACTCATTCTTTCAAGATTTTGAAAGAGATAATGATGAAGGCACAACAAGATGCAAGATGCATGACATGGTGCATGATTTGGCTCAATATCTTTCAAAGAATGAATGTTACAGTGTAGAGGTTAAAGATACAGAAGGATTTCTATTGAGCTCTAAGTATGAAAAAGCTTACCATGCAATGATAGTGTTGAAAGGAGAAACTTCATTTCCTATCTCCATATTTGATAAAAGGAGATTGCGTAGCCTTCTATTAGGCAATGGCAATTGGCCATTAGATGAGTTATTCGATCATTACACAAATCTAAGGGCATTAGACCTTAGTGGCATGTCAATTAATGATGTTCCAAGTGGCATAAATAAATTGATACATCTAAGGTACCTTGACATATCAGGAAATCATTGTATAAAAGAAATACCCGAAGTAATGTGTGAATTATATAATTTACAGACCTTAAACATTCGTAGTTGTACAAATCTCAATAAACTCCCAGAAGAGATAGGAAAATTAGTCAATTTGAGGCATTTAATAAACTATTTGAGTTCTGAAGAGTGTAGATATATGCCAAAAGGAATTGAAAGATTAACTAGTTTGATGACATTAGAGAGACTAGTTGTGAGTGGGGATAACAAAGCATGCAAGTTGGAATTTCTAAGAAACATGAATCACCTTGGTGGGGTTCTTTGCATTAAGTGTTGTGGGGTGAATATGGGTGAGATTAATAAGGCGGAATTGAAGAATAAGACAAAGCTCAATCGCTTCTGGCTAGAGTTGTCATTAGATGTGAGTAATGAAGAAGCTCTTGAAGACTTCCAACCTCCTCCAAATTTAGAGGAATTAAAACTGCACGGCTACAGTGGTGACACTCATTTATCCCTTAATTGGTTGACGTCTTTAACAAAACTAAAACGGTTAGATCTGTGTTCTTGGTCTGGTTCAGAGAGTTTGTGTTTGGGAAAACTACCATGTCTTGAATCACTTCGGATTTGGGAGACAAAGAGTTTGAAAAGGTTGGGTGATGAATTTTTGGGAATGGGAAGCGATGATATGACGTCGTCATCTTCAGCATCATCAGTTGCCCTCTTTCCCAAATTGCAAATTCTTTGGTTTTATGAGCTAGAAGAATGGGAAGAGTGGGATAGTGGGAATTGTGAAAGGGGAGGAGAAGTTATCAAAATCATGCCATCTCTTCGTTCTTGCAAAATTCATTTTTGCGATAAATTAAAGACATTGCCAGACTACATTCTGCAATCAACAGCACTGGAGGAATTCGAGTTTACTGGTTGTCCTGATTTGGAAAGATGTTATCGAGTTGAGGAAGCGGAGAATTGGGTCAGAGGCTCAGGCATGCCTAGGATCAGAATATATGAGAATTCAGAGACCTCCTCTCCATCAGCTTCTAACTGCGGCCCATTATTCACTGGTAATTACTTCCTTCCTTCTTCAAGATAATATTTGAACTAACACTTTCACTTTTCATTAACATAATCTTAATCCTTTGAAAAACAGGTTGAGGGTGATGCAGACCAGGTGCTCCAATGATTGCTCTCAAACATTTTACCGCTACATGGGTGACATTTTTTTAACACAAAACAGTAAGCTAAAAATTTCATATATTATTGTAAGCTCAAAATATTTGATTTTGACTATTCTTGCTGGTGTTTTAAATTATAATAATAAAAATAATGTTTGATGTCTAAAGGTTTAATTCTAAAATTATGTTTGATGGGGAATCTAGTTGATACAGTTGTTTTATGAGTTTCTTTTTGCAGTGCTATATTGCTCCGTGGGAATCAAGGGCAACCATTAGCAAAACAGAGACCTTCAACTATGCAAGAGGAGAAAACTTCAGAAGTAATGCTTTTCACTTTGTTACTAGTCTTAATTATGGTTTCATCTCCCATTTTAGACTTAAGATTCGGTTTTTCGTTGGCTACTAAGTTATGCAGTGCTTATATTTGAGTTGATACGAAATTTAAGTTCTAGTTGAAGACTGACTTTCTAATGTAATGTTCATAATTATAGTACACAATTCTTTCTTGATTTTGACATGTTGGTTTTAGATAAATGAACTATGAAATGTCTGTGTGGAAACATTTCACATTTCAATCGTATATAAGTATATTTCTGATAAACATAATGAATTTGGTTCCTTGATATTCTGCACAGGGAAGGATGAAGAGGTTAGGCAGCCACAAGTGAGGATAACAAAAATCTTGAAGATTTCAAGCACCTAGGGTACCAAGTGAATAAGAATGTGAGGAGGATGAATATGGGTAGAAAATCTTACGATTTCAAGTATTTATGTTCCCATTGATATGAGAACTGGTGGACATAAATCCGAAGCCATCATTGAAAAGAATGTAAGTACGATGTACAAAACTTGTAATTGGGTACCAAAAATATTTTATTCATGATATAATACTCAATATTTTAGTTTCAAATTAGTAGATGTGGAGTTTCTTGTTAAATCTAATGTAATTTTTTGGTTGACGCAACCATTGGGACAAGTTCCAGCTTTTGAACAAGGAGATTGGCTGCTGTTTGTTAAGTTTCAAACGTACTGATATTTTATTGAGTGTGTTCTTTTGGATTGCTATTGTTATTTATTAAATAGAATAATGAACTAACACTCATGTCATGAGTGTTTTGATATGCAGAATCAAGGGCTATTACCCAATAAATCGCTAAACAATTTGCTGACAAGGGAGTAGCACTAACATGCACAAGCAAGCCAATGACACAACTATTGGTATGGAAGGAGGTTGAGGCACATCAATTCGACCCTGTTGCTTCAAACCTGAACTGGGAGATTGTGTTTAAGCCAACGTTTGGCATGACTACCGATGCAGCTGCTGTCAAGGAGCTTGAAGCTAAGTTGGGCAAGGTCTTGGTGTGTATGAGGCTCGTTTGGCTATGTCAAAATTCTTAGCTTGTGACTGCTTCACATAGGCAGATATGCATCACCTTCCTATTGTTCAGTTGTTGTGGGGAACTCCAGTGAAGAAGCACTTTGATTCCCACCCCATGTTAGTGCTTGGAATGCAAATATCATAGCTAGTTCACCTGCTTGATTAAGGTTCTTACCATTGCAAGCAACTAGTAAAAGTTGAAGTCAACACCAGCTACCTCCGGTCAAAGAAATATTAATCTTGGCATGCATGTATATAAACACAAGTCTATTAATTTTTCTTGTCATTTGATAGAGGCTCCTATCAACAATTATAAAGTGTGCTTTATTACATTGTTTTCTTCCTTTGTGCTTCAAGTTACTGTGATAATGAATCCAA
The DNA here is from genome assembly GCA_021234005.1 of Nephelium lappaceum. Classification (NCBI taxonomy): domain Eukaryota; kingdom Viridiplantae; phylum Streptophyta; class Magnoliopsida; order Sapindales; family Sapindaceae; genus Nephelium; species Nephelium lappaceum. The sequence continues at coordinate 3,840,183 of CM037997.1, read as the reverse complement.
TTCTATTGGAGGAAAATTGTATAGATTCTCCATTACCACGTCCCTAACCATGTAATTGTACGTCTTTTGCTTTAATGATTTTCTTTCCAAATTGCAATTTAATACATTATTTTTTAACTTTTAGAAACTAAGGGAACGAAAGGATGAAAAACCTTGGTCTAAAAGCTAATGAGAATGATCTAGTTTGAAAGACAATAATGTCAAATGACTGAAGACAAGGTAATAGGAGATTAAATTGTACAAGAACAGATGAACTCATAAATCTATATGTGCTGACAAGGAAACTCTTGGAAAGAATGGGATTGTCAGACTACTGGCAGAGAAACAAAAATCATGCGGTGCCTATGTTCTTTGGAAGTTGGTTTTTGTTATAAGTGAAAAACATTGCCAAACTACCTTCAACAATTGACAACCATGGGAGGAAGTCAAGATCTATAGTTCCCTATTTTAAAAAGACATTATCGAGTGGAGAAAGCATAGAACTAGGTCAAAAATTTGGACATCTTATGTTTAGTTTCCATGACAATCATAACAACTAATCCAAGTAATTAGTTCCTTTATATTTCAAGGTTGAATTTTCTATAGGTCATTAGGTCATTTATGATTTCAAGGTTGAATTTTTAATATTAAATTTTTTATTTACATAATGATGGGTTTTAATTCTTTGGTGAGCAGGGTTACATAGACCAGAAGCTCAAAAGAAGAAGCTCAAAATAAGGTTACTTCAAGATCACTTAATGTAAGCAAATTAAAATCATTTTATTTTCTTTGTTTGACTATTGTTTGATTTTTAGAATGCATATTACTACAAAATATTACTCAAGAATCAATAACATTACATGGTATATAGTTGATTTAGAACCAACTCATCTTGTCCAATGTTTTATCGTATTGGCTAAAACTGCATCTAAAAATTTAAATCTGGCACTTATGTTATAATTTTCTATCAAGATTTATTTGATACAAATTTCAAGACGTGGTCAACCTTTTTGTTCATGAAATTGGAAGTCCTGGGTTTTGATTGTTTTTCAGCTTTACTGAGTTTATAGACTGTTAGAACTAAACAGAGTTAAAATACTGCTGCTTCCATCAAGGGATTTTGCAGTGTTGAAGCGGGGGATTCTGCTGCTTCCATTACAATGACTTGCTGAATTGGCTTGTCCGAGTCCAAGCTTTGCTAATTGGAATTTACAGAGCCGAGTGATTACAGTGTGAAGACTTAGGAAATGGGGGCCTTACAGAGAGACTTCCACTTTCAAAATTTAGTCATTGTTGCTTTGGTGAGCTTCCCTAACATTTAATTGCTATTAATTTTTTGTCAATATACATTATCGAAACATTCATGGTTAAAAAAATATATATTTTTTCATAAAGTTAAAGCAGACCGTCAAATGATATAATTGAGTTAGTGACTCTAAATGAGAGAGAAGTGCCAGAGGGCATTATTTGCTTTCCAAGAAGATCGGTATGAGAAACTTATTAATTTATTTTCATCATATTTTATTGAATTAATGCATTAGAATATGTGTTTTGAATTTGAGCTGGTTTTCTAGTTTTTGTTGATGTAGCAATTGCATAGCTTGTGAAGTTTTGCAATGAAATTGCCTTATATTATTATGGAGGCACAAACATATGACATTTATTTCTTTCTTTATGGTTTAAGCTATGTAAGACATGTCTGCTCTGATGCAGTCAAGGGAGGCTGTAGTTTCACTACTCTTAAGTCTTAACAATTAAAAGTTGTTTGGAGCAGGTACATATGCCCATCCCAATTGAACCATAAAGCCTGAAAGCTCCTATGGTATTGACATTTAGCTTATCTTTTGTTTCAGGCTCTGGTCTAATAAAGCCTCATCTGATCCAGGCATTGATTGCAATACTAAAAGCAACTAGACAACTGAAATAATGTATATAAGAAAATAGAAACAGAAGTATGCATTGCTTGGTGAGCTGTCCTCAGAATTGTTCTGTTTTGTGCATTATTTTCGTTTAAAGACACGCATCTTTGCATATTATTGCCTTTAGTTTATCAATTGTCATTTTTCAGTTTCAAGTGTGCTTAATCGTGGAATCATATAGCACCACGAAGGGTTAAACTGAGAGCCTTTGCCAATTGAAGAATGCATAAGAGAGCCATTTGTGTAGTTTGTTTGTGAGCTTTATTTGGGTGTATTGGGATCTGTTGAGAGTCTTTTGAAAGATTATGTATACGTAGTTTGTGAGCAAGAGCATATGGTTATAGATGATTGTGTTTCACATAGAAGTTAAAATACAGGGTATTTTGTAGAGCTAAAACAGGAGATTCTGCTACTTTCATTACAGTGTTGATGTCCATGATTGTATTTTAGCACTTCAATGCCCCTCTGATATTTTGGAGCAATGCTTAATAGTTAATGCTTCTTCCTTTACACTTTTGTCAATTTGGAAGATTACTAATATTTTTCTCTTTTTATATAATACTATGAAAAGTACTATTCAAATTCTCAAACAATAACTATATGAATGGAGAACGTTGATAATACCTTTTATTTCAAAACTATGTCTACTCTACTTTTATAACTCCGTATTTAATTTTACCACAATAAAAGGATTTTGTAATGAATTAAATCATAAAAAAAGGAAAAAAAAAATGTTAAAAAAAAATAGGGTGAACTTTTGCCTTAAAAGAAAAAAAAGAAATAAGAAATCACTCCAACATTTAGAAAATTATCGTTTTCCACCCTACCGTTACAGTTTTCGTTAGGGAAAGCCATTGCCGTTAGTAGTTTAAGGGCAAAATGATGAATGAAACATTTAATTAAGCATGAGTCATTAATAAAATGATAAAAAAAATCAGATCTCCATCCTCCATCTAGATTAGTTTGAAAAAATTCAGTAAAAATTTTAAATTTTAAATTTTAAACAAACAAAAACAATTAAATTAAAAAACTAAAAAAAAAATGGTGGAGATCCAGATCTCCACCATTGATGGATTGTCCATCAATGGTATGGATCAACACCAGATGGAGGATGAAGAATAGCTTGAAAAACACCCTTACAGTTCCTCCTCCAAAGCCTCGATTCAGACACCTACTTACTACAAAATTAATTTCATGCACCAAAAATCTAGTAAAAAAAGAGCTAGACAACAACAAAATCAAGAACTGTTCTAATCATCAAAAAAATCAATTGAAAAACCTATGTTCTAGGTTCAACAAAATCAACACTAAAAAGAGAGCATTTTTGTTTTTTTGATCAAACATAGAACTTTATAGTTATGGACGTTCCATGTTTCGGGTTTCGATCAAACCCAGAACATGTTCATGTTTAGGGTTTCGATCGAACCTAGAACATGCTAACATGAACATGTTCTAAGTTTCGATTCTTCATGTTTGTTTGTTTTTTTTATTAAAAAAAAAAAAAAGGTTGAAGAGAGATGATGAAGTTGAAGAAACATATCAAAGAGGATGATAGAGTAGAAGAAGTTGAAGAAGCAGATCGGAAAGGATGATAAAGTTAAAAAAGTAGATTGGAGGATGATGAAATGTTGTTGGGTGGGTGGCTGATGAAATGTTGTTGAGGATGATGATGAATGAAAGAATAATGAATGTGGGTGTTGATGGAGTTTAAGATGATTAATTCGTGGAGATCCAATCTCTCTAATTTTTTTTTTTAAAACAAATTTTGATATTTTTTAAAATGATATCCACCGTCCATCATATTTTTAAAATGATATCCATCGTCCATCAACTTGATGGACGGTGAAAATCATTTTAGAAAATTATTAATATATTTTTTTATTTTATGAAATTTTTTATTTTTTAATCTTTCATTTTTTTTTTCTTTCAAATTGATGTCCATTGTGATTTGATTATTAATTTTTTTATTTAATTTTTTAATTATTATTTATTTTTAATTTATACTTAATTTTTTTTTAATTTTTTGAAATTGATCTCTACCATCCATCTTAAGATGGAAGAATGTACGGTGGAGATCTAATTAAAAAAAAATTATTTAATTTTATTTAACGTTTTTTCTTTGTCTTATTTAATTTTAATTAAGTTTAAATTAGGGACAATGAACTCATATAGTGTTTAAAGTCAATTTTCTAACGGAAATTATAACGGCAGGATGAAAAACTGTAAGGTTCGAATCCAAGTAAATCTAAGAGATTATTTGAGCCCAAATAAGAATTAATAAATAAGCCCAAATTAAGTGTAAGCCAAAGTTGTACAGTAACGTTAAATCAATTGGATAAAAACTCAATTGGATGAATTTGAAGCCCATGTAAAGAATAGAAAGAATAAAAGAAGGGGGCAAAAATATGTAAATATGTATTTATATATTTTCCCTAATCACTCTTAGGGTTTGAGTTATTCATATAAAACCTTGTTTTTGTTTTCATAGCAGCCAACTCTTATATTATTAAACTCTCAACCATATATAACAAGATTGGAGTTAAAGGTTGATTGTGAAAGTTGATTGCGAATCAAGTAGATGTTCTTCTTTTTCTTTCATTTTCTTAAATTTTATGGTATGATAGGTTCATGGGATCATATTATTTAGGTTTTGAGTATTTCGATGTCAGATTAAAATTGTATGAATTATTTTAGAATAATCAACGACTACCGAAATGTTTTATTTAGAAACAATCAAACGAATTAGAGAATTTAGTTAGGTTAGTTACAGTGCTCATAAAATTATGAAATTTATTATGAATGATCCTTAGGATGTTAGGTTATACTTCAAAAATTTCGTGGTCATATAGTAAGTGTGTAATTAATTAGAAATTTTTATTTACCTCTGACTCAATGAAATAACAAACCTAGACAGCATTGAACTTGGTTGAATCTTGAATTCTTTGGACATGCGATTGATGTTATTTTGGTGTCATTAAATTTCTATATGAGCCAATATAAGTCCTCTATAAGCCAGTAAAGTTTGAAGGATTTTTATGAAGCAGTTTCTTTTTAAAAATTCTAAAAATTCTGACATCAAAGGTTGTTTAGTTTCGAAATTGATATCGATATAACCTTAATTTGGATTTGAAGGTTTGAGTTGATAGGTTATCAAAGGTATTTAAGATTGGAAATTTTTATGGTATTTATTCTAAGTCTTTAAAATATACATATGCATTTTCAGAAGGAATTGGTTTTATATACAATTTATTAAAAATAGAGAAAATGGATTGTATCAATAAAGGCAGTGTTGACAGTAATAGATTTTAATGCTATTTAGACTTAGATTAATTTAGTGAGTTACGATTTACTATAAATTTATGAGTTTCATGATAGGATTTCAGGTTGATAAGAGGAATTAAGTTCGTAAAGTTATTTCCTCTATTGGGATAAGCGGAAGAGGTAAGTAAAATCTTATACATTGTTTTAATATATTATATGTTTAATTTCAGAAATACTTTAATTGGTTCTTTTAAATAATTGAATGAAACATTGGATTTTTCAATGTTATTTTATTATATTTTATTTAGATAATTTTATATCCTCAAATATATGTTTTATGTACATTTTTTGATTGTATTAAAGGTGTTGCTGTTCTATTTGAAAAATATAATATGTTTTATTAAAATTATTCTTTCATATTTGAAAAAAGTGATATGTATTGTAATCGTGATTATAATGAAAATGTTTTGGCTCATTCATCTACAGTTTATTTAATTATAATGGTCTAAGCACCGGGATTATAGGTGTCATAGTTATATCATATTAATCCATTTGGAATATTATTGTTACATAACATTAATTGTATTGGTCCTGCACCGGGATCATAGATGCTAATTGTATTGGTCCCGTACCGGTATTATAGGTGCTAAGTGTATTGGCCTTGTACAGGGATTACGGGTCTAAATTGTATTGGCTTCGCACCAGGATTACAGGCGTGAATGATATTATGTGACATGAACCACTTTCATTTTATTTAAATTCGTATATGAAATGTTTTTCGTTGCTTTGACTTCGGTTTAAATTTTAAATGTTTTATGTATCGTATTATTAAATGTCTTATTGTTTTATTGACTTCGATTTTTAAAATTGAATGTTTTCTATGTTGTATCGTTAAATGTTTTAGTGGCATTGCTTTATTCGTTATTTTTTAATTACTATAAAACTCAGATTTTATTCTTTTTGTAAAGCTACTTTATAAAATTACAATATATCATTTTGATTATATATTATATCGTAATATATAATGTTTGCCTATTAAATTGACGGCTCACCCCTGTCTTTACTGTTTTTACAGATTAATAGGCTTTATTTTTCTTGAGGGACGACTTCAAGTTATTGATGTCACTTGAAAGAGGATTTCAGTTATATTACTGTGGTTATATCTCTTGCTATTATTAAATAACCATTTAAGGTTGTTTTAATGGTTAGAATTTAAATATAATGATTGATTTTGAATGATCGTAAATTTGAGTTGTTTAAAATTTTTATTGAGGTGTTGAGATAAATTTATGTTAATGAATTAAATACTCTATGGATTTTTTTATTAATTGAGTTTTAGTTTTGGAGATTTAAGTGATTGATTGAATATTTCATTACAGTGGTTTTTACGTCAAATTGGGGTATTACAAAAACGGTAATTTCCGAAACGTTGGTGTGGTTTTTTTTTTTTTCTTAGGCAAAAGTTGAAGGGTTATTTAGAATTCACCCAAAATAAAAAGGTTTAAAAAGCTGGTTTTTTTTTTTTTTCCAATTATATGAGTGTGATTTACACTCAGATTTGCATGTACACTTTTTGGCAACAGGTTGCTTATGAATATTTTCTTATTCTTATTCTTACATTGGATTGAGCCTTGGAATTCTTCATGGTTTATGCCTCTGTAGTGTCAAAATAGAAGTAGACCAACCTTTTTCTTTTTTCCCTATTGTTGGCTGTTAACTCAATGACTGACACTGCACATCTCCTCCCTAGTTTTTGGCTACTCCTTCAAATCCCATTTACAAGCATGTGTAATAGGTCTTTTTTCTCTATTATGGGTGTATATATCTCAACACAATGTTAGTTAAAGACGAAAATCTCAAATGAGTGACATTTACAATAATTAAACTGTTATTTTAAGAAACCGTATCGTAGAACTAGTATGCTCTCTACTCATTTAAGCTTTTTCAAGTTCTTCAACAAGTTTTGATAGTTTCATTCAAGCTTTACAAGTTCTTCACAAAAGTTCTAATTAGTGTCAAACGTGTTTTGTCGAATTTAGGCTTCATTTCTTTCAGATTTAGTTGTAGCTTCTTGTCACTTAACACTTCATCCCAGTTCTCATCCCCTGTCACCTGCCATTTTGAACACGAATTAAACATCAGCTTATCAAGCTTCAATTTCTATGTTTTCGTGCTATACAAAAGTTTAACATTAGTCAGTGACTTCAGAATGTATTTCAAGTTAATCGCAACAGTTTATGTCGACCACATGAAATGAAATGTACAAATAGAAAACAAGAAAACAAACCTCCATCTCATGTTCTCCTGCGCTGGAGCTTTGTGATGTAACTCATAGCATAAGCAATGGCTTCTTTAAGGGTTGCTTTCCTTCCTTCATTGAAATTCCACAGCTTGGTAATGACATACCTCCCACTTCGGTTGTAGTCGTTCAATTCTTTCAAAGCTGTTATAACAGCCCAGTATCATCTCCCTTCTCCTTGAGTTCTTTTATCTGTTCATCTTCCTCGTTAATAATTTCCTGCACCATGCAGGATGGTTAAATATAGTCACAATTCCAAATTATTCATATCTACATTGGTAGGAAGATCAGTTTTGGTTTAGTCCTGCTAAATCTTCGGAAAAAAAAATGGAAAGAAGAAAGAAAATGACAATGAATATATGAGCTGCTTCTGATCACGGTACACAAATTTCAAAAGATGAACTCTTAATTTCGGCAATCAATCATCATGTACAAACCTTTATCACAAGAATGTTTAGCGCAGTTAAAATTTTGCAGGAAAAAGTTCACACATTTGCAAGCTAATAATGATTCATGGCCAATCATGATCAATTCCAATAGAAAATGTAAAATTTGTGCCGAGTATAATATAAGGTGCAGAATAATACAAACAACATACCTGGGGTGTCCCTCCAACATCAATGACCTTGAATGGGTACCATTCCGAATCCTCCAAACACTCCTGCCTATGAGAGCATTCAGTGGTGTCCTGGACTTGGGCCTCCTCAGGAGAATACTTCAGCATGCACGCCTTCTAAAATGGTTTCACATTGATTTCGCCCATTCTTTTTATCCCAATCTTGGTGCGAGTGCCCGACAGATCTTGAAATCCCTATTACCAAAAGAAATGCCCTTAATTGGGAGAACTTGCAACAAATTGCAATGCAAGTTAGTTTACTATACATAGAGACAAGAAGAATATTAGTTTACTATACATAGAGATAAGAAGAATATTCATTTCATGACTACTGCATAAATCTATCCAGCAGGTTAACTTCAACCTAAAGGTCCAAGCCAATAGATATAGGCAAAATACTTAAAAGTAATATCTAGTTTTCTTCGACTAATCAGTCAAAACTCCCTCATCTGTTTCGTTATAGCTTCTATAGTTTTCGACTAATCAGTCAAAACTCCCTCATCTGTTTCGTTATAGCTTCTATAGTTTTATATGTATGGGACATTATGTTGATGTTTTAGGCTCTTATAGTACCCAAGAAACCACATTAAAGACATTTGATACAGTTTCCACTGCTCAGATTTAAACCATGCGATCACAACATAATTATAAACAGTTTCAACAGGAATACCCGTATTAATTCTTTGCGTGCTTCTAGCAGTTCATCATTGCTTTGGCACTCTCTGGTGACAACAGTTATATTTAAATCCTCAAATCACACAAATCTTCCATTTTCTCATTCAACACACCATTCATTTCGTCCATCTTCTTCTTAGCATTTGTAAGTTCCATTCACAGCTTCTGCTTAGCATTCAGCTCCTCTTTTAATTTTAGAATCTCTCTTACAGCCTCTTCTTTCTCCCTCTGAAAAGTACACAAATCTCCATTCATAAATGACAGCAACATGTAATTTTAAAAAACGTAAATAAATAACATCAACAAGTCTTAAAAAGACGAAAACTTTTTCTTTTTTTTTCTTTAAAACAAAAAAAAAAAAAAAGGTCAAATTCATCAAAGCAACGAAGTGGCACACCTTTAGCTCTTCAACCAGCCTTAGAACGTACTCGTTATCCTTTTTCTGCTCCATCGAAGCCAACTACAGCTAATTGTTTATCTGCTCGTTCTAAAGAAACCGCAACAAATCATAAAGTCACTACCAAGCATATAAACAGTGCAACTGTCATTTCTCTCGAGTAATCCAATGGACCCGAAAGCGTTACCATTCTTTTATCTTCGTCCAGTTTTCGTTCTTCCAAGATCCTCCGAATTTTTTCACCCATTTTTCTTGTTTCTAACAAGCAATAATGTGATGAATTGTTACAAAATAATATTATTCACACTTTGAAATAGAACACAACTCCAGGTTATATACACTCGTAAGAATAGGAAACCTCCTAAAAATCAATAGATACAAGATCTAATCATGTAAATCAACCAGGCAGTGTGCATGTCAGCAGATGTAGGCGCGACTAGCCACATACTATACAGATGAACAACAACGCTTCAATCGCGGAGATTCAATCTTAAACTTTGATTTCAGAAAAAAAAAAAAAAAACAAAACAAAACAAAACACAAAAGCAATCTGTGACATTGTAGCATACCTCAAGTTGAGATGCTCTGGTGGTGGCACGGCAGATGACAAAGCGGCGATGGAGAGAGAGGGGCAGACGAGAGAGCAGCTGATGAAGCTATGGTTTTTTCAAAAGAAAACGGGTAGAGGGTATATAAACAATGGGTCGAATGGAGGCCCGGATAGACCCATACCTAACCGCTAATGTACGGGTTCGGTTCTTTTAAGGGTCTTAAAAAAGGCTTCACATCCAATTTTTTTTTCATATTTTTAAAGCAAAATCTAAGGGATGAATAAACCAACTTAGTGAATTTTATCACGGAAGAAAAGTGCATGAACACTACAAAGTATATGAATTTTGTTAAGGGACCGTTTTTGGAGAGTCTTGCTCATGTCACTTTTTAAATAATAATAATAATAATAATAATAATAATAATAATAGATCCAAAGAACTACTAAAACTAACCTGAATAGAAACACGAGTGACACAGCCCGGAGTGCTGCTCCATATGGGAGGAGGGATTGGCCCACATGGAGGTGGGGGAGTGGCTCACACAAGGGTGGGAGGGCAACCCACACATAAAGGTGGGGGAGCATATCCTAGTGTAGAACCAAGCCAAAGGTATGGAACAACTGGCGCTTAAACCAACAGTGTCAACTGTCATCTATCTCTAGTCACTTGAAGTTAATGTTTTTAGCTTTTTAATAATAGAAATAATTTACAAACTAATGGTGATAATTTATCTTAATTAGATGGTCCACTATTGCGTCTAAGACTTGCTGGAAGAAGTACAGATAATGAGATTAAAAATCACTGGCACGCCAACTTGAAGGAATATTGCTTGAACAACAACTTGTTACAAGCAGAAATAGATCACACTAAAACCATTACGAGAAAAATCCATCTGAAGATGATGATGTCTTACTTTCTAATACTCAAAAAGCATCAAATTTTAATCATGGCTCCGACTGCAATGCTAACTGTTCTCCATCAATGCCTTCACAACCGTCTTTTGATCACTGTTCTCCATCATCAAGCTCTGATCTTAGTTGTGAAATTTACAATAACCAAACCTTTGAAGACAACAATGGTCCATCAAAAAAATATGTACAACTCCAAAGTTCACCAACATATCCAATTGAGGGCATTTACATGGTAGGCGATTACGCCACCACCCACCATAGATCATGGATTTCTGTTTTCAAATACTTCAACATTGACTTCCTACTATGATGCTGGTGATCATTTTTCAGCCTATTTATTGATGCGAACAAATGAAGGGAGTGTCTGATTAATAATTTCTCTTCTTAGTGGTGTTAGAAATCGGAGGTATATCCTTGAATTTGAACGCATTTTCATGTTATACTTCATGTTTCCTTTACGTTTTTCGATTTGGAAAAATGGGATTTTAATTTTTGAACTCAACAATTTGCCAATAAATGTGCTTCAACCATGTCATAATTATGATCACTTTCAATGTTTTCTATATATATGAATTAGAAATGGCAAAAATCTCTAACCTACTATAAACTGATGGGGCTCCGATTTGTTTGGGGTGGATTTGAAGCATTGAGACCGAGTATTAAGTCAAGTTTGATCAAAATTGTGGACCAAATTACTTGCTTTATTAATATTTTTCATTCATCATCATCATCATTATTATAGGTCAAGCTATGTTAAGTTAAATTAATCTTGATTTAAATGAGTGACTTCAACATCTATCCATTCATTTTTGCTCAATCCAATGATGAAAAAGTTAATGAATTCAAATAGATTATAACAGTTGAATTGAGTGAAAATTGATAAACAAATATTGAAGTCATTTTATTGAGACAATATTTTAAGTTAATATAGTCTAACTCTATTATTATATATAGTTCTTTTTTAAGAGTTGGGCATTTCTATTTTGTTTTTATGTGTTTCAAACAAACTATGTTTACAATTGAAATGCTAGAGTGAAATTTTATATTATTTAATTTAAAAGATTGGTATTGTTTTATAAAGTTAAATGAATTTTATGTTCTTTAAGTGTTTTTAGTGTTTGGAGTAAATATTTAAATTTATTATTTTAGATATGTTTAATTGAATTCAAATTTATGTGTGAATTTAAATGTGTTAAACTTTTAACTTATATTTTAATTTTAAGTGTTTATTTAAATTTAAGAATATATTTGAATATAAATGTATATTTATATTTAAGTAGAAGGTAAAATTCAAGTACAGTATTAAATATAATTACATTGTTAAATTTATATTATTGTATATTAACATATATTTTTGAAAAACAAGTCAAAACGAGTTTGGTATGGAGAATCTCGCCTCATGGGTTCAAATTTGGAGGAAATTTGAAAACTTTATAAAATCATAGTCAAGTATGTATTACCCCCCTCAAAATGGGTTTTAGGTTTGAAACAGGTAAATCCCACTTGGATTCAACCTATTCCCATCTCTAGAATTAAAAACATTCAATTTGTCACATCTACAATACTTTTTCAAACGATTTATCATATCTGAACATTGAATTTTTCAATTGATAATAGAAAAATAAAGTCAAACAAAAACAAAAATAAAAATACCGCAAAGTAATTATGGGGCTATCATTGTGTTTGAAAATTTGAATAAAAAAATTATAATTGATTTTCAAAAATCTTCCCCTAAGGTTTGAGTATTTTTTTAAAAAGATTACTTAACATGATATCTTCAAGCATTTTAACAAATTTTATCTCTTCACCTCTTACCCTCTCGTCAAATCTACTCCTTTAGTGAGAAGCATAATTTTAGAGCGTGACTTATGACTTTCAGCGAGTAGTAGTCCACCAGTAGTGAGTTTATTTATTTATTTGAAATGAAGTGTTTTTTCTTTTTCTTTTTAATTGTGCATGAGTAAATTTTAAATTAGGTCAAAGGTAGTACTTTCCTAGAGACACAAAAAATAATAGAATTATTAGGGATGGACAAAAATAGTAAGTTCATTAATTTAAAAGTCATTCTTTATTTTTGACCTTATAAGAGCATGCGTAATATTTAATATTTTGTAATATTATATAACCGAATCTTTTACGAGTTTAAATACTTATTATTCATAAGCAAATATGTCACAGTTTCATCCCTACATTTTTTTTGTTTTGCCACTCAATTTTATAAGTATTATTTATTTTCTTCTCAATGTACATTAACATTGTGAATTCAGTTTCTCAACTATCAACCGTTAGATTGTTTTTTCTCTTTTCTCACGTGAAGCCATCTCCACCTTCCTCCTTCTCCATTTTCCTTCATGAAACTAGAAACAACCATTCTCCTCCTCCATTTTCCTTCACAATACCAAAGCAAACTTTCCTTTCTTCTCATTCTTTCACTATTTTACTTCCACAAAAATAAGTCTAACCATCCTGGTGAGTTGCTGCATCGACTACTTCATTAAGGACCAAATTCTCAAAACCATCATATGTCGACAAGAGCAAGGTCCTCGCACAAGGTCACGTTGACAAGGGCGAGGCATTATTATTGAGCCACAAGGGCACACCACGATGATAAGAATGAAGGGGAGGTCAGGACCCTTTTTTTGAATTTAAAAAAAAAAAAACAAAAAACAAAACAAAAACAAATGTAAACTTTATGGCCTTTTGATTTGATCCAACTAGCAAATAGGGATTGTGGAATTAGTATTTTTTTTTTTTTAATTTCCGGGTTCCTGGATTGACCGCTGCTCATATTGTATACATTCCTTTGTTTTTCTTATTTATGGTTTTTAGTTCTTACTTTTTAAGTATAAATTTGGAATTTGTAAGAGAGAGTTACCACTTAATTAAAAACCATAAATGGTTTTTTGCCCACTATATATGGATGTAACCTATATTTAAAGAGCATATTTCATATGTATTCATAAGTCATACCAGTCATAATTATGTAATACTCAACCAGTAAGGAAACCATTTAAATAAATTACCTTATAAAGTTGAATTTCTGACAATATTATCAAGTTGAGTAGGTGTTGTTCCAGATACTTTTAGTAGTAATTAAATTCAAGGAAAAATCCAAAACTTCTTGTGTGGCAAACGCTCAATGAGACCACACACAAATTTAAAAATCTTATCTCCAGAAATAGAATACTACATGTTTGTTCAATTGATTAATGCATTACTAACTATAGCCAATAACGAGTAACTTTCCATCTATAATCTCAAAAAACTAGTATAAATACTACATGTTGTAAGCCTTTTTACAATTGCAAGCAGTCCTTTTAATTAAATAATTTAGTAGAGCTCTTCTCTATAGTTCAATAAATTAAATATTCTCTTCTCATTTTTTATAGCTTCAAGTTCTTGCATTTTGTTTGTAATTTTAGCTAATATGGGTCGTCTGTTTTTTTTTTTTTTTTTTTTTTTTTGCAGGTTTAATCGAAGTGCAACATGGACAGTACCGGTTCAAACCCTACGGCAACCACAGACCATGCTATGAATCCGAGCTCTGGCAAGGAAGTGATGCTCCCGGAGCCTTCGATCACAGTAGAGCAAGAGGCTCCAAGAGGGGTCCCTAACCCTGTCCCCGCGCCTCCCATAATGGATCCCAAGCTCAAACGGTTTGGAAAATAAAAATAAAAATTATATGAAATTGTTTGATATTTGTTGTCAAGTTTTATATATATTAACATAGATTCTATGTGTTTGATTTGAAGATTGCTAGCAAATAGAGAGTCAGCAAAAAGGTCCCGACTTCGAAAGCTGGAGTACACGGAAAAACTCAAGAGAGATAGAGACCTTCAACAGGTATGTACTTTGGGTTTCTGATGCCGTCCCTATATATGAATACATACATTTCCTCACTTTTGATATGTTTGCATGTACAGGCGAGAGTAGATTGGCTTAAACCACAAGTTTCGTGCTTTGAAAATCATCGCAAAGAGCTGACTTCTGATAACAATGCAATCAAGGAGAGGATGGCAGCTCTACAAATTCAGAAAACTGCCCAAGAAGGTATTTCAGTTGTTTGACAAATACACATTCCAATTTTTTGTTTCACATTTCTGTAATTCTATCCAACGTTAAATACTAATCGTTGATTAATTAGATCTGATGATTAGATACGTGACAAATAATTTTATATTTTTCAGTAATAAACTTTATATGGAAAAAGCTAATAAGAACTTAAAAAATTTACCATGGACAATCTTCGCAATATAGGAATCTAAAAATTTTTTAATTTAATTAGTGAATGTGGTAATTGACTCTGTTTTGATGGGCAGCTGAATATCGAGCACTTCTGGAAGAGCGCAACGCATTGATGGCTGTTATATTGAGGCGTGCAGGAATTTGAAAACTGCATCAGTGTATTGCAAGTTCTGAATGGTATATGCAAGGGATAAATATATAGTCTAAGCCATTTGAAATACAATAATACCTCAAGTTGTGGAGACATATGCTTGTTGGTGGTCATGATAATTCAGACTTAGAATTTTTCTGCTGTGAAAGGTCCTTACATTAGGGATATTTCGTCGATGTTAAGTGAGTTGAACAATGTTAGATATCAATTTACTTCTAGAAGGGATAATGAGACAGCTCATGAGCTAGCAATTTTACTTTTCAGAAGTAATTTTAATCAAAAGCTTAGTTTCATTCTGTTCCATATTGTATTTCCAATTTTGTTCTCATGGATGTTTCTTGAATAAAGTGTTTTTGTTTTTCAAAAAACAAAAAAAAAAAATTCCTGATTGATAGTAAGTGGTCTTGATTGCTGTTCATGTGCCCCTCTAATAAAATCAATGGACTTCAGTTTTCCTTTATAATTAACCTAATTACACCTTATTTATCATCTTGTAAGAAAATAAATGGTAGAACAAATAACAGAGTGTTAGGAGTCTAAATGAAAACTTCATATGCCACGTTGATGGATAAAAAATTAGTAAAATGGTGATAGATTAAAAACTAGTAAAATGGTATATGCAAGGGATAAACATATAGTGTAAGCCATTTGAAATGCAATGAGAGAGCATTATACTTTTTCACTTGTGCCCCATTAAGTCTTAATTTTTTATTTTTTATTTTTATTTTTATTTTTTATGTTTGAATATAATTTAAATTCAAATTGTCTGAAGAGTTAGCTGTACAAACCAATGTGATTTTATGGGCAATGTTTTTTGTTTATTTGAATTTAATTTAAATTAATTTGTTGTTTGAAGAGTTAATTGTACTGACCAATATGACTTTCCAAACAAGACATGTGTGTTAGGCTACATTTGGTACGCGAGGTTGAAATAAAATGAATTGGATTAGATTGAAATATAATAAATTAGATTGAATTGAATTAAAAAATTATCATCCCATTTTTTGTGGAACTTGAGATTAGATTAAAATTATACCATATTGTATTTGATATAGATTGCGATTGGATTAAAATAAAATTAGTTTAAATTTATAATCATAAATAAACCATTTGATTATAAATATTATAATGGGTGAGTTTATTACTACTTAAATAAATTCTCTCTACACCCATTAAATAATAGTAAAATTAATAATATTTTGCTCTGCACACTATTCAATATTCCAAATAACCTTCGAATAACATTTTTTTTACACCCCAAACAACTCTTGTTCTCCCTACATGCAGAATTTGAATATAGAGGATAGTTAAATGGTGATTTAATTCTATTACAATTAACTTATATATGAGTTAATTAATTATAAATATTTTTAGTTATATATTTCATTTTATATGTGAGCCAATTATTATAATTTTTTTTAGTTATATCTTTCATTTTTCATACACACACATATATGTGTATGTGTCTATATATATTATCAAGTGAATACTCCCTTACATAAGATCAAACCTTCCATTTTCTTTTATGAAGTCTTGTATATTTTTATGAGATTTTTTTTTTTCGGTTGGAATTCTAAGAAATATGAAGTATACTTATGGACTAAATTATATATTTTCTTAAATTCAAGAGCTATTTTTGTAATTTTTAGTTTGATCTCCTATTTTAAATTAGAAGTTCTAGAAAAAAAATAGCTCCTAAACTTAATAAAGTATAAAATTTTTGTCTGTAAGTGTTTTGTGCTTGGACTACTAAAAAAATAAAATATCTTATGAAAATACATAAGATTTTATTAAAGAAGGAAGGGTTTGAAAATAACCTAATGTAAGAGAGTATACACTTATATATATATATATATATATATATAGGTTAAATATGTTTTCGCAGAAGCTTTATTAACTCAACATTTGATTTGCATGATCGTAACATGAATATAAAATAATAATCGTAAAAATAATCATTTTTCCTATTTTCTTATTCAAAATCATCATTGTAATTCCAATTTTATATATGTTCGTGTTTGAATGATTGCAAACAGAGCATTGATCTCTTTCTTAAAAGTATTACGTGTTTCTTGGAAGTTCTAGTTCTTTCTTTTTTAGAAATAATTAATTAGATGCTGAGTTCGCTAATATATATGTATATATATATATATATTTATGTTTACACATTCTATCCAATACATAAAGTTTAAATATCCATAAATTAATTGAAGCATATAATTGTAGTATTACTTAAATTAAATATGTATAATAAAAGTGTTATTTTATATGGATTTGACTACGTTACTGGTTGGATAAGATTATTCATTAATAATAACTCTTGAATTGGTTATCTTACTCAACCACTAGTCAAACCCTAAAATTATGTATGGACATAAATAAAATAAATATTGGATTGAATTAAAATTTGAAGTGTTTTTCATAAATTAAAAATCCGATCCATTCAAATTAGATTTAAAACAATTGAATTTGCAAAAATAACCAAAAATTTGAGTTCTTTCAGTCGCCACAACAACCTTAAAGAAGTTTGTTTATTTGCTTTTTTACTGTCATTACAAATAATTTTTGCTTGTTTTGTGTTTAATTGGAATTGGGTGGAGTGCGAGTATTATTGTAAATGTCAGGATACTATTATGTAATTAACGTCAAATGAAATTTCATTTTGATATGTCAATAACAGGAATGGATTCTTGGGGATCGATTTTGGTCATGTGTCTCTCTTCCAAGGGCTCGATATATTGCTTATGAGAGGTTTTGCTGCCCATCTCAGAGACACCTTTTACTCCATGACCTTGATTTATCACAAAATCAGTCACGTTCATTGAAAGATATAGAGATTGCTGGTGCCATTTTTGAAGGGCTTAACTTTCCTTTTTTTAATATGTTCTTTTTTAATTTGATTTTAACTTTTTCAAATATATTGTCAAATCTAATTAATGAAGCACACTTTGCCTATGTACGCCACTGTCACAAGTCAAATGACGTTACTACCCTTCGGAGACTAAATGCTAATGCTTTGTGCGTAAGCGGTCCGTAGGTTTGCAATTTGTAATTTACCTATAAAGTTTGCTTTTTAGGCCTAAAATCCACGGTAAGTAAGTTGTAACTTCTCTAAGATTCCATTTTTAGTCGGTCATTTAAGTCTACAAAACCAGCATTTATGTTAAAAATCTGAATGGATTTAAGAGCAAACAAAAAAAAAATGATAAAATTAAACAGACATTACTTGATATACATCTTTTAAATTAATATTTACTTTAATTGAAAAAGGAACAGATTCGTTTATATCCAAGATAGCGACCATTTTTGGTATATTGAGATTGCCTTATTTGATTGTTTCCAATTACGACTTGTCAATGCTAAAATTAATTGTTTTCCAAATCTGAACAGCCTTTTGCTAAAAAAAAAATAATAAATAAATAAATCCATGTGAACCTATTATTTCTCACACAACCTACCTAGATATTATAATATCATCCCACCTAGAATCCTTGCAATTCTCATCCAATTTTTCCATGGCTCAGAATCAGAGTTCTTCCTTGTTAAACCATTTCTACTCAGCTTTTGGTGACAATACCATCAATGGCGGTCAAATCCTTTCACTTCAATCAAATTTCAATCAAAACTACGTGAATGGAAGTGCTTTTATTAGCTCTGCATGTGCTCTTTCTAACCCTATCGCTAATACTATTGGGTTTCAGCATCAAAATAGTCCTATTTTGCAAAATACTCACTTTGATGTCGTAGGCTATGGCCAGCAAACGTTTTGTCAAAGCATAATTGAAGTGGGACGAACTTTGACTGCATCGAGCAGACTCCAAATTGCTAACTACGTTGATGATGGATTCCAAATGCAAAACCAACACCATGGATCGTTCTCCGATGTGGTAAGAAATACACAGCTTCTCAACTTCTATCATGGATCATTTGCTCGCTTCAGGTAATAGTACTCTTCCATTTTAGTCTCATTCAAATTTTGGAAACCAAAGGCTTCTTGCATTAAACCAAGCTAATCGTCGACTAACTAAGAATAAGTACTCCTTTTCTAGTATTCATCATAATCATCAGAACAATTCAATCATTAGAGAAACCCCCGCAACTATAAACCTTGGAAAAAACGTTGATCATGTGATTAATCATATTAGGGTAGCTTTGGATAAGCCTACTCCAAAAAATACTGTCTGTGCATCATCTCAAGTCCAAGGTCAAAGTCCAAGCCTTGCCTCAAACCCTAGTCCCAACCTAAACCCAACTTTTAACCTACAAGATATCAAAATCCATCGAAACGCTCGTATGGGTGAGCCTAGTAAGCACCTAATATCAATTTATGCTGCTTTGAATAACCAAAGAACATCTCAAACAAACAATAATGATTCAAATGATGAAGGTGTTGAGTATGATGGGGTTACTCATAGTCTCCTAACAAAGAAATATGGGTCATACGTATGCCCCAAATGCAAAGCAATGTCCTCTAGCTCGCAAAAATTTGCTAGCCATGTGAAGTCCCATTACAAGAGTGAAAGTCCTATAGAGAGGAGAAAAAGACTGGCGGCCAAGATTAGGAAGAAGAACAAGAACAAGTTTCGCCTTTTTCACTCGAGGGATGGGCTCACGGTGGTTCCTATTAATAATTGATGGATTGTGAAAGCGGAATTTAAGGTTGGTGGTAAGGCCAATGTGGGGATCATACTACATGAGTTGCCAAAGGTTCAATGCCAACTTGAAGAATAAGCAGGAATTGATCGTCGGAGAGCACAATTTTATTTCAAAGACGACAATTTGTTTGGTTAAATTATTAGTAATTAAACTTCCGTTGTAAAATAAATTTGGTGGGTTAAACCATTTTTATTGTAGTCGATCTTTGTATGTTACTTTTAAGAAATGATTGTTAAGCCATTAACTATTAACCGCTATGATAATTATTTTCTTATATGTATAAGTTATAAACCATTAAAAATATTGATTTGAACATACATTAATATTCGGGCCTATCGGCCCATCACTTTCATTCTATCAACTAGCCCCACATGGTACATATATAAATATGAATCATATAATTAACACAACTAAACTAGCGATTGCCCATATATCATTGCAGAATTCAACTACAAATTATTAGACATCTGTGTGTATTTTTGTATGTCACAAGATGGAGCAGCTGTAGTGGAGGTCATAGTATGGACATCGTGATAAAGATGCACCATAATAAGATAACAAAATTTTCGTTTCCTTTATTTTCTTATTTCTTCTCACAAATATTTGATTTTCTCATTCGCTTTCAATGTTGCCGATCCCACACCTATAAATAATACGTAGACTATTAGCTATGTTGTCGTTCCTATAACGTTTATATATATATATATATATATAGGGTAGGATCGGAGGACACAAGTTTTGACATAAATTTTGACACGATTTGTTGACCATTGGATGAGAAGGGTTTTAATGGTTTAAATTTATTCGCACCACTACATACAACTTTATTTTACACTATACATAAATGTTTTCTCTCACCCCTCTCTTCATTATTACACTATCTCTCATTTCTCCCATTACTATTAAAATCCCAATATTTAAATTATTTTTTTCTCACCCAATCCAATTATATTTAAAAACCCATCAAGAAAATTAAAAAAAAAAAAAAAAAAGCTACAATGGTTTTTTTTTTTTAACTTGGTAAATTTATTATTTAAATGATAATTTATTTTTTAAAATAGTTTAAACCAAACAATCTTTAGTAAGAAAAACTTTTTGGTTAAGTGTTTTGTGTTTTTGAAAAATAAAATCTATTTTACTTATTTTGGTTAGAAATTATTTTTGAAATAAATTTTTTTTTTCAGTGGTAGTAAAATTTTTCTTATTAAAAATTGCTTGATTTAAACTATTTTAAAAAATAAATCATCATTTAAATAATAAATTTCTCAAGTTAAAAAAAAAAAAACAATTGCTGCTTTTTCTTTTTAATTTTCTTGATGAGTTTTTAAATATAATTGGATTGGATGAGAAAAAAATAATTTAAATATTGGGATTTTAATATTAATGGGAGAGATAAGAGATAGTGTAATAATAAAAAGAGATGAGAGAGATGGTGTAATAATGAAGAGAGAGGAGAGAGCTAATGTAATAATGAAAAGAGAGGAGAGAGAAAATATTCATGGAGAGTGTAAAATAGAGTTGTATGTAGTGGTGTGAGTAAATCTAAACCACTAAAATCCTCTTTATCCAATGGTCAATAAAATCGTGTCAAAATTTGTGTCAAAACTTGTGTCTCCTGATCCTGCCCCTATATATATATATATATATATATATATAGCTCTTTTTGTAAGAAATTTGTGCACTTTGCGTGTAATTAATTTTGCTTTCTTCTATAAACCAATAACATGTACATAACTTCATTAGAAAAATTCAAAATTATCCAAATTTTAAAAAAAAAATTTAAAAAAAATAGTTTTTAGCCCATTCTAAGAAAAAAATTATTTTTACCCTCTCAAATAAATTAATTGCATCTAATACTCTATATTGATCAAAATACCTTTGAGCATAATAAAAGAGCCTCCCATTACGCTTGGGTGTGACGAGAGGCTGTCCCGTCAAGCCTGTGCATGACATGACAGTCTCCTGTCATGCTTTCGTATCACGGTATTTTTAAAATATTATTAAAAAGGGTATTTTTTAAGTCACGGGATATTGAGTATAATTTATTTGTTTAAAGGGTCAAAAACAAATTTTATTTTGTGAGGGGATCAAAATGATTTTTGATTTTGAAATAAGGATGGTTTTTGAAATTTCCACTAACTTCATAGCCATTTATAACCACCATATCATGAGTACTGTTGCCTAGTTCAACTGGAAATGTCCATGTGCATATGTAAAAGAAGTTTTTGTGAAGACAGAGACACTAGTAGATAGGTAAGGCCTCTTATGGTTTAAATTTTCACCTACGTCAATTGATTAAAAAAAATAATTTAACTTATATTTATGTGTATTGTATGCAATAATAATGCAAACAATTAAATATTAATGGTTGTTTTGTATGTGTTTATAAAATCCAATCCTGTGGTTACGTTTGAAAGGAAAAAAGACTGGAGAACGAATCAAATGTAGAGAATTACCATCAATATTATTAAAATAACAAAATACTAAACCCAAAATATGAAATAATATGGTCTTGCCTTTCATATTACTTGATATGTATATGAAAGTGATTTAATAAAATGTGCTTTTTTATGAATATTTAAATGGTAAAAAATCACTAACTTATTTTTCTCTCAAAACATGTACATTCTCGAGTATTTTCTTAATTGTATTTTCTTAATTTTTAAGTTATTTCAAGACAAGTAGCTATAATTAATTGTGTCTTCAAAACCTGTAGTCACCACTGAAGCAAAAGAAAAGTCTTTATTGTCACAAAGAAATTATTATGCAATTCAAAGTAAAATAACACCGTAAATACTGTCGTCAAAAAAGTTTAATCTTGAATTACAACTATTATAAAAATTCTTTGACCATAGATTATCTACAGTAGAAGACTTTTACTATGAATTTTTATCTAATGAAAAAGGTCACAATAAATATTTTATTTTCTTGCAGTGAGTTTGAAAGATTCGTAAATCCCAAAATATTGTTTTTAACTAGAGCAAAACATTTTTGTGTTGATCCAAAACATGTGTGAGGTCACAAATTATCATTAAATTCATATAAAGTTAACTGTCACTTAATATGCCTGAAATTAGGTAAGACCTCAACTACATTAACATTTAAATGCAATTTTGTTTGCCACCTGTACAGATTGATCATTCAATAGTGGGAGTTTTGGTGGAGGCGGCAAAGCATGCATCACAGCTAGAGCTTACCCTATTTTGGCAATTGAAAATGATGCTCACTTGTATGCTTTCAATTATGAAAATGAAAAGGTCAACATCACAAGTCTCGGGGCTTGGAGCATGAAGAAAGCTCAGATCAATATTGCAAATCCAATTAAAAGTGTGGCTTCTGAAGAAAATAATAAATTTTAATTTGTATATCGATGCATGATGCATCAACAATAATGAGATGCCTGGAATGAAAAGCAATTGGAGGTGCTTTCGTAGAAACATGAAAGTGGGATTGAACCGTTGTTACTAAAAATAACACTTGAAACTCTTTTAGAAACAAAAATTGACAAGCTATGGACCTTTTTGTTCTATTCTTACAGAATCAGAAAAAAAAAAAAAAAAAAAAAAAAAAAAGAAAGGGTGAAACTTTCTCATGTACCCATTTGAGTTAGGGCAAAAAAAACAGAACACTTGCCAACAATTTTTTTTTTTTAATGCTGCGAGTAATAGACTGTCAGAGGTACTCAACACTAAGAAATTTGGGCTACATTACATTAATGTTAAATTAAAATAATCATTTGTGTAAAATGCTCTTAATTCTTAATTAACATTTTGACCCAAAAAAAAAAAACAATTAAACCCTTAAATATATCACATAAAATTTGAAATCTTTCTGGTCGAAAATATTTCTGTTTCAATTTTCCTTACTGAATATATAATTAATACAAAAGTAAAGTGTGAACAGTGCAATATTATAACCAAGTGTATAATATATGTGAACATGTTTGCAGAATGCCATCAGGAATAATACTTTAATTAGTATGTAAGACTAATTAAGTCCTTGTCCAGGGTGTGATCACATTTTTCACAACAGCTGATGATCCAGTATTTGGCTTCATTATTGCGTTCAACTTGTCTCTCTCATGTCATTAAACGTAATTTTTAGGTTGACCTAAGTAAATAATTAAGGTATGTATGGATTTAAAAGAATTAGTCTTTCAAGTTACAAAGAAAAAACAGTAAACACGTAACGTGAGAATATTTCAATCCTAGAAAATGATTGCCTATATATGGCAGGCTATGGGTACAATAAGGAGACCTAAATATTCAAATTTCATTAGAAGCTACCTAGAAATTCTCACCAAGAATCTGATCTCCAGGAAGCATTTGTATATAAATTGGCAATTGTTGCGGAAGACGTAGAGCAACTTTCTCGAATCACTAAAATCTAATTCTCGAACCCTCTGTTCCTCGTCATTATCTCCAGCAAAACAACACCATGAAGGTATGAATTTCAAATGACTAATAACATATATTTACTTGCAACTCTTCGTCTTACATATAAATGATTTGTAATTATTATATAATTTATAAGATATCGATAGTGCAGTAAAAAATGACATAGATATAAGTTGAGCATCCTAAAAGTTATAGATTTCAATAAAATTCTTAAAAATTAACATATTGCTCATATATAATTTATATATTTCAAAAATATATATAATTATAAAATAATTTTCCTTTCTAACATGATTGTCATGTTAATATATTTCCAGCAAAAGGTGGTGATCAAAGTTTCCATGAATTGCCAAAAATGCCGCTCCAAGGCCCTAAAAATCGCAGCTGGCACTTCAGGTAAAATAAGTTCATTTTGATTTCTTTTGTTTGAAATTCATAAGAATTTTTCATCTTTTTACTATTTTAGTATATTTTTATTATGAACCAGAACTGTGCTCATAAGAAATCTTAAAATTATAAGTGCATATTATGTATTTCTTTCAATGCAACAATCGATTGAATCTAGACATACATGATCCCACTCCCCCAACTGAATTTTGCCCTAAAAAGTTAATTCCATAAAGTTTTGTTAAACACATACGCATGTATATTATTCACAGGTGTGGAATCAGCAGCGTTGAAAGGGGACGATAAGACCCAAATAGAGGTAATAGGAGATGGAATAGATGCAACTGAACTTACAATACAGCTAAGAAAGAAAATTGGGCATGCAGTTGTGGAAAGCGTGAGTGAGGTCAAGGAAGAAGAAAACAAAGGAAATGAAAATGAGGCCAAGATGCAGGTGGTCTGGCCTACTTATCATCATCATCATCATGATGTTTGTCATGTGGTTAGAGATCCTTACTATGACCACAGCTGCTCCATGATGTGAAATTTTATGCAAACGTAGATTTTAAGAGAGAGAGATTATGATTATCATTATGATTACTAGCCATAAAGAGAGTATTATGATTGAATTTTTATCTTCAAGAATGTTAAACTGGTTTATTAATTATTATTATTGTTTAAAGCTACTGTGAATGGACTTCTAATTTTTTTGTTTGTGAATTCCATATGTGGAAATAACTTAACGCGGTGTTGTGTTTCCCGATTTGTTGTTTGGATTGGTTTTTGCACACCATTTTTTCGTTTACTTTTGCAATGCTGCTTCTTTTTCCCTTTGACTTTGCTTCACTTTCAGGATCTATGGCTGTTAATCTTTTTTTTTTTTTAAATTTAATTTAATTTTTGGCAGTGTATAGAATTGTCGGAGTTTTGTTTTTACAGCAACATTTTCTATTTTCTTGCTGTTGTGCTCGTCTCCCGTTACCCCAATAAATGATTAGAGGTTCATTTTCAAGGTCCAAACTAATATGGACTAGCCCGTTCTAAACCGATCTAACCTAAGTCAATTCATGTTGGTTTGTACATACAATTCAGATCCAGTCAGTTTGCTATATTGAGAACTAACTGAAGTCGGTTTCAAATAAGTTTTCTTCAAAACCGATCCAATCCAGCCCGTACCCACTCCTAGTACTGATTTGAGCAAAACTATATGTTGCATCTGTGGCATGGGAACTCCGTTTTCATCTAGTACACTCATCCTCTCCTTCTCACATACAGTACAATAGAAGAGACACGTTCACATACCTACAACGTACGTCATACCAGACAAAAGCGCACACCACAATTCATAATTTTTTTCAAAACTATAACACACTTTGCTTTCAAGTACTCATATGTCATTTTCTTATATTCATAAACATTTTTTTAAACTTCAAGGGGTGGACATTTGAACTACATGTTGCTTTTTTGATGAAACCGAAGGTTGTTAGTGAACTTTAAACAGAGATTGGACAAAAGAGTAATTTCGTAATCTTAAGGTTAGAAGGTCTATGAATTCTGACACATTAAATCAAAACAAATCTCCAATTGTCAGAGATAACCAGTTCAACCCAAGGTTTTATATATCGATGCCATCACATGTTATCCAAATTTTGAAGATATCCATGTTATCCATGTCCAATTACGATAACAGAGGCTGAACCAAGCTCCAACCTTATAGTAATATTAAGACAAGTAATCATAAAGTGAAGTATCACAGCATATGGTATCATGTCACAATAATAACAATATTTATATAACTAAAAAAGAGAAATACAGCAGAAATTGGAAAAGAAGATAGACATCACGGGTCCTATGATGTGTATGATCAATGTCAGTTGTCACTTTCTTTAAACCCTCTTAGCCGCCCTCTGACTCTGCCACGTGCTTGATCATCTTCTTCGTCTGCCTGCCTGTCTGCCTTGGATGCCACAACTATTGCAAAAGCTTCCATAGTTTTTTTTTTTTTTTTGTGAGATGTGGTTTTCTGTTTTATCATTTGATTTTCGTTTGTTTTTTACTATTTTAATTCTTAAATGTGTAAGATTGCAATTATGGTCTTACATAGGTATAAGACCATATGATTACGTAGCCGACTATTGACACCTTTAGTTAAAAGTCATAGCTCCTGTAGCTCTTGATGTGGATTATACATTTCATAGCAACATTTTCCAGCAGCTTATGTGAGTAGCTCTCCATCCATATGTAGGTCTCTTCTCAACCTTTGCGTGAGTTGATTTCTCTTATATAAAAGTGGTTTTCTGAATCACACTATCAGTGTTTTATCCTAATAATTCTTTAACCTAATCTCAGAAATAGAAAAATAAAATAAAATAAAAAGACCATATGATTACGGTAACACCATATTTAAGAATTATGGTCTTCTAAAATCACTCGAAGATCATATGTTACCTATGATTTTCATTTCTCAGATTTTGAACCAACACAAGGAGAGGGCATTTTAGTAAATACACACACGTGACAGGTGGTATCTTATCCAACTGCCATGGCACAATCACAATTTGCGATCTCTCCGGTCTCCCAATCTTTGGAAATCAACGAAATTGCCAAGATCGAAGGTTAAAGATCACACGGCTGGGGCTGAGTCTTGGTTTCCCAACCATTAAAATAGGAAGTAGGGTCCGATCCGGAGAACAAAATCTGGGCCCCCACATAGCTCCGTAACATGAAGCTGGTAATTTTTAGGAAAAACATTATTGTTGGTTGAAAACTATATGTTATAATATTATTTATGTATAATTATCTTATATTATATTGAGTAAATAAATAGAAACGTTATTGTTATTTGTGTTCTTTTTTATTTTTATTTTTAAATCGAGTCGTTGTTGTTATTTGTGTTCTAGTGGTTATATTTAAACCCTACATTGTTTTTAGAAGAGATGGACAATAAAATTATTATTAAATTAAATGACTTTATCTAGTTCCAAAGGTTTTTAACTATCATAGGAGCTTTTGCTAATGGTATGAGGTTTTTTTTTTTTTTTCTGATGGTAACGTTAACTTAAATTTGTTTTTCGATACCTATGAAAGAATTTTAAGGAGTTCTAAAAATTTTCCTAATTATATTATAAATGTTCCAAGTGCTCACCAAGTTGGATAATTTGTAATTGAAAAATATCAAATTCCACATAATTATTCTCTTTCAAACTTTTACAATTAATCCAAGATTTAAAAGAGAATAAAATATAATTCGAATCCATAACTTTAATATATAAGTGTAAGAAATATACTATCAGAAGAATTTTTCACTACACTAATTTTTTAGAAATACTGATTCAAATGTGTATTTATATATTCAAAAAAGAGATATAATGTTGAGGGACATTAGGTTTATCTATATATATATATATATATATATATATACACACATATGTGTGTGTGTTGAACTTCATTGATTTCTTTGACATTTACTATAATGAAATGAAAATCTTCAATCTACTTAATTATATTTTAATTTATTAAAAATAATTTTAAAAGTGATCATAAATTTTATTTTTATCCTTTATATGAATAAAATTAACAAATAGCTTTAGTATCAACTTTTAATTTTTAACCAAAAAAAAAAGTTTGTTAAAATAATATCACAATAGTTTATTAAATTTCATCAAGGTTTTCACATATTCTTGCAAAAAGTGATCTCTCACCCTTTATATTGATGAAAGATTATCGTACCTATTGGTATGCACCAAGACTACTTTAATAAAGATGATTAAGACAATTAAAAGAAAAAAAAAAAAAAAAGTGCCCGGTACGTTTATTACAAAATGAAGCAAAACATATCATATCTATCAGTGTTAATTGAAAGTCTACAAACTATACATTTATTGCAAAATGTAGCAAAACAAATCAAACTTTTTATTAATAAAGTCGAGCAAATTAAAGAGGAGTTGCATCAATGAAGACTTGAAACATCCCAACTATGTTGGCACCCAACAAGCCTACCTATCATGTGCACACAGCCTCTCAAACTCACTCACTCGATTCAAACAAAAAAAACAAAAAAAACAAAAAAACCCGAAACAAGAACAATTGGGGGACATAAAACCAAAACCCCAGCAAAGTTACCAAAGCGGTATAATAAATCTTAAACAATAAATCCCTATGAACAAAAGTAGAACAAAACTGTGGACAAGTAAAACTCAAAATATATTGAGCCGAAGAAAGATTGAGAGGCCGAGTAGTCATCCACCATATTTCCTTCAAGATAAATATGAGAGACAAGAACAACCATCGCAGAAAGATAATAAACACAACACCATCAAAAGGCTTTGTTAACCGATAGTGTTCACCCATCTTAAATGTGGAATTTTTTTGTTCACGCAATCATTGATGTATAATGGAATGCGGACGTAATGGTCTTACGGCTTCCGTGGACAGCAACAATATCAAGATTTTTTCCATACCCAACTTAATAGGCAAGTAATCGGATCTGTACTCTTCAATGGGCTTACAAACACTGCACGAAAAGCCGTCAGTCAGCCATATATGTATTTACCATCTATTGTCGAGGTCAAAAGAAGCTTTTCTTATAGGCATCCCAATTTTTTCTAGTAACTGAACATAAACATGCTTACTTTTTTCACCATACTAAAGTTCCTATTTTAATAAGACAGCAAAAAATCGCAATAATGCATAAAAAATTGTAGACCTCATGCTCGAACTAATAATAGCCTTTGGGTGGAAATTTAAGAATAAAATACATCCAAAATGACCAAAAAACAAACCATTTCATAAATGAAAACTGATATTTATAAATATGAAAAGTTAATCATACCTCTTTGAGACAGTTTAGTAACATCTTCCTCTGACTAAGAAAGAGGATCATCGTCATCGTATTTCAATCCATTTCCCTATGAAGAAAATTAAGGGAGTAAGTTCGAATAATGAATTAAAACTGAAACATCCAATATAGAAGTACTATACACATAATCCAAAAAACTGACCATTTTCTTGCTTAATCCAAGTTACATATTATCCTAAATTAGCACTCTTGGCTTATAGGTCAGCACCTGGAACCAAATCTTTAATTCTAGTAAATTGAGTTCCCTTTTTAGCAATAGATGTAACTCCTGAGGCACATTGTAGAACAAATAAACCATATAGAAGTAAGCGTTTTCATTGATGGGCTGCCATGGAAGCACATTTATTTTAGGTTCAGTGTCTAGGTGCATGGAAGAGGTCCAAGCTAATATGAAAAACAGACCAACTTCACCCAAACACTACTGTCTAAACAGAGACCAACATCATATAAACTCAATAATACCATCATAATAAAACAAATATGAAAAATGTTAATTCATACCCACACATTAACAAGTTGAGAAAAATTTGTATTAGATAAATCTAGATAAAATAAAATTTTCATTTGCAAGAGTATTTGCATTTCTTTAGTCTACTTTTTTATTTGTATTCAAATGCAATACACAACAATAAGATGAATTTTTAAGGGTTTTACCATCCTAAAATTGAGATGTAGCTCAGATGATTTTTCACTTCCATTTGATGAAGATCTTGCAAACGCAATGAAAAATAAATAAATAAATAGTTGCAATCCACACAAAATGCATGTTTATGAGTTTTTCTATGATGTACCTATCTACTTTAAATCCATCATGTTGATATCATTATTTTTTGAACTAGACCTCTTTGTATTGGTTTTTAGACGAAGTTACTAATCATTTTCAATTTTTACTTTTTTGGGTCTCTGAAACTTTAAATTAAAAACGATGTTAATAAATTGTGATTTAGTAGAAAAATCATTGAAGCAAGAGACAAATAGATACCTGAAGAGGGGCTTCCTACATTTTATGATGATCATCTGAACGAACGTTGTAAACGTCCAACACCAAAGGATAATCCTTTTACTGACATTCTCAAACACATTTTAAGTAATTTCATTGAACAAAAAAGTTAGACACAAATATAAAAGTTTGACAAAAAGGATGGGTTGCATCAAAAGGCCTCGAGCCTTGTACTTGTAAGTACTAAACGAATTATTTCATTGAAAAGGTTCAAAGTGTAAATGAAGAATGTGTTGAATGATGATTTTCACTCACATGATTTTTCAACCAAACATTTATGCTTTGCAGGTCCTCTGTTTCCTTTAACTCTAGTTTGACAAAGCACATGAATCTCTGTACATTTCAACAAAATCACACTTAAAACATGGTTCGAGAAATGGAAGTAGGATTTTTTAACACAGGTACCTCCCCAATCAAGTTACAAAGAATTTGATCCACTGCTGTTCATTCATGTGCTGTCTAATCATCTAACCAAATCTATGAAAATGCCCTCCTCAATTACAACTTAGAAGGCACAACATTCAATTGTTTGTTCAAAAGAATTGAATTAGACAGTAAAAGTGTATCGAAGATATTTTGATGGAAAACTTATAGAACAAATTAGGATAACAATTTTCACAAACAAAATCAAATGCAATTTTAATCTATTGGAGAAAGCTAGAAGAGAAAAAGGATTCACAACATTTTATTTGTAAACAACGGATAACTATTTTTTTTTACTCAGGTTTATGATTTGATGCTACAAACAATAATATGAAATAATACTTACTATACTTAAATAATTCTCTGAAAAATATTCTACTACTTAAGACCCTCTATTTATGATATTAAAAAATGAAGATCAATGCAATAAAGGGGATTAATGTGAAAAAAAAAAAAAAAAAAAAATCAAACAAACAAACAACATGCAGAATCGGGGGAAGCTCACCAAGCAATAAGCACTTTATTTTTTGATTTCCAAGCAAAGTTGATGCTGTAGGTCCATATTCGAAGTTTCGAACATTAGTAGTAGCATTACTCTGTGACAGAACGAAACAACAATGTGATATGCTTTTGTACTTGAGCATTAAAATTGGAAAGAGAATAAAACTAACCAAATTTGATGTCTTGGGGATCGATATAAATAGTTTAAAGTCCTCTCTTCTTTGCTTCTAGTAATAATTTTTCTGAAAAATGAGACTGTGAATTGGTCAAATTATCTATTTAGTTTCAACAGAACTTAGGCAACAAAAACATAACATCAATCCAAAATTATTTACAAAACAAAGTAATACAACATTCAAACCGTACCAGCTTCGAATGTTTTGGATTTGAGAACAGAAAAGCTAAAAATTCGCGTAGCTTCAATAGGATACAATCGTCCTGTAGGACTTAAAAGACAAATATAGAAGAAAAAAAATATGTGAATAAACTCAGTGTACAATTGATAATAAATGCTTCTAAATATTGAGATTTGAGAGGTAGAATTGTACGTACCTGCAAGACGATAGCAGTTTTATTTGCTTTGAAGAATTTCATCAACCGTTTGTTCTTGCTGAATTATCCTCACTCTGTGTCTCCATCCTCGTTTGGACCAGCTACAACTGATGAACTGGAGCTCTCGGGATCATCACTCCTCATGAAGTCGCTTGCACTTTGAAAAGTAACCTTTGGAATGTGAGAGATTTTGAACCGGTCCTTTGCTTTTTCATTCCCGTAACGTTTTTGTAAAAAAGGGCAGTATGAAATCTCCAATTCCTCCAATGTCGTCACTTGCAAAAGATAGTCTGGCAGTGTCTTTAATTTGGGACAGCGATAAATTTCTAAGCGACGAAGACAGGGCATGATTGTAACATCCTCTTCTCCTCTCCCTCTTATCTCTTGATCCCACTCCTCACATTCCCACATATTGTAAATTTCAAAAGATTTCAGTTTGGGGAAGACAGTAACTGCTGAGGATGACGATGGGTGGCTACTTTCTATTCCTAAAAACTCATTACCCATCTGTCTAATACTTCCGAAGGCAGTTAGAGTGAGTGATTCAAGGGATGGTAGTTTACCCAAAGGAGGCAAAAGCTCACAATCGATCCTACCATTGAGTGTTAACTCCCTTAGCTTGTTTAACGATGTCACCCAGTTTAAGGATGTTGGGCTGCCTTCTAAGTCCCGAATCTCTAATTTCTGTAAATTTGGAGGGGCTCGTATGTCTTTTAGAGCATCTTTTTTATAATCCGAGAAGTTATTCAAACTCAAACCAAGAAGGTTTTTCTTATTCTGAAGTTGTGCATTATTAACTTCACCCACATCCGCCCTAGTTTGAGAGTATTTTATTTCAAGAGAACCTTGAAGATGATTCAAATTTTTTAGACATTCAAAGGTACATGCTTTCTCCTTACCACCCACAACTACTTTGCTTGATGTTCGCAAGCTAGTTAGTCTTCCTATTCCCTTTGGCATATGCTCGAGAGGAGTCCCATAGTTAATTAAATGCCTGAGCTTTACTAATTTTCTAATCTCTTCAGGCAGTTTATGCAGA
Organism: Nephelium lappaceum; assembly: GCA_021234005.1. Lineage (NCBI taxonomy): Eukaryota > Viridiplantae > Streptophyta > Magnoliopsida > Sapindales > Sapindaceae > Nephelium > Nephelium lappaceum. The sequence goes on along the minus strand of CM037997.1, from coordinate 3,807,366 downwards.
ACCCTACATTCAGCAATATTTAAAATTTGCAGATTATATAACTCAAAAAGAGTCTCAGGCAATTCTTTTATTTTAGTACCTCTTAAGTTGAGATACCTCAGATGTATCAATCTTTTTATGCCCCTTGGAAGTCCTCTAACTGGAACATATCTCAAATATAATGCCCTTAAGCATGTCAGCTGATCAAATGATATTGATACATCAGCGTCAGTCCTCAACCACCATTCATCTTGAATTAGCAAGCTACGCAATTGGAATTCCTTAGAAATAGAGGAGTTAACAGAGGCATCATTCCTCGTCATTATCATTGCATGACGAGCCTTTCCAACAGAAGGCACTACTTCAGACTTTTCTAGACCATCAATTTCTAGAGTAAAACAGTCGTTCTTGGTTAGAAATTGTGCGAAATCATGCACAATATCGTGCATCTTGCAACTAATTATACTCTTATCATCTTCACTTCTTTCAAAATCTTGAAAAAATGAACGCATTGCTAAGCTTTCAAAGTATTTTTCACCAATTAACTCCATATCTTTATTTTGATCAACTCCTAAATAATCTTGAGACATCCATAACTTGATTAATTCTTCTTTTGCCATAACATAGTCCTTAGGGAATATAGCACAATATGAGAAACATTTTCTCAATGCAGGGGGCAAATCATAATAGCTCAATAATAAAGGAGGGAAAATCCCTTTTTCTGCCTCCTCTACTTCCCATATCTCACTATCTAATACTTTTTGCCATTCCTCAACTATTTTTTTATAGCGTAAGAGACCTCCTAAAACCTTAACAGCAAGAGGCAAACCCTTACACTTATCTACAATTTTTTTACCAATATGTTCTAATCTCTCATGCTCTTCACGATTTGCAAGTAATGAAACTTGACTAAACAATGACCAACATTCTTCAAATGACAACATCCCTATTCGGATCCTGTCAATGGTTCCTACAACATCTGCAACCTTCTCATTGCGTGTGGTCACCAAAATTCTACTTCCTACGGAACAACTCTTAAGAGAATCTTTTAATTGTTCTAACTTATTGGAACTTTCGATCCATACATCATCAAGGACAAGAAGAAATTTCTTGTTCTTGATGGACTCTTGTATCTTTCTCAACAAAGAATCATATTCGTTTAAATTTGGTGCAGCACCTATGAGAGATTCAAGAATTGCTTTGGCAATTCTAATCTCCTCAAAAGGATCAGACACACACACCCACATTTTTTTGTCAAAATGGGTCTCTACTATCTGGTCATTAAAAGCTAGTTGAGCAAGAGCAGTCTTTCCTATCCCTCCCATCCCCACGATGGAAATGACACGGAGGGTTGCTGCCTCGTTACTACTTTCACTTACCAACAAGTTTATTAGTTCATCCTTCTCAGAATCTCTGCCATGAATATGCGATACATCAATAATAGAGGTAGTTGTTTCACGCTCTAGTGCCTTAGGTTCCTCCCTTAATTTCAAGTTGAACCTATCTTTGCCCTTGACAATGATATCTAGTGTTCTATTGAGGCTCGCTATCTTAATAGCAATGTCATGACGCTTAACAACTTGCCTAAAACACAGGACATGGAAAGAGATGAGGGAACATACCTTTCTAATTAGAGGCTTCGAAGCATTATCAGCTTCTTTGATCTGTAATTTCTGAATCTCTGTGTTCCACTCATCCAGCACATCGTCTATTTCATAGGATGTGTCTTTGAGGTCATCTAACCAAACTCTCACTGCATTGTCCTTCACTTGTTTGCTCTCAGCATCGTCCAGCACAGCCTGAAGAGCACGAAAGTTGTTGGCAAGTTGTTGCACTTCTTCATCAACTCCAACGACCAGCTTGACTTTTTCTTCAATCTGTTGACGAGGGATTGAAGCCAGTTGCTCCAAAATTGTTGAAATAAGCACTTCAGCCATGTTCAAAGATGGTTTCTGATCAAAGAAGGTATGAGAAATTGCGTACGTTTCATACAATTTTTATAGTGCATGGAAAAAACCGAGGAACCATTTACTCGATGGTGGGCCAAAGAAAAGTTTGCTTTGATGCTAGTCAAAGTATGTAATGTTCTCCAAGCAATTCTATATTCTTTTCTCTTCTCAGTTTTTTTGTTTTAATTCTTACAACAATTTTATTTCATGTCTTTTACTTATTTAAGTATATTGATCATGTTAACAATACAAAGCAAGAATCTAATGAAAAGATATATATATATATATATATGGATTTGACTGCTATACCTAATTCAATAATATTATCTAATAAGAACTTCAGTAACCACATTTGAATTGGTTATAAGGTATTCTTCAATAACCAACTTTATAATCAATTCAAGGGTTGTTTTTGAAAAATCCGATATAGATAACCCTATCTAAACCAGTAAGTTAGCAAGACCCTATATATGTGTGTGTATATATATGTGTTTGTGTGTGTTCAAACCAATTTGGAAAAGACAATAGAATAAATTTCAAAACCAAAGTTTCAAGGTAAGGATTTGTTCATTAGAGCGTTTTACTCAAAGTATAAACATCATTTTGCATTTGTTTTTCCTTATTTACTTGCAGGACAATTTAGGAATACTTTATTTTATTTTGATTTAATTTTGTTTATTTAATGAAAATGCACACTATTTTAGTTGAACTTACTTAAATTGTGGGTTTGGAATATGGGCCTAGTAATTAACGAGCCCAAAACATCAAGAAAGAAAAAGGAAGAAGGATTCCTTTTAAGTGTCTCTTCCATTATGGTAAATTTATTTATTTTTAATTTTTTGAAGTATTACAATTTGAGGATCAAAAGAAGGGGACGCCACGGATTCATAAACTGTTGATATGGGTGTAATCATATAAGGACATTATTACTGAATCGATTTCATATCGATTTTAGTAGTTTAATTATGGATAACATTAATGTGCCAAAAAAGAGTTATGGGTAATATTATGCCTAAAAGTATATATCATATTTCTTTTACAATTATATAATTATAAATTATTAATATTTAACTAGAAATGGTTAAGTTTAACTAGGAAATTTTTAGTTAAAAAAAGGTAATTATTGAAATTTAATATAAGACTATAAGCACAAAAGTCACATTATAGTATGGTATCAATAGAAAGCACAATGACATGATATAGTAGAATGTGTATAATATATAATGAGATTAAATTTAATTGGTTATTTACACCACATGATATGATATTAATCTTAATAGTAAGAGTACCGTGAACTAGATACATTAAAGCTTTTCTCTATTAATCTTATATCAACATAAATTTTGATTTTTTTTTTCATAGAAGTTATTATAGTTTCTTTGAATTTTACTTATTTTCTAGTTTATTCAAAAAAAATTTATATAAAAATTTAAAAATAACGAAACATTCGAAGAAATAAATGAAATAAATTTACCCTAATAAAAATTTATGTTCCTTTATTTGTTCAAAGGCACATGCACATCCACTATAATGGTTGGTTTAATTTTCTAAAAATTTTCACAAACATGATTAGGTAAATCACAAGCAAAGCTTATGGTATCTATGTAGAGTATGAGCACAATATCATGCTGGTTAATCCACCTCCTTAAATTACCCTGGAAATTGTCATCATGAATGATGTGGACTTGCATTAATTGTGGGGGAGAAAGCAAAGTCATGGTTTTCTTCTCTTGCAATTGGATGGGCGAAAACAGAACAATTAGCATTAGGTCAAAGATTTATAGGCCAATTTTGCTTTGAATGGATGCCCCAAAACTTCAATACCAAGTCGCATTGATGCTCCCCTGGTGAGGACCAGTAACAAACGAACTACATTCTTGTCTTAGAAGGGAAAAAGCTGGTCATGTTTGCCAATGTTTTTGTGAAATAAAATGAGAAATTGAATTTATAAAATTTGTTCCAATAAATATATTTACAAATGGTTTGCAAAAAAAAAAAAGTATATAGTGAAAAAACAAATGGTAATAGTACTTTTTAGCAGTGAAATTTTTGTATTTTTTTCTGAAAAATAGCATCAAAGCATTTCACAATAAAAAATCCTTATAAGAGAATAAAAACCTAATTTTGTAATATATCTTATCATCTTTAATGAAAATAATTAGAAATTAAATAACGTGAGCCCTATGCACAAATTAATAATTATATTTCTATCTAAAAAGGAACTCAAAATTCCTGTTCCCACCCAACGAATTAAGTTTCCTCTCCTGATTTTTATTCTTTATTGGTAAATGCAACCTTAGTTTCCAATCCGAAGGTTTGTTGTGCTCAAGGTTTGTATCCCTAATCTCTATTAACTTTTGACTTGGCACGATACTAATTGAAAATGAAAATAAAAGACAATCAAATTCCATTGAAAAGGAAAAAAAAATAAAAATAAAAAATAAAAAGACAATTTGAATCATTGAGAGAAAGAAAGAATTAAGTTCCCTTTCCAATGAAAACTTAATTCATGATGAGTGTAGATTTCACAGAATTGGATTTCTAAAGTTTTTAGTAAATATTGTAATCATGCATTATATAATTAAATTCAATTTGCTTCATAAATTTTCTTTATTATTAAATGTGTCTTAGAATTCAAACACTCAGTAGATTTTAGAATTCATCAAATTCAAATACCTCCACGTAAGTATGTTTTTAATAAAATTTAAAATTGTAATTTTAATACATTTTTAAAATTTAATTTTAATATTAAAATTTGAAATAACGTGGTTAAAAATATATCAGACTATCAGTTATAAATAAGCTCTCCCATCATTTGAGGTCCCAATTATTGATTTAGTTGTCTAGTATTATTATTGTCCTATTAATACATTCTCTATCACTTTGATGTGGAAATCATGATTTGAAAATGGTAATAAATCTATGTCAATAAATATAAATAAATAAAACAAACATAGAAAATAGTGATGAAGCATCAGCTACATTTGATGGAAGTTTTTGTTTTCCACCGTTGATCTTCCTAGATTGGGTCCACATCATTCTTAAGTGGGCCCTAGATTCTGAATTTGCCAAAGTGATCAAATCAGGGCTACATGTGGTTGGTTGTAAATGGTATTGGTAACACGTTATAGAGTGGTCCAATTTGAGCCCATCATAGGGGTGGTGGCCCACTAGAGAACATAGCATTTGATTGATTCAACTCATTTTGGTTGAAATCATCCCATCAATTTAACACAAATAGATTCATTCTCAGAAGTTGACAGATTCGATTGATTTCAACCATTCTTGCCAAATTAAGATTTCCACTATTTAGAGAGGCATCTTGAATTTAATTCGGGGTCCTCTTAGAGATTCAAATCTTCAATGCCAAGGTTAATTTGATTTCATTTGGTAAAGTTTTATGAACTCTTTTTCATTATCTAATTTTACTTTTGAAGTGCCGACTTCAATCATCATTTCTAAAAATTTTGGGTGAGTAAAGATAAACTCAAGAAGAGATTTCTGACTAACTTTATAAAATTATAGGAATTTTTTTTTATAGTTGTGTGCATAACACTTATAACAATTTACTTAGAATAAAGAGTTGTATTTATATTATAGTCCAAATTTGTAGAAGAGTAATAAAATCATTTTTTATCTTTTATAATAACTCAAGACGTGGTGTAATTGTAGATGGTTGTTTGTGCCGACTTCATTCATTTTTTATCTCTAAGTGCCAACAGTAGATTCATTGTTGACGAGGCCTCGTTGGTTAAAGTGCCAACAGTATCATGCCAAGAGGCATGGTTCTACATCCCGTAAATGCAATCCTCTTACCAATTGTATTGGCAGACCGTTCCACCTCTGTTTGAGCCGATCTCTCTCTTATGAAAGCTACTCTTCGGGGCATACCATTAGTGTTTTTATTCCGATTGATCTTTATAGTCTCTTTAGACCAATCCCAAACATAAAATAAAATAAAAAAGGGTGATGTAATTCATTTTTAAGTCAAATAATTCTTTCTATATAATGGATTTTGTTCTCAGACTTATTTTTGAAAACAGTAATACAACCATAAATTATTTTTTCACTTCACAAATCACAACAGACGCAAATCTCAAAAATTAAATAACATTATAGTATGCAACCCACTTTCAGTTTCTTAAACCAATTATGAAACAAGTTTTTACCATTTTACAATATTTTTATCGGTTGAGACGCATATAACATACATAATAACATAATTCAAAAATTATAAATGACATTGAATTTCAATTGTTGAAACTGTTCGATTTAATAGTTGAAAACTGTATTCATAATTATTGTTAAAGAAACATAGAGATGTTGATACTTCCCTTAAATTAATTATCCAACAAATATGAAATAATTGTTTTATACAACATATGGTCAAAAAGAAGATAGAAAACACACTGATTCATGACAAGTTGCCAAATACATAGGACCGAAAGAAAGAAACATATTGGAATAAAGAAATAATATCCAAGTTCCGAGTAGTTGAAGGAAGTTGAAAATTGTCTGGTCCTTGCAAGACATTTTTGGAACAAATTAACTTCTACTATGCACTTTGGATTTCCCATATCTACTCCCATTCCATCAACTTGTCTTTTGTTTTTTTTTTTTTTTCCTAATCAACGAAATCAGATCTCAATTCTCAAAATCTCCACCCCTAAGCATCCCATACAGCCATACTTATAAATCAACACAACATATTCAACACATTTTCTCATAATAACCCAACTTCAAACTAGAACCTTTTCCAACAAAAATATCTCTACTTCGCTAAAATATATGGTTCTTTAAGTTTCATATAAATCGAATGATTGTGTAACTCTTTATCTTTCAAGAAGTTAAAATTTCAATTCTCATTAAACACATATTAAAACTTATATAGATTACTTTTTTCAACTTATTATGAGAATAACTATCTCTTATTCATGAAAATAAAAATCTAACCATAATGTTTGATCCCAATTCAATATCAACTTAAAAAATATTTAGCTTAAAAGTACAGAGAGAGAGAGAGAGCTATATAAGGTCCCTATTTCATTAACATAATATATTGATAATGATAGTTATTTTTTGGGATAATCCCAAAAAATCCATTCTAAATTGTAAAATTATTCATTTTACAATATATAATTTTATTTTTATCTAAAATCCCCTCTGACGTTAATTTTATAAAAACATTTAAAATATTCTCTGAAGATGTGTGAAAAGACGAAAATACTTTTAATGATCACAAATTGATGATGATATCATAGGAGATAAAATGATAATTTTCTATTAAATTTTTAACATAAAAAAAAATTAGATAAAAATAAAATTATAATGGTAAAATAAATATTTTTACAAACTACAATAAATTTTTTAAAATTATCCCATTTTTTTTTCTTTTACCCTCTTATATTAAATCATATGACTATTAAAACCTACAAATATAATCCTCTTAATATGTAGTTTGAAATACTACTCCTAAAACCTAAAGAGATCAACCCACATTTTAATAGAAAAATTTATTACATTTTGTAGACTTCATGAGTTTCGAACATTACCCTTAAGGCAAGTGGAGTTGCCGACAAACCCGATAATGATAGTTTTCGTGTTATAAACACAAACTAATATTCTCCATACCCACATTAACCAAAAGCAAAGTTACATAGGAAAAAAAAAAAAAAAAAAAAAAACTGTTTTCTGATTAGCATAACTTTATATAGGAAACACATAACAACCAAACTCCACACAATAACCACCCAAACAAAATAAGATATAAATAAAAATAAAAATAAAATTACCTATGTAAAAATATATTATGTAAAATCATTCTCGTCTATTTACTAACTTAATTTTCTAATTACCAAAATCACAATACTTAATCAACACCATTAAAAACAAAAAAAAAAAACAAAAAAAAACAAACAAACAAACTCTCTTTTTATTGGAAATTAGAACTTGGAGTGTAAATAGCAAGATCAGGCCACCCATTACTATTGCCACTCCAACAACTTGAATCACCACCACCACCACCACCACCACCACCTCCACCTCCACCTCCACCATTGTGATCACTTTGAGTCTCTAAAACGGAGCCCCGACCAGACATTGCACTCAAACTCTGATTCGAACCAAACCCCTCCCCGAAACCGCTCACTTGCCCCATTCTCAAACCCGACCCCGTCGGATTCAAACCCTCCAAAACACTCCCAAACCCACCATTATTGGCCAGCAGCGAGCTGAAGCTCCCAGTAATATCCAACATCTTGTGATCCGGATCCACAGTCAGCCCATACATCCTACCAGGGTCATCACCCGACCCGACACACACAGAACCCGAAACCGCCTCCTGATTCACCGTCGTCCCAACCGCTGCCAACACTGACGAAGAATGAGAACCGCCTTCATTTCCTTTCCGGGTCGGGTTCGGATCCGACTTCTGTCTCTTCTTTGTTGCGTTCTTGCGGGTGCCACCGCCGACGGGAATGTTGCGGAGGGCGCCACCTTTGGTCCAGTAGCGGCGGCAGTTCTTGCAGAAGTGTCGTGGCTGCGAGAGGTTGTAGTTGTTGTAGTAGCAAAACTTGGTGTTTGTTGAGTCACAACGTGGACACTTGAGCTGCTCCAGCTCCGGAAAATGAGGCTTCACTGCTTGAAACGCCGCTGCCGGGTCTTGCATTTGAACACAACCAACCAAAAAACGTGAAATACTGAAACTTTATTGAATTCCCCAAAAAAAACCTGAAATCCTGAAAATTTAGTGAATTGGGTTGGTGGAATTGACAACAAAAGACTCAAATTTGGTAAATTTTATGGTAAAGTTTGGATTTTTGTTATAAAAGTGTGAGTTTTTACGAGGATGAAGTGAAATCCTGAAAATTTAGTGAATTCCCAAAAACATTAAATCCTGAAAGTTTAGTGAATTGGGTTGGTGAGATTGACAACAAAAGACTCAAATTTTGGTAGATTTATAGCAAAGTTTGGATTTTTATTTGTTATCTGAAAGTGAGAGTTTTCATGGAGGTGAAATTGACAACAAAGACTCAAATATGGGTAAAGTTTGGATTTTTTTTCATGTTTTGAAGATTTAGTCAATTGGGTGGATGTATTTTTTGACAATAAAAGGGACAAGATTTGGTGGAGAAGATTTAGTGTTCATGAAGAAGTGAAAGAGATTGAAGCTTTTTTCTTTTTTTTTATGATAAATAAGCAAAGGAACCCAAAAAAGGAAGTGACAGAAAATCCTACTAAAGAGCTCAACTTTCCAGGAAAATTTCAGGTTTCATGGAAAAAGCAAAGGGAGGAGAAGAAGGAGAGAAAGTTGTTTGTGGTTGCAGAGAAAATGGATAAAAAGAGAGAGAGAGAGAGAGAGAGAGAGAGAGAGAGTCTGTGTGTGTCGAAATCTGTGTTTGTGTTTACGCGTGAGAGTGACTTTCAAAGACTTGAAATAGTGAGAGCGGGAGAGAGAGAGAGAGAGAGAGACAAGTCACAAGTGGAGTTTATGGTTTATGGTTTTGTTTTTTCGGTTTGGGTCGGCTAGGCTTGAGTTATATAAAGTTTAATTAATTAATTAATTGGAAAGTAATTCTCTTTCGATTAAAATAATAGTAGACACTAATGATTCTGATTCTTGGCTCTTTTTCTAAGCATGGCCAGACGTCAAATGGGGTTTGAAATTGTTTGGATAGTTTATTATGGATTTGGAAGAAGAACAAATGTCAACTGCTATGATGCTATGTTCTTCTTAACCTTAACTAGAATTATTAATTTATTAGTGGGGAAGATTGAGCATAAAGTAACACACTAATACTTTATGAAATTTTGTAATATGAAAATAGAATTTTATATACAGTGGGATGCAGATAGATATGAGAAGATTTATCTCGTTATATCATAAATGATGTCATCAATAAACGTAACTTATTATTCCATATGATTTAATAGTTACAAATAAAAATATAATATAAAATTAATAATTTTTATCTAAAGTATGTTTATTATTTAAAAATGTATTTATTCTTTGGTTAAGATGTGTTTGTTATTTAAAAATGTATTTATTCTTTAGTTAAGATTTATTTAGATTTGACAATGGCTTAAATTTTAAATTTTAATAGTTTAAAGCATATATTTTTTTTTGAAGCTAATAGTTTAAAGTATATTATTGTTTGTTATTTTATAACTATAAATCTCATATCTTAAATTCATTTTATGGGTAAGAACCCAAATTTTGCTTTTCAAGAAAAAAGAAAAAAAAACAATTTTTTAACTCTATAAATAGACAAATGTTAAAATAAAAAAATATATAAATAAAACATCTAAATAACCAATAAAATAAGAACATTTTGAACATAAATACCAAAAAAAAAAAAAGCACTTATCTATAGATTTTTATGAGAATTAAATTATAGAAGAAATTAGTTACTCAGCAACTACCACTAACAACACCTTTTATTCTCCATTTACATCATTTGTCCCATATAATAAAGAACGTTTTTGTCTTTCATAAACTAATTTAAAAAAAAAAAAAAAAGAGAAAAAAATATACAATAGGGCAAAACCTCAACAGCTTGGCTAAAACTTGAGCCGATATTTAAGCTAATGACGACAATTAAGCCACACAAGCCCAAACAGACTAGCCGGAAGCCGCGTAGCCGACAAGAGCCTGCGTGCAAATAAAGCAAAAGAGCCCTAGCGAGAACATCATGTGAATTTCCGTGAACAAATCAGATCCGTCAATTCGTTAACGTGTGCCATCATGACCGTCCAAGTGTCCGGGCCAGTGGAGGAATTATCGCGTTAAGCTGCCGTCACCGGACAGCCAATGTCACGGTTGACACGTGTCAGAACCCCATGAGTGGTAAAGCACTGGCCTGGATTGCTAGACTGTCGAGCTGAAAATCCAATCGAGCGAGTTTGGTTGCCGACGTGGACACGCCTGATCCGCCTTTTTATTGGTCTGTCTTGTTTGCTTGTGGGCTTTTGTTGGCATTTATGCGGGGGGCTTTTTTTTTTTTTTTTTTTGGGTTTTTTAAATAGTTATTTTTTTGGTGACTTTGTGGGAAAATTTTAGTTGCTAATAAAGTGAAAAAGCCAAATGGAAATTTAGGTGGGACTTGGAGTCGAAGTAAAGGCCATGCAAGTCAAGGTTCTTGTTGGATAATTAGAAAAAAAGTTTTTGAAAAAAATTAATATTTTTAAATGTGATAGTTATTTGAGAATTATTGATCAAATTATGTATGAAAAAAAATTATGAATAATTGTTTTAAGGGTGTAAAGTGAATTATAGTTACTTCTACGTTAAAGGTTTTTTTTTTTTTAATTATCCATTTTTATTTGATTGTAATACAATATATTGTTGTTTAGCAAATGGTGTAAAATCAAGTTGAGATAAATTATGATGAATAATCTTGTCAAATGAATAAAAAGACAAGGACATGCAAAATCCAAATGAAGCCAGTAAGAGCATCTCCAATGCAAATATGAATTGTTTTTCACAATCCATTGTCATGTTATCAATGTTCAAGGAATTGTTTCCTACATGACATTGAATAGTAAATAGTAATTGATAGACAGTAAAATTATAAAATGTTCTCCAATGCTTCTATTCAACATTCATATTTTGATGAGGTGTCATTTTTTTTTAATTACAAAACTTACCAAAAAAAAAGACAAAAACAAAAGTCAACTAACTTTTAATAGAAAAACATGAAGTAATTAATTTTATTTACTGAGTTGGCTGTCTAACAAACCCTCTGAAAATAGAGGGTCATGTTGACAATGTTGATTTCTTTTTTTACTACATCAGATTCATAGTGAGTACAAACAATTGCATTGGAGAATCATATTTTGAGTTTATGTTTATCTATCCTATGTGGACTTCAATTTTTTCATAATCCATTGCCCTGTTGGAGATGCTCTAAACATGCAGTCCTGCAATTTCAATTGGAGTTTTTTTATTTTATTTATTTATTTTTATTTATTTTTTTTGTTATTCTTATTGTTATGACGATGTTTTAGGTTTTTCTGGAAAATAATTAATATTTTGAAAAAAAAATTAAAAATTAATTATGTCATGTTTTTTTGTTCAATAATCTATAGGCTGTTTAAGCTCAAGAAAGTCAAGATATAAATACTTGTACACAGTATAATGATGATCTGTCTTCTCATGTCTTAAATTGTTGCCAACCTATTAATGATCATAGAGCCACATGTATTGATTGATGATCCAAGCCCTTTGACTTATCTGTAAACATTTATTAGTGATTTAATGGAAAGAAACATTTGCTCTACTTCTTGTTGATGAGCTTTGATTTAACTGATTAGAAATAAAAATAATAAATTAATATACTAATTATTCAAATCTAATACCCAAATAACTAAAATATAATAAAAAATCAAGACTATTTAAAATCTTTTTTTTTTTCGAAAAGAACAAATTAAAATCATTTGAAGTTTATATTTTGACCATTCATAAAATTAACTCCATTATTTTAATTTCACATTAAAAAATCATGAAATTAAATATTGAAATAAGATTTTAAAGAGAGATAAGAGTGATTTTATCTTTTTCCATATCAATTTATTTATGTTTTCGAACAGCCATATCATTTTAATTGTTGAAGATCTTTTGCCACCAAAGAACAATACCTTCATCACAATTTATTGGAGAGAATTTCTGTGACTACAACATTATTACCTAAATTTTTTGTACTCTTATCAATTAATGCCTTAAAAACACCAAGGCTTTAATTAACTCACCCACACGATAATGTTATTAACATAACTCAACAATTGAATCGCATTCATAAAATTAAATGTCAATTAAGTTTTTCTAATATTTATTTATTGTTACTAAAATCAATATTAGATTAAGGCTCTATTAAAATTTACTTAATAAAAAATTACAAACTCGGTTATGATAATTATTTTAGCAATAGGAAAAGAACCATATACATTTTTTTTAGTATTAAACATTACCTACAGTCGGGATTTTATTCCCACATTAAAAGATATTTACTCTTATAAAAAAGAGCTGCGAGCTATCAATATTAAACATATTATACAATCTGAAAATTAACTTTTACATTCGGAGATATCTAACTTCACAATATGAATAATTGAAATATGTTGATATTGAATATTATATACTATTTGAAAATATATTTTCCTATCAAAAGAAATCTACTTTCACAAATATATTTCGATAAATGCATATGTTGGAATTCAAATTTCTATCATAGACATACATAATACGTATGCTAACTATTAAAGCCATGAGTGTGGAAGTATTTACTCTTTTAACTTATCTATTGGTGATTATGATTAATCTAGACAATTATTCAACATCGTAACACGAGAAACATTCCTATTATTTCTTTAAAGAAGAAAACAATAGTGATAATAACAAGAAACAAAAAGGGGGATGGATAGAGTGATTGGCAAGAGCACGAGAGGGGAACGATGGGCAGTGGGTCCAAATTCCAATAGAAAATACGTGAAGTAAGAGTGGGGGCATTGGGGACCCATCACCAAAAGGAAGGATAGCAACCACTGATGGGTCTGTAGGGTCTTTGAACAGAAGGTGGTGATGGGTGGTGATTGATCATGATCATTCTCACTCAGTCCCCGTGGAAGTGTCCTGTCTTTTCCATGTCCTTCCGGCGTGTGACACGGCTCAGATGGCGTGCTCCTCCTCCCCTAATCTCTCTCCGGATTCACCGCTCTCCATTCTCATTGTTTTTTTAATCCATTTTTCACTTTGCGTTTACCCCATCAATCCCTGTTTAAGGTACGGTTTTTTTTTTTTTTTTTTTCGTTATTGAGATTAGTTTAAGAACAATCGAAACCAAACAGGATATATCATTCAAACCGCGATTTGGAAAGCAGCTCCCATATAGAATGGAATAATCCACACAAAAATAGAGAAAAATCAACCATATTTTGTGATAATGAGGTGTAGAACTCGGGACCAGACATGGTCCCAAGTGTGTGGCCGACACTGTAGCATTACAATTGTTTTCAGTAGATGAATTTTAGATGTACATATATATATATACAATATAATGATTATCAATTATTACGATAATGTTATCATCGCATTGGTAAGTTAGGTAGAATTATGAAAACTAGTAATTAGATTATGCTAATATTTAGAAATTGAATAGTTATCGGATTGTTTTCTCGGAGATCTCATTCATCCATTGATGAATAAAATTTACTAAACATTGTTGGGCATGTGTATATGTTGTCATCATTTTGTGTAAGTTTTATTGGTTCAATGATGTTTGGAAGATGGTAATTGAAAGATTCCAAAAAGATGGAATTTTTTCATTAAAAAAATGTTTCGGCATGATTTTTACTACTACTAGTACGACAACCCATTGGCAACCCAAATACAATTGATGTTCCTTTGTAAAATTAATCGGATTCCTCCTATTCTATGTAATCTTTAAACCTATATTAAAAGAGTATAACATGATTTCTACCATTTGTAAATAAAAAGAGTATTAACATGATTTCTGCAATTAATGTAATGACCCGTTGGTGCCCACAAATATATCTGATGATCTTTTTTCTTTGTTGTTTTTAAGAAAAATATTTGAGGGTCCTTTTCGAATATTATTCTTATCATGACATATTGTTCTTCTGTAATTGATACCGAATTGAACTAAATCAAATTAGATTATACTATATGGTTATTATACCCATATCAAACATTTGATTGAATGAATATATATATATATATAAGAATTCTCTACTGCATACTCCCTAACCTAATTTACATGAGCCTCATATTTAAACCCTCCATTTTTTTTTTTTTGAAATCCTTTTGTATTTTAATGAGACTTTTTGTATTTTGTTTTTTCATGAGATTTTTTTGGTAGGAATGCTAAGAAACATGAAACATACTTATAAACCAAAATTTATATTTTTCATGGTCGAGAGCTATTTTTTCTAATTTTCATTTTATTTTCATACTTCAAAATGTTTTTTAAATTGAAATTTTTAGAAAAAATAACTCTTGAACATGAAAAAATATAAAATTTCGTATATAAGTACGTTTCATGTTTCTAGGCATTCCTATAAAAAGTCTTACTAAAAAGTCTAAAATACATAAGAATTCATAAAATAAAATAAAATAAAGGGATTTGGACATAAAACTTTTATATATATATATATATATATATATAAAAAGTAGGATCTGAATTCCATCCCTACCCTATATAGGTTAAACTACCAGTCTGATATATGACATTGCAAGACGTACAATCCAATTCGGCAATTCATTCGTGCCTGAACAATTTATGCAACATTTTCAACGTTGCACATTTTGATTGCTGATTATTTCAGTCTGAAATGAATTCTACTTTCAATTTTGAGGACCCCAAATGAAGTGGAATCGATGCCAAATAGAATCAAATTAGGTAAAGAATTTATTCTTCACTTCTGGATTCTTGTTGACATTGATAGCAATTGTCCAAGTGGTATTGGTGGCTGCACCTCTCCTTTTCTTTCTTTTTCTTATATTCTCAGGAGGTTATTTCAATTCCAATTTAATTCTGTTGCAACTTTGATTCTTTGAATAACAAACAATTCTAATGTAAGGTCAATGCATTCACATCTAAGATCTCAAGTCTTGAGAATGCATGCATTTTTCAACACTTTCAACTTGTGTGCATACTGGAAATCATTCCAGACTGTTGTTGCATCATCGCTTTGGTAGAATCCTATCTTCTAAATTTATGTTAACATATGTCCTAAAAACATATATTAAGATCAATTATCGTATACAAAATTATTCTGATTTTTTTTTTTTTTAAGATGGGGGAGGGAGGATTAAATTCGTATAAAACTACTCACATCTTATGTTTTAAAATAAGGTATAAGACTTGAATCTTTAACCTCTTAGAATCAAATGAAGTACTCAATCACTTCTACTAATGAATGGTGTGCATAAAAGAAGGGTGTCCGAAAATTATTCCGATTCTTGATATTTATATGAATTATACATTTTTATTTTTAGGTAATTAGAATGTATTCCCTCCGGAGATACGTTAATTATCATAATCTTTTGACAAAATCACTTCTTGCTTTTTTATGAACATATACAAATACTTCTTATTAGTGATGTTTTATATAAAGATATATCTTATATTATATATATTCTATAACACTTTTTCAAAAAAGCAGATTTACTTATATTATTATTATTATTCTAAAAGAAAGGAAAAAAAATTGCATGCTTAAGTACTTGTACTCAATTCTAAAAAGTTCTTCTGTTTCTTTTAATCAAATGATTAATGTCATAGAAAAAAGTTACTTGAGGTTGGAGTAATTAATTTAAGAGTGTTAACAGCTCCAAGACAAACTCTAAATTTTAATCTCAAATTGCATTATAGCTGGTTTTTTTAGTCAAAAGCTGTATCAAGTAATTAAAAGCACTTTTAATTTTTAATGATATCAAAAATATTTCTGAACCCAATCGACTAAGTAAATCAATTAAGAACCACAATGAAAAAAGGAAAAAAAAAAAGCATACATTAGTTGAGCGAAAAAATCTGACAAAACCAAGAGTTGCAGTATTGCACTAGGAACATTTCTGCTGATTCTTCAGCTTCAAAATTGTTTCAAAAACAAAATTTTGTAAATATAAATCAGATTGGGCTGCCACGGTTTTGATATTACATATACCAAAAGCTTGTAATTTGAAATAATTAAACATGGTAACCAGGAAATGTGAAACCTCTTCCAACAATCTTACCAACACAGAACAAAACAAAGCACTCTAACCCAAACAAACCTGCCATGCTTGCATTCTCCATATTCATCTCCTCCTTCTTCTTCAACATGTTCTTAAGCCTCTCAACTTCCTTCCGAAACGCCTCGTATCGGTTCGGAATACTGCAGATGATGAGTAGCAGAGTTATTTAGATGATTAGCAGTTGATACAAAACATGTTCAGATAATTAACATGGATAATATTTTGTATGGGAATTATCAAATGCACGATCTTACACATTTTTCTCATGCAAGACTCTGGTTTACAAAATTATTTATCAGATATGATAAATATTTTATAAATCGGGATCTTGTATTAAAAAACGTACAATACATCTTACATCTAATCCTTACATATATGTGCATATCTATTTATTTTGGATAGATTTAGATTCTTTTCTAATCTAAAAAGAGCCAAAGTTTGAAGAATCTTATTGTAATTAGAGAATGTCATTTAGATTCAACTCTTCTACCATTATCTTCGAATTAATTGCCCATCACAAACTTTAGCTATGTTCTTTGTTCATAAAATCAACTAATTATAGATGGATCGTGATTCTAAAATTAGTCTTAAATATATTCATGTTTCGTATAGTAGTTAAAAACTTTTCTATAAATTTGTTTAAAATGTTTTCCATGGAGAAGGCTGCCGACAAAAGACAAATTAAGAGTACAACCTACAATTCAACCATATTTACAGAAATGAATGAAATTTATCCAAATTGGAGAGAGAAAGCACTCTATTTATTCATGACAAAATATTCAAAGTCAAATCCATCACTCTCTTCCAATTTGTCTAAACCTTTGGATTTCTCTTTCTGACATATTCCAATTAAAGAAAATAATTTTTTAGCCTAATTTAGACTATATAGGATGAGGAACGCAATTGTAATTTTTTAAGTCCTTCAGTCAAACTCTCGTTTGTTGACCTCATTAATTGAAAGAAAAAAACATGTGCAAATATTTGACTTTTTTGCCGTCGATTTTAAAAATTTTGACCCCAATCCACCATGGTCGATTCCTGAACAAATTCCTTACTTGAACCAAAACTTTTCAGATTGATTTGTATGAATTGAGAATCCACTCTTTGACTCCCAAGATTCTTGCCATAGTGGCTAAGCACGACCGGTAGCCTCTCTAAAGTCAGAAACCAGGTTCGGCATCAACGAACGTGGATTATTTCAACTTAACTCCTCCTGTGTGGGTGTTCATTTAAATTTCTCTGATTGAAGAGCAATTTTCTATTAAATGTGGGTTCCTCTTTCCCGTCTATTTGAGAATAAAGTTAAAGTTATGTTGTGGTCTAAATTGTTTCTTAGAATCATTTTCAAGAGATCCCGACGGACATAAAGACATGTAATTATACTTATAATGTAAAAAAAAAAAACCCATTCTTAGACTTCCACTTTTTGAAAAATTTTGTAAGAAGGAAACATACGGTGACCACAAGTAACACGTTTCATTGAAAGTAAAGGTACAAAATAAAATGCAAATATACATATTTACACATAACCAATAAAATCAAAATTATAGATTGGTAGGTAAAGGATCAACTATGTACTAGTACTTAACTACTAAATATTACAATAATATTCTAAATGCAACGTATTTGATTAGTCTCTATCGACAGACTTTTAATCTGTAATCTAAATGAAGTCATAAAATTATAGTTTAATAAGTCATAAAATTATACTTTCCTGAGGTCAAATTCAAATTTCCCTTCATTAAGTAACAAGCAAAAGTAAAAATTATAATTACGATACAATTGAGAAAAATAATTGAGCAACTAATAATTACCTACCCATAAAGACATGATGATGAAATGAAGAAAATGTAAATTGAAGGCAAGAGAAATTAATATAAACCTGGCAAGTCGAGTGTAGAACAACTGTTTAGCCAGTAATTGACAAGTCTCTACACTGGCTGGCTCCTGGATATAATCCGTGTTCTTCTCCAACAATTGCTTGATATAAGAGCCTCCCATTTTGGCCACAACTTGTGAAGCTTGGGCTGCCTTTGCTTGCACCTGAAACAACTTGGATGCCGCCATTGATCCGCCTCCGAAAATTAAACCTAGCTATATTATTGAAGATTAGAAATTGTGATGAAGCCATAATTAATTTTTATTATCAGATTCAATAAATTATGCATTAAAAAAATAATCTTTAGAATTATTGTTTAATTGCTACAACACATGAACTAAACAACTATTACATATCCAAATTTTCAAGGAAGTAAACAGAATAGAAAGAATTGATCAATAATAAGAAAAGATAATGAATGTATAAGAATGAATTGCAGATAATTGAAGTGAAACTTAAAATTAATCAAAGTACCTTATCTTGATTAACTTTTACTTGGATTGTTGAAGACTCTGTGAAGTGTGAAGGTAGATGAGAAAAGTGAACTGATTAAAAAAATATCTAGCCTTCTTTTGAGGGAGTTTTAACAGAGAAAGTGGATACAGTAACAAACTTACCGAGAAAGGTGTGATTTTGACTTGTTTTTCAATTTATTTACTTTGTTTCTGGGGTAATTTATTTATTTTGTTTTTTGTTATAGGTGTTCAGTTAATGGCTGACGATTATTGTAGGGGTTTAAGGGTTCTTGTTTTTAAGAAGCAAGAATGGAGACTTTAAGAAATAGTGTGCAGTGAAAATATGGTTTATTAGCAGATAAAGAATGAAGTTATTGGATTTTGATTTCTGTTTGTTTTAAAATGTAAAATGGTTTCTGAATTTATAATGAGTATTAAAATATATTGTTTTAAGCGGAAAAAATGAGAATGACTAATTGATAAATCTTTTACACTTACTCTCTAAAACTCGTGAGTTCGAATCACATCATCGATTTTGATATTCATCTAGCATTTTCAAAAGATAACAAAAAGGGACTTCTTTAGAGCATTCAAAAGTGTTTTGATTCTACAAAAAATAATTTTAGGACGTCCTTAATAGAAAAGGATTTTTTTTTTTTTTTGGGTTTTTGGAAAGAGAAAAGGGCTATATATTGATTTTACCATTATATATATTGATTTTATCATTGGTCCCTCCTAACTTTAAAAGGTTCGGACAAATCAATCAAATTCATTCATTGTATTTGAATTAAATATGAGAGAGAATTTATTTTAGGAGAGAAAATGTATTAAATATATTTAATTAGTTTGTTTTAATTTTTTAAAGTTAAAAAATATTGATGGTAAGATCACTATATTTATATATAATCATTTATAATTTTAAATTCAAAATCAGTTCATAATTAACATCTATCAATTATACAAAAGCCCAAAACCGACGCAAATAATAAAGCCCAAAGGTCACGACCAGTGGTACCCACTGACGACCTATGATTTTATAGTGGTTACATTACAACATATGGTAATAATTTTATAGTAGTTATACTATAACATATATATATATATATATATTTCATCCTAAAAATAAGTTAATTTTTCGTTTTTCATCTTTGTGGATCATTAAATTAGAATTCAATGATTAAACTTCTTTTCAAACGATCAATTACCCAATATGATTTAATAATAAAGAGTATTTTCTTTTCAAAAAGTAATAAAGAGAGTTTATTAAATCTGACAAAGTTTCAGGTTGGAGTTGTTGTATCTCATATGATAACCTTACTCAGTCTTACAAAGTTTTAAGTTGGAGTCGTTATATCGCTCTTATAATAACCTTAATGGGCGCAATAAGGTAGTATGAGACACCGTTTGATATTACAAATCTACAATCTTTATAATCAAGAAACTTGTGTATACTGTAGATGGCTATTGGCCTCGTTAGTTAAGGCATCAATAGTCCCATGCAAAGAGGCATGGTTATACACCTGCTAAATATAATCCCCTCACCAATTGCGTGGGCAGACCCCCCACCTTCGTATGGGTCAATCCCATCTGTATAGGAGTAATTCCTCGGGTCACACCACTAGTTCCCATCCCGGTAATTCTCTGAGCCGGTTCCAATCCTAAAAAAAAGAGGGAAGTCATGGATACTCTTGTAATATGAAGATTGCATTATCTCAAGAAAACAGCAAATCGGCCCACAAACCTGGGCCCAAGGGGTCCATCACACTCTCAGTTCAGGAAAACATCAACCTTTAATAGGTCCAATGAATTGGCCCTTCAAAGAAAAGAAAATGAATGTTTTTCGAGTGAGTAAATAAATTTCTATTATATATACCATATACAATCATGTACGATTTTAAATTTAAAATCAGTTCATAACTAGTATCTTTCAAAATTACACTGAATAGAGGATTATAATAGATAAAATTAAGGATGAATAATTATGTAATATGTCCATTTTCCTTAATTTAGTCCCATTTGGCATACAAACGGGGGTTGAATGGGTGGCATTTACCAACTGGTAATGCATAGTGTTCTCATGTGTGAAGAGAAGAGAAAAGAAAAGAAACTTGTTTGTAATTGAGCTTTCTTTGTCATGATAAAGTAACAATTAAGGCAGCAGATTCTAGCCCTTTTTTTTTTTTTTTTCTTAAGTAACTGAACGTTAAATTTGAGAAATAATATCAAATATTTTTTCAAGTTTAGTTTATGATTTTTATCTTTTTTTCCTTTAACTATTATAGTTTAAAAGTTGAATTATAAGACAAATCCAAACCAAAATTCCATTAATTTTAACTTAAACTTTTTTTTTTCTTTTTTCTTTTCCATTATTCTTATTTTTATAAATAGTAAACAAATTTTTAGGTTGATCAAGACACTGCTTTGGAAAATTTTTGCATCTGTAAATTTATTTGTTGGATGTGATTCAATTCCCCACATTTAAAAAAAAAAAGGAAAAAAAATACACAATTAACTATACCCAAATTGGTATATTATTATGGACAAATTTTAACATACAAATATCAATGTTTTAGAACTCACTATTTGCTACTCAACTAGTAATTCAACAAGCAACGATTACTCAACTACTCTACAAGCACTTGGTTTGACTATCAGTCAACAATCAACCAGTTGGTTGATAATCGAACTTTCCCAAACCTATAAAGAAAAATAAAAATTTTTCTATAGAGTCAAAATTTAATCATATGACCATAAAAGATTAATGTGAGGGCATAATGATCCCCTCTACGAACATTAACAATCATGAGACAATCGTGGAAAGAATTATTATTTTTTAAAATATGAAGGTAAAAACTAAAAAAAAAAAAAAAGCCATTGATACACATTATTTTTACATATTAATAGGTTTGTGTTTATCATTAATAAATATTATTCATAACTTGTTCATAATACATATTAAAGTTACAAACACATTAATAGGGATTTTGTAACTTTTTCATAATACACATTAATATTATTCATAATCTGTACTACACAAAACAATCATTCTTTTTTATTTGGCTCAAAGTCATGGAAAAGTTGCAAAAGCCCTCTTAATGTGTTCGTAACTTATTCAATATATATATATATATATATATATATATATATAATTGTTTGTAACTTCGTATGAGAATAAAGAAAAATTGCAAATTTCCAAAACTGATGTGTCAATAAGTTAGTGCAGCTAAAGTATTTCCATATGTGAGGGAAACAAATTTTGCAGATTTCCTATAACAAAAGGATTTATTTTGTTTTTTCAGATTCGGATTCTTTTAGACAAGTAAAAGAAGAAGCTAAATCACATTAGAACACAATTTGTTCTCAACAACCAATTAAACTCATTCCTTCTCCGTTTTAGAAACCCTTTGAAACCAGGAATCCATGTCCTTGTTGGATTCAGTTCACTCCCACTACATATACACCCCTCTTCTCCTCCAAATAGTTCACAACAACTCTCTCTTCCAATCCTCCAGAAACCTCCCTGCTATCTTCCTGCTTTCAAGATTTTCAACTTTCTCTTTTAGTTTTTAATTCAAATATAGAAATATGTCGACTCCATCCTCTTCCCCCTCCACTGACGTCAACCCCACGAGGGTTTTGACGCTGAAGTCGTCAGATGGGGAGCTCTTCCAAGTGAATGAAACAGTGGCGGTGCAGTCAGGAGTAGTGAAACAGATGGTGGAAGATGGCTGCACTGAGAGCGCTATTCCACTCCATAACGTGACTGCCAGGGTACTCTCAATGGTTCTCGAATGGTGCAACAACTATGAAGATGGCAACGAGAACGAGATGATCAAAAAGTGGGAGACGGAATTCATGGACGCTCTGGCTCTGCACCTGGATGACCTCCATGATGTGATGTTAGCCGCCAACTATTTGAACGTAAAGGCCCTGCTGGATTGTTGTTGCCAAAAGGTGGCAGATATGATGAAAGGAAAATCACCCGATGAGATTCGCCGGACTTTTAATATCCCGAATGATTTCACTCCTGAGGAAGAAGAAGAAATTCGAAGAGAAAATTCATGGGCTTTCGATTGAAATAATCTACAAAATCATGTCTTTATAATTTTGAATTGGAAGTTTGGTTTTATTGATTGTTTTTTTTTTTTAAATAAAAAAGGATTTAATTGTTAGTTAATAGAAGACATACAGATAATTTTACGTTTTCTGGTCCCTTTTATCTGTTTTTATTTTTTTGAAATATAATGATATTTTTGTTTTTTCTTTAAGAATTATGTTAATAAGTTGGATTGTCGCATAAAATGTGTATTTATTTATTTTAATCTAACGATAAAAAATGAACGAATCAAAAGTTGGACATGCATTTACCTTATATAAAAAAATAAAGATGAAGGAGAAAGCTTGTATTCAAAAAAATGCTGATAGATTTGTTATCTTTAATTAAACTTGACTAGTTCAATAGATTCTTAATCTGTTTGGTATTAACTTAAATAAAAAATTATTTTGTAGAATCGACGGATTGTACACTAATAAAAAAAAATGCGACAAATAACATCTTGCTTATCATGCTGAGAAAATCTTTTGCCAACTACTCATGCATGGTGTAAGGAAGACATTCTCTACTTGTGATCAGTATCAACGATCCAGTCTAGATCAACATCAGCTTGATAATTCGAGTATGGTTCAGCGGCAGGAGCTAGGTGTAGTTTAGCATACTTAAGTAATGATCCAGTGTTAAATAGAACTCAACGAATGTCGCCTGGCCATCATGATGTGGCTTAACTGGAATTAATTAAAAATTTTGTTATGGATTGTGGGCTGTCATTAAGTTTGTTATAGATGAAGGGCTGAGAGCCTGAGAGTGCATCAATTTGAGTGTATATAAGAACTCTCTGGGTCACTTCTAATTTTAAATGCATTATTGCTTGATTATGTTTCTCATGTCCCCACAAACTTTTATATGATGATTCATCAAATCATTGGATCTCCACTTTAGATTGGGAAGATGGAATGTTGAAATTAGAATATTTGGACAACTTACGGAATCAATCTCAAATCAAAATATTAGTTGTTAACGAAATTTTACAAGTAGGAAATCAAGTAATGATGTTTCGTTTAATATATCGATTGGATTGAGTTAACAGATTCCAATGTAGTAAATGTGGCGCTTTTGAAACAGTAGTGATTGAACTAAAACCAGCACATACGTAATTAAAAGTGCTCTTCATCTAGTAATTGGCAGTTATTTGAACATTCTTTTCGAACCATTTGAGAGAATAAAATAGTTAAAGGAAAGATATTAGCATAGATATTTTTCTCTTTGTGAAAATGAACTCAAAACACATAAGATTAAATCCAAAAGATAATAGTCAAAACTATTTTAGCGTCGTCATATTTTTTAAACTATAATTCGCGGATAAAGAAAGCAAACTATACTTATATTCTTTTGTTTGTGAATTTTTTTTTTTTTTTTTTGTTTCATGAACTATAGTTTTTAAATGTTAACGGTCTGATGAAAAGAACCTATTTTATTTTTTTTTTGTTTATCCTAATTCAAAACTCACACCATATTTTGAGTGTTATATAACAAAAAAGACCAAAAACATTTACCAATTAAAATGTTGTGACAATCAAGAATAGAAATGAAGAGCAAAAAACAAAAGCATTAGTTTCAAAAAATAAAAAATTAAAAAAAAAAAAAACATTTATATTATTCCTGTATTGTCCCACAACCGTCAATTTTTTTTTCAACTACAAAATATTAAAAGTGAAAATTTCAAAAATGACCCCTATTTCAAACAAAAATTCAGTTTTACCCATTTCAGAATAAAGTTTGTTTTTCTACCCTTCAAACAAATAAATAACACTCAATACCCCATGATTCTCAAAATGCCCCTATTAGTAATATTTTAAAAATATCGTGACAGGAGTGTGATGGGGAGAGTGCGTGACTAAAGGCTCTTTCATAATTTTTAAGGGTATTTTGATCAATAGATGCTTCTAGATGTAATTAATTTTTTTGAGTGGTTAAAAATAAATTTTTCTTTGAAATGGGCTAAAATGATTTTTTTTTTTTTTTTTAATTTTCTCATGTTAAAATGTTTAAGTATTACCATTGGCCTTTTCGCATCCAGCAATAGTTTCGTACTTGTAATCTGGCCATTGGATTGGAAACTGTAATTTCAATGGCTAGACATTCCTGAGCATGATTTCTCCACTCGATCATGAGAGGATTCAATTATTCAAGAAATATTTTGTGTAGAAAATAGATCCGATTATTAATTTTTTATGGCCTACATATTAATTTTTTTGACATAATATTTATTAATGTTATAAGTTCGTAAATTAAAAAAAAAAAAAGGAAAAACCGACATTGTTCTAATATGAATTAAAATATGAGATAGATTTGAGGTGAGTACACTACACAACAACTAGATTACACAAAAGGAACCAACTTAGAATCCTCATATGCCGCTCCGCAAAAGAAATAAAATAAAATGGCATGAAGATAATTTTGTTATTATAAAAAGTAAATAAATGTGAAAGTAACATTCTTGTTTGGCAGTATTAAAAAAATTAAAAAGTTTAATTATGACCATCAAAAGCTCAAAATAGTAAATTGATTTCTAAGATGAGACTCCATTCATTAAAAACAGAAAGAAAATACATAACCAATTCAATTGTATTATTACTGACATTTACTGTTGAAAATTACAAAAGCTTGCCCAGAATGAATAATTGTGCTTTAGAATTTGGGTCGGGTTTTATCCAGGATCCAACATCCAATATCCAATATTCAACATCCAATTTAAAATTGGATAGTGGATAATAATGATTAATTGCCATAGCAGTTGACCTCAATTACAACTGCTCTAGCAGTTGATGGTAGAGAGGTAAATATATATACGTTATTAAAAACGTAAACAGAGATGCAAGAGACAGAAAGCAGAAGTTTTCTTCTTCTTTTTCTTCTTCTCAGTAAACAGATAAGAAATACAAATTATTTTTCTCTGAGCTCTTACACTGTGATTAGAGTTTGCTCTCCTTTGTGATTACTTACTAGACCTGTAACATTGTTCTTTTTGATCCTACTGCATTTGAAAGGTATGTATTTCAATAATTTTTTAATTTAATCATTGTTATTGTTGAAAAATATTAAATTACATTGAGATAGATATTATTTAATTTATGAATTAAAAATCATCAATTATTAACCAATTTTAACATGTAAAAATTGATGTGTTATTATCACAGGTGAGTTTGGAACCAATTCTTTTTTTTTTTTCTTTTTTGATTATTGGAACTAGTACATGAGACTATCGAGACCAACCAGAATGTGATACTAGTAGTACAGTTCATAAAACTCATTCCTCATTCCATATGAGAGGAATCGACTCACACGAGGATAAGGGTTCTATCCACACAAATTGTTGTGGGGAAATGCTTTTATTGGATATTTGCAGAACCCATGCCATAAGGCATGACGGTTGAGACGTTAGCCAACGGCATCAACAGCTAGCTACAATTTGGAACCAATTTTACGTTTATAACCTTTACGTCTTTTTTTGTATAGAAAAAGAATTATTTCGTTTTCAAAATTCTCATCCTATTAGTACAAGGAAAAGATGGAAACTATATACGCAAACTCCTATTCCACTTAAAAAGCTATTTCCTTCTCAAACCATAACTAGAATCCATCTCCTTCTCAAATTCAATTCACTATATCCCTATATATAGCTCTTTTCTCCTTCTAATCTGTCACTCATCACAATTCATCATAACTCTCTTTCATCCTCCAAACCTCTCGATCCCCAGTCTTTATTCTTTAAGTTTCTCTTCATTGCCAATTTAAATATGTCAACCCCACCCTCCTCCGCGGACGTCAACCCTACTAGGGTTTTGTTGCTGAAATCCTCCGACGGAGAGCTCTTCGAAGTGAAAGAAACAGTGGCGGTGCAGTTAGAGGTTGTGAAACAGATGGTGGAAGATGGCTGCACTGAGGGCGCTATTCCAATCCATAACGTGACTGCCAAGGTACTCTCAATGGTTCTCGAATGGTGCAACAACCATGAAGATGGCAACGAGAACGAGATGATCAAAAAGTGGGAGACGGAATTCATGGACGCTCTCGCCAAGCAGCTGGATGACCTCCATGATGTGATGTTAGCCGCCAACTACTTGAACGCCAAGGCCCTGCTGGATTGTTGTTGCCAAAGGGTGGCAGATATGATCAAAGGAAAATCGCCCGATCAGATTCGCAGGCTTTTTAATATCAAGAATGATTTCACTCCTGAAGAAGAAGAAGAAATTCGAAGAGAAAATTCATGGGCTTTTGACTGAGATAATATGCAATAAACTGGTATGACGGTAGTGGTATACATTTTTTTGTTATGTTTTTATGATTTTAGAATTGGAATTTTTGTTTAAATCTTAGTTAATAGAAGACATGATTAAATATTAGGGTTATGTTTTTTTTTTTTAATTTATGAATTATGTTTTTCGGCAAGAATATTATGTTAATCAGTTTATTGTAGCATCAAACATGAAAGGTTTGAATTGAATTTTATATTTGTCACTCATCAACCTCGACCAGTTCAAAATAATAAATGATATTTTTGTGTTTTCATTATATTTCATTGTAACCAATGATGTGATGATAGTAAATAAATATAAATTATCGGGACATATTGGACAAAAATACATTTGATAACTTTCTGGATTAAATTGCTTCATCATTGGGATTAACTTTCTGAACTTTTTCTCCTTTTTAGATTGCATACCACTACTTCATTATAAAATGGTCCAGTTACTTGGTGCTAATAACTTGGTTAAATTATATTGAATCATATTGAGGTTGAATCTCAATCCCGATAACATAAGGTTGGACCCGACTCAAATCCGATTGGTTCTACAATAGTAACAGTTAGGGAGATAAAAGAGATTCGTTTTGCTTCACTTCATGAATCATGATGCTTATATGATTCAGTTCTGACAAGATTGTTTAACTTGTGCTAACCGTTGAATCTGTTGAACCTTATTCTCATTAGCTGATCGTGTGGACATGATTGCTCCACTAGATTATCCAATAGTGAAAATCAACTTAACATACAAGCACCATGTTAACAGCATGTAAAGCATTTGAGTTAACTAATTTGGGCATTGTTTTCAAGAGCATGAAGTGTATAAAAAGCAAAAATGAATAGCACAGCTATTATTTTCTTATGATGTAAAAATATAAGCTAAAAAAAGAAGCAAAAAAGTACTACTATTGAAAAGAAAAATTAAAAAAGAAAAGATAACCACAAAACCAAAAGGAGGATTACAAGATACAGCAGCAATCTATAGAAATTTTTCCAGGAAAAATGTTTGTGACAAGAACGAATAGAGAAGAAGAAAAAGCAAACAACAGAAGCATTTATCTTAGTCCTGGAATCGTCCCATGAAAACCCGAAACCTGGAAGTTTTGAGTCAGAAAATCACTTGGCAAACCTAGTGACATAAAGAATAAGCAAAAGCAAAACAAAAAAGGAAGCTACTACAATTTCTTTTATCTTAGAACTAAAAGGGAGGGCGAGTCAAGTTCCAAACATGACAAAAGAATCAATAAAAAAATGATGCACTGCAAGTTTTCAACAGAGCTCCTTCCCACCAAAGATTTTTTTGAGTAAAGGGAAAAGGGAAAAAAAACACTACATTTACCTTAGAACCTAGTGGCAAATATTGAACATCCTTTTTAGTTTTTGTTGTAGGAGAGCTACAATCATATCTTTTTGATTTTTTTTTTTTTCTCCTTTTGCTTCTTGACTTCGACCCAACACAATTTTAAGACATAACGGTATCTTCCATTTTAGTAGAAGATACGTAAAACAGAAAAGTGAAAAGGGAATTTTGGGTAAGGGGGGGAGGGATTGGGGAAGGAAGAGAAAAGGAGAGAATCAAGCTTGCCCACCCGGGAACAAAAATCAGGTAGCTTCCTCGTGGATTATGCGACAGCCATTTGTGGGACCTTCATACTATAGCATGTGCTACAGATTTAAGGGGCACTTGGAAGAGTTAGATCTCATGTAGCCTCCAACTGACGGTTGGTGGGAAAGAAGAAGGAGCCTTCTCCGACTGCAACCCAAAAACGGTTAACCAAGCAAGCAATGTTTCTTCTTGCACCATCTTTACGCATAGTACATATACAAGCTGTTTGCAGCAGCACAAGCGATTGAGTTTTCAGTTGGGTGCCATGCTAAGTGCAGCAATTTTGTCGTGAAATCGAAAGAATTTCCATTTGCATCAACTCCAGGGGAGTCTGCTGCTCCTGTTACCGACACCCCCATGAAGAGAAAATTACTTTCCGGTCAAAAAAAAGGCTCATGTATAAGAAATAAAGATAAGCACTACATTCTTGTGAACTTTGGTCCAAATTTCAACAGACACTATCAAAAGTTGAGGCCAAGACAAGAAAGCACTGACCTCGTCTCACAACACGTGTTATACTGCTAAGAGATCTGGAAGGCCTTGACGGGGTTTGAACTTGCCTTCTGGTAATGGCATTATTTAAGTTATATCAACTAGAATTACTGCATAAATAAAGATTGTGCCATCAAATTCATATTTGAAATTACCTCATTGGATTTTTGCTGGCCTCCAAAGTTGTTGCCTCTGTACTTGCCGAGGCACAACCAAACACACGGAATAGATTGCTGGGATCACATAAAGTAAAATATAAAAATCATGCCAAAGAATTACAATGACAGTGACATTGTGTGTACTACCTACCTTAGTTGGTAAGAAAATTTTTGTTACATAAGAGATCAAGTCTAACTTATACCATTATCAAAAAAAAGAAAAAAGTCTAACTCATACCAGGGTTCAGGATAAATAGTGGTTTGGTTTTCATTTGAGTACTAAACTTATATAAACTTACATATATATATATAGCATTTGACAAAATGATGACAATGAAACAGTGAACAT
Organism: Nephelium lappaceum; assembly: GCA_021234005.1. Classification (NCBI taxonomy): domain Eukaryota; kingdom Viridiplantae; phylum Streptophyta; class Magnoliopsida; order Sapindales; family Sapindaceae; genus Nephelium; species Nephelium lappaceum. The sequence continues at coordinate 3,777,390 of CM037997.1, read as the reverse complement.
AAGCACAATGCAGACCTGTAAGAGCCAGTTGCTACACGCAATCCATCACCACTTAGGCAACACTCAAATTTATCAAAGATTGAATCATTTTCATATAAATCACAAAGCTGCATACAAACAAAAGATTGAATTAGCTTAGACACAAGAAAAAAGTAAAGTATTGGTTTTGATTTTCTCAGAAGTCAGAAGATCAAAGCCTCACCTTAGGTCTCAAATATTCATGAACCTGGAAGGTTGCAACTGGACGTGAATCCATGTTAATATCCCACAACTGACAACCAAGTAATGGACTAATGTTATAAGCACATTCTAACCAAAATTCAAACATCCACTAGGTTATGCTGTAACTACTGCCAAAAAAATATGTGAATGTAGCACGTAGAGGAATATGATGAAAAAAAACATTAAAAAGAATTTTGATCAGTATAGATTATATAGGCACTGCTGAGACATGGTAGAAAACCATTGGATATACCTGAAGCTCATCTAAGCTAAAAGATTCATTAACAGAAGAGATGAAATTGCTTGAACAATTTGCATTCGACAAGTATAAAGACGAGAATCTTTATACCCAACAACGAATGTAATTGTAATTTATTTGCCATTATGAACCACAAGTCAATACGTACAGAACAATCACCAACCTTAAGAGTCATGTAATCGCGACTCAGTATATATCTTCCATCCTTGGCAAATTTAATATCTGAAATCGAGGCAATTATTTCTGTGAAAAATGATCTGGAACCAGGTGCCTCCATTTCCTCAAACCTGGGTATACAAATATTACAGGTTATTACATAAAGAATATTGGCAATAAATTTCCTTAGCATCCCAGCACTGCAGCACAAAACAAAACCAATGCTAGATCGTCTTCGAGGCATTAACATATCTACTTTTACTTTCCCAAACTATCCTAGATAACTTAAATATAAACAAGGCCAACCAAAATGCTTACAATTTAGCATGAGAATCACATAAAGCTGATTGCCGCAAATCAATAAGGCGTATTGATCCTTTTGAACTGCTATATGCTAACATATTACAATGTGTAGGGTGGAATTCAGCTGATGTTATCACCTCTGCAAGGATACATAAAATGTGGCTTGAGCAAGACATCATTAAACAACAAATAATTAAAAAATTTATAAATATTATAGCGCTGTTTTGCAAATCTACAAAAATGGCCAAAGAAGTTTGCACGATGGAAAGATTAGTAGGTATGATATCCAACAACATGCACTAATACAGAGACACGAGTACATGCACAAGCACAATATAAGAATATAAACTCCAACGCAAAACCAAATACCAGAAAGCAAACTTCATCAGGCAAGAGTCCCTAAACAGAAGAAAATGCTGCCCTAATTACCAGGATAGCAGGCAGCTTACCAGTTAGATCCTCCATATTTGCAGGTTTCACATCAACAATATTAAAACTTTGATTGCTAATTTCCAAATTCCAAAGATTAATGCGAAGATCATCAGCAGATATAAATGTTTCACCATCACTGAAGACACAAGAGAGGATCAGTACAATCATAAAAACCAATGCCTATGAAGAGAGCAAAGTAAGGATTGATATGATAATCACAAACAAAGCATATATGCTAAGACAGAGAGTTAAAAGCTTAAAGATAAAAGAATTTCAGTATACGAAATGTGAAATTACCTATTGTTGGAAATAGAATTAATATGATAATCATGAGCATGGGCATATACCCTTCGACATCTAGCCACTAAGCTAGTCTCATGGCTAGTTACCTGAACAACAAATTAAGTATTAGTGTTTTTGTATAAGATCAGACAAACACTTAACAACTTAAGAGAACAAATGATTAATAAAAGACAATGACAACGGTGACAGGCGATAGAAAGAGACAGAGAGGCCAGGGACTTGAGCTACCAAGAAACAAATTATCCAAGCACAGGAGCAAATAGTGACTTGTTCTAGGCGATCTCACTCAAAATTTATCATGTTAGCCACACCTACAATAACCTAAAACTAATAATTACGGTCATGTTAACATATTCCCAAAGGGCACATGATAACAACCCGAAACTTACATTAACTACTCATATTTATTCTTTCAATACATCAATACACAAATTCGTGTGCCTTACATATAACTTTTTTATTCAATATTCTAAGGGCACAAATTAATATTTTCCATAAAATAAGGAAAGGCTGCACAGAAGTCCTCATGTTTCAATGAGCCTTTTTCTTCAGCTTTACTTAGTTTTCTTACTGCTATGTCTTTCAAGGTATTGTAGTATTAGAAAAATTATTCTCCTACGAAATTGTGGAATATTTGGAAGTGCTAAAGTTTATGACGATTTTACATATGATGATATCAATAGATCAGATTAAGTACAACTACCGTAGGTAAACGAAGTGATGGAATGCCCCCTGGTGGGAAGGAGAAGTCATTGCTCAGATAATTAAATGAACGGTCCGGGCATCCACCATTTGCAAGGTAGGATTTAGGATTAGCAGAATTACTTGAACTAGCAACACTGCCATTTCCTACAGCTTTGGAGGGGTCCATATTCATGTCAGAAATTTTCTTAACCTTCTTTTCCTGTACCTGTTCAACTCTCAGACAGTGAACAAATATTTCAGTAGGTGTAGGAAAAAGCTATCTACAAACCGGCATCAGTAATTACATATGTTTCAAATCACGGTCACACAGAGAACTAATAGTAATCCAACAATTTATTATCAAACAAAGTTGAATAAAGATCAGCAATTTTTTTAATAAGGAGTATAGTCTATTATATCAAATAACCCCAAAGTTTCAGAATACAAACTATCATAAAACATGTTGTTATGAACTAGTCAGAAGTAGTATATCATTCAACAAGATTCATCAAGCAGCTGCCTGTTACTTTTGATCTTAGATTGTCAGTATAGCTGATACGAGTGTTGGAATACTACTGTTGGAGTAGCTTAATAGCTTAAACTTTTAGGTCCAACGCTTACTAACATGGTACTAGAGCTGTGTTTTACCAAGAATGCCTAGGTTCAAGTCCTCCACACTATTACCCTTATCTAATATTTGAATTTGTTATGTGTTTGTAAATGAGCTTGAGTCATATGATAAGCCCATTAGTCTTATACATGACGGGGCATATTAGAGCGCTTAAAAACTATTGTTAGAAGCTTCCTAATACTTGAGCTTTTAGGTCTAGAGGTTATTAACAAAAACATCTTGACACGTATTTCAATACCCTTAAGTAAAATATCTCACCATGAACTGCTTTAATACCATCTTATAGAATATGATCCCTCATTTTATGTGCATAATATCACATTCCCAACAATATATGCAACGAATCATGCAATAAGGATACAGACACCCCATCCAACATACAATCTTCACATGCAACATACTTTAAACTGGAACACAACTGAGAAATACATAATTGCATTCCCTAACAACTCTCCATAACAGGTGGTCCATAGATGAAGTGTCCTCAAAATAGATCTAGAAGTAGAATGATCACATCTTTGTTATTACATGGTATACCGTATAAAACAGCAGATACATAGGGCAATTAGAGATGTTAGATTCCACTAATTAATAAAGGCAAGTGATGGTTTATTAGTGATGCTATGCAAAACATAAAAGCAAATCGGGAAAAAGGAGAAAAAAGAATATACAGAGAGGGAAAGAGAGTAGAATAAATATGAAAGTTGTTATACATTGCTATAATAAAATCTTCCTTACCTTCCAAAACTTAATGGTTTTATCATTAGTAGAAAGAAGAAACAATGCACCATTGGCTGCTTGGCACCATCTGATTTTGTTGATTTTCTCCTCTATTTCCAAACTCTTGAGATAGTCAAACTAAGATAAAGGAAATAAGGAGACAGTATGAGCATGGACCGTTATGTCTAATGACATAAAAGAGGCTAGACATGAAAAGTGACAGTATGTCACTGACAAGAATACCTCAGGTTCATGGCTCTGAAACTCTGTTTTGTACCGAAACTCAGGATGCCTTATTGGATAATCCATTCTTTCTAGATCCCTTCTGGATCCTCCATGCTACACATTACAATATATAAAATACATTATTTTAGTAAGAAAAAAACAAACGTTGAAGTAATATAAGATAATCAGATTTAAGAAGTGAGACAAGGTAGAAAGAACTTACATCCTTTGAATCTGTCCGCTCGAAGAGAACCACCCGGCCTCCACGGTCACCAGTAGCAAGATGGTCACCAGATTTATCAAATTCAATAGCTGAAATGATATCAACTGCAGACAAAAATACAAACAGACATTTAGAGAAATGCCAGCATAGTCCTCCATCAGAAACTACTGGATCTATAACAATTTGTTCAAACTAATGAATATATAATTTCATTAGCAGGATGCATGATAAATGTATAATCACATTATGCACAAAATGTAATTGAAAGTAAACGGATCTGTCTAAAGTTCTACACAATAACGTAGCAGTGCTCAGAGTAAGAAGCCAACTATTATACAGAAAATAAAGTTGTTATTCATCCAGTCCCTAACCATAATATTTGAATCTCCATAATGATTTTTTTAGCCTACAAAAGGTTGATGTCTTCATCATCCCCAAGCTCAATCTCAGATAAGTAGCATTAGCATTTTTGACATCATACACAATTTTAGCTAAACTCTCAAGTCTCAATTAACAGTGAGAGAAGGTATTGCACAATTGGAAATTTGCACATTGATCAGTGTTCTCTAGTTATTCAAAAGGTTTAAGCAGCTGACTTTACCACGTAATGCACCAAACAACAAGTGATAACAATCAGAAGGTTTTCACTGTAACACTCAAAAAATAAAATAACTCCATCCTTAAATACAAAGCAAAACCTCTTAAACAACCACCAGCGGCTCTGACGATCAGTCAAAATATTTTCTGTGCCAATTGGTCTCTCAGTAATCACCACCTGAAGCTGTAGCAGGATCATGAATGACCCATTTCAAGATGAGGATTTGATAATAAAACAGATCCAAGATAGGTAAGCACACATGCAGTGACAAGATCACCAACTTGAATCACAGAGATATACTGAGAACACATACAAAGGTAACATGCAAAGTGACCAGTTCATTAATGCTTTGCATGAGCCAGTGTTTGTGATACAACCATAAGTTTTAAAGCTTAGCTTCTAACTAACCGCAACTAAAGAAACTACTTGTAGTCAGTATATAAAAATTTCTTGCCAATAAAATTTCATACAGCTCTCTCCTTTCTCAACTTAACGATCAATATCTCTATGCTATCTTGATCGTTTTAGATATCATCTCGTTGTTCAAGCTCCTTCAACTCATTTAGCAATCACTCCTTTTCCAATAGCCCATTATCAACGGTTTTCATTCCCTCTCATTTCGGACCATTTTCACTGCCTTGTCCTTTGTTGGTGTTACATCAACCGTACATGGATGCATTCTTGTCTAGTTAATTAGTCTCTGAAAATGTCATCCATGATTACATCATCACTAACGATTGAGTTATGCAGATTTCTCTTTATTTACAATGTTGTTTCTTTTGTTGGCCAAGTCCTATGGCTACCAACCTTCACTTTGATTTCTTCCAATTCAACAGATGTCGTGTAACCTGCAACCAGAATCCAGCTTTTTCTAATAACCTCACACACAGTCACTGATCGAAGCAAAAGTTAACGCCCCTTCAAATGTTTTAAATCAACAGCAATTCAAGGTTACTATCCCTTTCCACAGCAATGCAATAGGTTTCACAAAACTAAGCATGCTCCTACATTTCCACATGCCACTCGAGTTCACTTACCGAATTACAAAAAACAAAAACCAGGAACATGTAACACATAACAACAAAACAACTTAAAGAATGCTAAAGACCTTAGTAGCACTAGCAATGTACCCTCACATACATGCCTATCACCATAACCCCATTACTTCCTATCAATGCCAGCTTACTTCCTAGTAAAGACCTTTTTTGTTGCTACAAGTGCCCCGAAACAAAATCCCATTCCCACAACGAAAATTCAAGGACTCTACCACCCATTGTCTAGCCTATAACACCAATAGAGACAAAGACATCTCCACTGGACCTCAAAAGACAAAACACCAACCCGGAACCCCCATATGCAATTCAAGCTAACTAACTAGCATATCAAATTCAATTGAAACCTCAAAACCAATAACTAAACACAAGCACTTCAATCCAATCATCACAAAACACACAAACCTAATAAGATCTGAACTACAATCCACAACTTCAACTACCAAAATCCCCCCCATTTCCTCGTACACAAAAACCACAAGCACTTCGCTTCAACACTCTCCATTATCTCAACACAAAACAAAAACAAAAACCAACCCAAAACCAAAACCAAAACCAAAAACTAAAAACAACCCACAAGCTAAATGACAATCACAAAACAACCCACGATCCATTCTAGATCCAAAACACAAAATCAAACCCTAATTGCCCCAGAACCACACTAACTCTACATAGATCCAAAAAGCACCAATTATCCACCAATAAAAATCAAAACTTTCACACAATAAAACCATAAAAATCAAAACTTCTTTTTTTACCTTCCTGCACTTCCTCACCAGCCGTCCTCTCTCCAAACACCTGCGAGAATTTCCACTCCAAAGCCTGTGGTGGACCCACCTGTCCTCCTCCACCACCTCCCGCCGCACCCACCTCCTCATCACCACCGTTCATTTCTCTCTCTCAATCTCTCTCTGTCTATATGTGTGTGTATCTCTCTCTATTGTTGACCAGTATAATCAGAATCAGACGGTCCAGAAACCCCCCACGAAATCGAAGATCGCAATCACACCACCGTCATCATCATCTTCTTCGTCGTCGTTGTCGTCGTCGTCGTCGTAATCGTCGTCGAGTTATTAGTTTGTTGAGAACCCAAATGGAGATTCTTGCAATTCAACCATTAAAACACAACACAACATATAACACATAAAAAAGAAAACAAAATAAAACACAAAACACAAAACTCTTTTTTATGTCTTCTTTTTTTTATTATTATTTTATTTTCCACTTTCTCTCTAAAAATTAATAAAAAATATATATTATTTTCAGATTTTTTTCTCTCAAATATATAATGTTATCTCCACAACATATAAGTAATATTAGACTTATGATTTTTCACTTAGATTCATATTTAAATGATATATAATTTGAGTTATTAATACCTTAAAATTATATGACATGATAATTAATATGATTTTAGATAACTGATATATAAGGTTATTTATGTATAAATTTAGAAAAAAATTTAAAAAATATAACATTATCATATATATAATCTTTTTTTGTTAACTCTCATAAGTGGAGTGTTTTTATTTTGGTTTGTTAGATTTTTTTTTGTCTATCAATAATGGGACTCTTTTTTTTTTAGATTCACTTTTTAAATTTTATTTGTTGATTACGTGGGGTTTGGTAGAGTCACATGAGGGGGTTTTGAAGGGGTGTGAAAGGCAAGTTTGATTGGTGGAGGGTGAAGGTGATGAGAAGTTGTAGAATTGGACGATTGTGGATGAGGTAGGAGAGATGAGAAGTGGGACCATAGAGGAAGAAAGTTGTGTTGAAAGAGTAGTGACCTTATTGATGTATGATCTTCACCATCATCTTGATGGCTAATGGTTTGATTTTTTTTTTTTTTTTTTTTTAATTTGATTTGATGAAAGTCTTTGTATTCTTGATAGTTACATTTATTGTGTTTATTATTTTGTCATTGTTTTCAAAAATCGACTAGAGTGTTAAAGTGATCTGATTATAATGATTTGAACTCCGTTAACTTTAATATCACTCGGATATTATCAATAACGTGTGTTCAACGTCTAGTTATATAGATGTTTTTCTGTGACATCTCTCTTTCATAATTTTTATATAGGTTTTGTTATGGTTACAAAATAATACGGGTCAATTTGATTATAATTCATAAAATTAATATTAAATTACTTAAATTTCGCATTTATTTTTATAATTATGGTGTAATTTATGTATTAGTATTGACTATGATAAATTAATAATGTAATTTAATGTTTAAGTTTATAAACTTAATGTGAATATTAAAATAGTTAATTAGTTGATATAAAATGGTAAATATGTTTTTTTTTTCAAAAAATAAAAGGTTAATTTCTAAAACAAAACAAAACAAAAAAATCAAGTATGTATAAAATTATTATATATGATAGAGAGGGTCTTCTTTTCATTCTTCTTATTTTATTTTTTATGTATCTGTGATTTAGTTGATAACTTAAAGTTATATTGAGGTATACTTATATAAATGTATTTAAAGGTGGATATCAATAAAATAAAAAAATAAAAAAAAATAAAAAAAAAACATATATAAAAGAATAATTTCCGAAAGATCAAATCACAAATGGAATCAATTCCCAAACTCATACCTAATTTTTAGATGTTACATACAGTTTCAAAGTCTCTATATCTATTTATTGTGATCGAGTGAGAATAAATTCAATAAGAGAACATATAATCTTTACTTTTTTGTTTTCATGAAAAGCAATATTACTAGTCCATAAATGTGATAGGAATCTATAGTCTAATCTCATGTATGATTGCTTTTTATTCTTCTCACTTTTTCAATAAATAGAAAATTCCAATAAGATAAGTTGGCATAGTGTGTAGACAAATTTTTAGTTTAATGATGATAATTAGGTGTTTGATTAGTGCAAAAGTTAACTTAGTGAGGGTTTTCTAACAATAGCCAAACCATATTATTATTAAAATAGTTGACTAATTGACATTCAAAATTTTTCACCTTTCAACTTGAACCATATAGCAATGTCAACAATATTAATTACACATTAGCAAAACCATAATCTTTGTATCGGTTTATAGACTTTTGCTTTGAAGTACAAGTAAGACTAAAAGTTTGCATGTTTTTATCACTTAAATATTATACTGTCACTATAATAATAGGATATATTCAATTTAGAGCTTGTTGGGATGTAAATAATTTTAAAATTCGTAATTAAATATAGTCAAAATTTAAAATATTTTATTAAAAGTTAAGTGTATTTAAACCAGACTTTTGAACATATTATCAAGCCTGATGTGTGTATATATATATATATATTTATTAAATGTATGATGTATTTAATTGATACTTTTAAAAAGTTCAAATAAATTTATGCATATTCAAAAAATTATTGATTTATTAAGCGATAGAATTTGAAATGAAATTTATAAATAAAAAGGTCCATAACAAATTTTACAAACTCCCACAGGTTTCATGTAGAATTTTGACAAAGTCTATATGGAATTTATGAAATTTGTATCTTTTACTAAAATCTATTATATTTTTTTTTTAAAAAAAAAAATCAACTAACTATAGATTAAACACACTCCCATAAATTTCATAATTGCTCAATGTGTTTTGGTGATAAAAGGTAGTCATTCAATTTGATGATGTCTAAATTTTGAATTGTCGTATCTCCTATGGTATTTAAAAAAAAAAAAAAAACTACAATACAATATATTTTAATTGCTTAGTAACACAAACTTTATCATACCTTTACCTCAATCTTAAATATTAAAATAATGAGATATTGAGGTCACCAAATTTAAGTGGAGTATGTAATGTGAGATTCTTTTAAGTATATAAAGAGTATTATTTTGGGTAGTTTCCTTTAACATATCTAGCTACAAAGTCAAAAAATGGTGCACTTTACAGTCAGCAAATTTAGCTTCTTGCAAGGGTTTCTGGTACATCATCAAATTCTGAACTATTTGATGGGTCCCCAACACCCATTTCTACATTGATCTCTCTAATCTATGGAGCCTCCTCATGAAACTACCACATCATGATTAGGTCCATCTTGGACCAACCCTACTAAGAGTTATCTAAAATTTGTTATTAAATGCTTTTCAATTATTTAGAAAACTATCAACCCATCTCTTCTTTTTAATTTTTGCAAGTTTTTTCTTCAATTGAATAATAACAATCTATATAATTTACTCTAAATCAAAAGAGTATGAAATTAGTTCGATTACTAATAAATAAATGGTAGAATGTTTGACTTCTAATTTATGTTCATAGATCACGTTTTAAAATTTATTGAAAAGGTAAAGTAGATAGACCCTCAAGACTATTATTTAAATACCATAATGTAATTCATAATTATCTCTCTTAACAAAATCAAGAATTTTGTGTAGCCAAAACGTCTTGGGTTTAATTTTATATGGACCTCAGTCTTAGCATTCAATTGTTATTTGTGAACGATATTTTTATAATATATATTTTTTGAAATATTTTTATAATATTTTAAAATGTGCTGATTGTTCTAATGTATAAATTATAATTTTCTTGATAGCACAATATCCAAAACTTTTCTCTAGGTCGAGCAACTGGGGTTGCTACTGTAGCTTAAATCACCCCCACATTTACTCAAGTTAAGGGTTCGATCTGCATCTCACACTAAATACTAGTGGTTTTCCTACTCTCCGTGGGTAGTTCTCTTCCGCTTTTAGGAGCAAAAATCATGATCATACTTTAGAGCCTTATCTTAGATGGTTTTCATAGTATGTTGGTCTGGTGTCAGTAAATATAAAAAAAAAAAAAAAATTCTCTGTCTTTTTAATGTTATTCCGGCCACTAAGGCCAGTGAAGAATTGAAGTGGGCCTATATCAGACAAACTGAAGTTCTATAGATAGACTCGGCCTTGAGCCAGACATTTTTGTTGGTCCAAATACCCCAGAAAAGCCCAAGAAGCAAACAAAACATGCTTTATGAAAAATATATATATTTTTCAAATATAGACATCGATGTATGGGTATGGCCATTGAACAACCATTTTAATATGGACATTACTGTGAATACATTACAAATCTTGTCAGTATATGTTTATATAAAATTAACCTGTATTACATTTTTCGCATGAAACAATAAATTATTATATTAAATTATTATGTATGTATGAGATTTTGCACTTGGTATACATTCACAATTGATGATTGAAACACAATAAAAAAATATTAATTTTTTTCTTTGCTTATATAATGTTAAAAATTAATGACATGAATCACATTAATTATAAGATATAGTTTTAAGAAGCAGGTAGAAACCTTGTCTAAAGAGGCAGTGTAAGGCTGCACTAGTTGTGTCTGTCATTGGAGAGCAACATTCAATGTTCAATAATGTCCAACCTAACTTTTAAAGCAACCAAAAAAATGGAGGCAGATTGAGCACAGAAGTGACAGAATTCGTTAGGCAGGCAAAGGCAATCCAATTATCATATCATATCAGGCAATCCAAATGGAGCACAAATAGAATAAAGCAGCTTTTGGACAGAAGCCAAAAAGTTTGTGCCTAAAGTGCATCTGGACTACTTCTGACAGGTTCTGGATTGAAGTGATATTAGGTGTTGTGGTTATTAATCTATAGCATGTGCATTGGCATCCCAAAAATGTTATCTTCACACCTGTTTTATAGCTTCACCTTATAATTACTGTTTTTCTTTTCATTTGAAATTTGATGCTAGCAGGTTGAAGGTGTGACAAATTATTATAATATTATAAAATATTTATTTTTATATAAAATTAAAATCTGTTTATAATATATAAATAAAATACACATTATGTGAATTGACTATATGATTTTGATCATTGTGAAATTGAATTTATCATGATAAATTATGTCGGGGTTTGTTTTACAGGAAGGTAATTTGACAACTTCATATATTTTTGGTAAGATAAATTACAAGTACATAAGAGAATTTAACATGTAAATATGACCGATCTAGTTTGTAATTGTAGTTTATTATATTTAAATTAATTATGCGTTTTTGTTTGATATTGAAATTAAAGCAACTGATTACACAGTTTGATTTTTTTTTTTTTTTTAACGATATGGATTGATGATAATCACACAATCTAAATAACTAGCCATGCCAAATTGACTCTTACTACTGTACATTTATGTTAACACATAATTATAAAACAAACGAGTATAGCTGTTGTTGGGTTATTGGGTTGTTGGATCGGGTCTCTCCAAAATTATTAAAACCCATGATTCGATCCAAATTCATTTGAATCATATTGGATTGAATAATCGCTGGCAGTTATTAGAAAATAACCACCACCCCTATAAATATGTGATGTATTTCATTTGTAAAGATTGATGAAAAATCAATTCCAAAAACCGTACACAAACATCAAACTACACAGAACTGATGAGAGAAAAGTGAAAACACATGGTAAGGTTCTTACACCATGATTTGAGGGTTTGGTCTCATAATTGATAGCCAAACTTCGATCAGTTGAACAATTCAGGATCCAGGATACTTTTTGTTGTATAGAAACGAGTACGCTTTCGATTTCTGTTTTATAGTTTAAATGAATTTACATGTTGTATGAATTCTTTCCATTGCAAAAGTTTAAGAAGACAAATACATCAAAGACTCAAAAAGCATAATTAAAATAAGATGATAATTCAGGTAAAAAAGAAGCAATCTATTACTCATGTCGCATGTATTTCACTTAAACCAAATTGAGAGACACATCAACACGAAAATAAAAGTTACATAGTTTTCCTACAACGTGTTTTATAATTTACAATTATTATTTTGTTAGTTAACCTTGGATATGACTTATGAGAAGTCACAACACTCCCGAAAAGAAAAAAGCCACAAAATCATTATAGCAGTGTTGCACATTGAATTAATTTTTGCAACAGATTGTTGTCATTGGCATATTATTAGTTAGTATGCCTGAAATAAGACCAAAAGCAATCATGCAACCCATGCATTTACTGGGGCACTGAGAGGACTTTAGGCAACGTGGCTTCATGAGCAGAAGCAGAAATTGTTTGCAATTTGCAATCAGAAGCCGAAAGCAGCTGAGAAGCACAAGTGTTCTTCTCTTCTTCTTCAAGAGAAATAGTGTTGATAATTTGAATCAAAACCTTCTCTAGCTCCTCTCCATCGGTCCATCCGTGGATTTTGGACTGGATTCGGATCAGATTCGAACAAATTAAATCCCACAGGGGGAAATTTTTCCTTGGCATGACATGATCATCTTCCTTAAGCTTCAAGCTTGGACAGTAGTCCCCACTTCCATCACCAAGATAGATGATTCTTTTCTTCTCTCCTTCTTTGGCTAGAGAAGCTTGAATCCTTTCAAAAATCAAACCCTGTAGTCCAATTTTAAAATAATAATAAAATTAGAATTCAATTTTACACTTCGTTTATAAAAAAGACAACATCATTTATTTAATATTTAGAACTGTAGAATTCATGACTTAAAGTCAAAGTTTTGTTCCCCTAAGTTGAAGTATTAAAATAAAACACAGTGGGGGTCATAGTCAGAAGACAATAAGTTGACAAAATATTATCAATAATAGTTTAATCTACCAAGTCAAAATTGGAAGCAATTACTCTACAATCTTGAAAGCAACTCTAAAACTATCAAAAACAATAATTAATTATAAGTTAATGATATTAGATTTTTCTATACTAATTAGGTGTCGCAAATTCACAAATTTCTTTGTCTTTTCAAATAAATTAATTATATTAAGTCATACAAATATAGACATTCTAACCTGAAAATTTTTGTAAGTAAAAACAAAAAAGTATTAGTGAAATGAAAAAACAAACCTTGCACATGTTTGGAGGGCAGAGGGGGCAGCCATGAGAAGATTTGGTGAAATCATGGTAAGGCAAAATTCTGAGCCTGCCTTCTTCATCAACAAAGCTTGGATTTGTGTTGATTTCTGAGAAATATTCTTTTATTCCAAGATGATTCAATATAGTCTCAATGAAGAACATATTAGCATCACTCAGGATCCTCAATTCACACCTGGAAAATGAAAAATAAATCAACCCCAATTCGAGTCAGTCACATGACATTACCAGATTTTCTTTTCCAGGAAAATTGGAAGAAAAAGAAAACTTCCAGGGCAAGAAACTAAAGGGTATTTCAGGATTTTCATACCCTAAAGCATGTGCTGATTTGATAGCAGGAATAATCCTGGGATGAATTGGAACCCGTTCCAGAACCTCCTCAATGTCTTCAATGGTTTTTCCTTGTGAGTGAAGCTCCTTCATCATCCTATCCTGGAAACACAAAACCATTGCAAAATTGCAAAAACGGGTCAGAGAAATACTCAGAAACATTCAACAACATGAAACAGGATGTCCTGCAATATGAAAATTATCCGAAAAGAGTTCAACAAACATAAACAACACACAACATAAAACAGAGGAAACAGAGGAAAAAAAAGTACCATGAGAGAATTCCAGGGCATGGTGGGGAGGAGTCGATTGAAGAGCTCAGTTGCTCCCAACTCATCAACAACCCAGTTATCACTGTCCAGGTCAATGATGGTCTTGTCGAAATCGAAAACAACAACGATTTTTCCAGCCATTATTTTCTTGAGAAAATGAGCAAGAAAGTGAGAAACCTCTCTAGAAACTATATAGAAATCCTGTTCTTGTTTGTGTTGGTGTGGTTTGAGAGAGTTCGGAGAAGGGTATTTATACAGGAGAAAAACTATTCCATGTATGTGAAGAACAATGGTTATGCCAAAAGAATATTACGTGCAAGATTTCTGTGGTAAGTAAAAGGTTGGCCATACAAAAATTTTATGTCTGCTGGTTCTGGAGCCTGACCTAATCTCATACATTAGCCATTTAATTCCTCACTTTGGCAACAACAATTACTACCCGTTCGATTTGGTGACCTTGACCTGATCAAGCCTTTGACTAGTTTTAATCCGGAGATCAAACCGTCAAAAAGGTGTGACATCTTCGGATTCTATTAAAATCCAGACGTCTATCAAAGAATATTATGATATCAGGATTTTCGTTAAGATGCAACAATTTGCACCCCATTTAATTAATGATCTTGTCATATGTAAATAAATATGACAATATCAGGATTTTTATTACGACGAAGAAAGTAGGTGGGGGTGTTTATTAAATTAAGGATTAATCGGTGATATATTGTAGGCTGCAACTTAGATCCTGAAACGTGGGAACAAAGGAATATTCTTTGGGAATTGAATAGAGTTTGGTAAGTGGCATTTGTGCTGGTATATATATGGAATATTCGGAGAGAAATCCATGGTTGATTCCTGGTACTTTCTTTGTGGCTGCTAACTCTTTGTTTGGTTCTTGTTAGTTGTAATCAAACTGGATTGTGCATCTATATCACTAATTTTATTAAGAGTTTTTGTTTAGTTTAATTTCCACTTGTTTTCCTTGTACCAAACTGATTAGAGATTCCTAATTCAAATATTTATGTACTTTCTTGTTTTGATGAGTTTTAATTATGTATTAATTAGCTTAAAGATAATACACATCTCTTATGTATTATTTTGATAATTTGGTTAGGTTATGAAACAACTTATAACTCACAAATGTAAATGTATTTATATCTAGTTAGGTTTATTTGGAATATGCCATTTAAAAGGGAACTCATATTATTTTTGTTATCAAAAACGTTTTTTAAAGTGTACAGATATAATAAATAATTATTTTTAAAAAATATTGAATTAATATTCTAGATAGACTCTAAATACACTTTATGTATTCGTCAAAATTTAATATATATAAATTTTGATATTTAATATATATACTTTTGAAACTAATCAAAATTTTATATTTTAACTAATCTCAAAACGAGTACAAGATTATTTTTTCAGAAAATGTTTTTAGGCATATAATCTTTGAAAAAAGAAGGTACTTTTGCGTTACTTCTATGTCATTTCATATAACAATAAAATACTTCTTATATATTTTCAAATCAATTGTATTAAAAAAAATAATAATAAACACATAAATATACTTTTGATATTCAAAAACTACTTTAAACATTGTCAAAAGAATACCCGTAAACAAACAACCGCATGTCAATGTCTCTGAATTCAAACTTGGATTTCCAACCATATTATAATAATTAACAAATTGATTAATTAAACAACTCCTTTTAGAACCTCTTTAGAGCTAGGTGGAATCTAGATAGGTCATTTGTTTAATTTTTTTTTTTTTAAATATATAGAATTGGAATTTGATTCTGACTCATAAATCAACGTGCCCTCATGCCTACAAAAACAAACAAACGATGTGTTAACGTGCCGGCATCTAGATTTACATACATTATCCACTGTTACTTCACCGACACAACAAAACTAAAGTGATCATACCTACCCCTAAAAATTGTTTTGTTTTTCTTCTTCTCTGCAATTTGATTTTGTTCTTGTTTTCTGTTTTTATGATCACAAGATTATATTATTGGTGTTGCAGCTTTGCTTTTCAAGAATTTTCATGTGCCGCTGTCAATGGAGTTTGTGTCATGTCATTTTCTAATTTTAGCTAATTTTATCTAATTCACATGATCATCATATATATATATATATATATGCTTTACGTGTTCATGTATCTCATATGGTTCATTATCTAGTGTGGTCTAGAAATGTATTTAAAAAAATAAAAATAAAAATAAAATTTAAATAATTTTTCGTGTTTTCGTAAATAACTCCATACTGTAGGACTTAGGATGTCTTTTATAAATTTTAAGAGATTTTAGATAGGGGTTTCTGATTAATTTTAAGGAAGGTTTTCAATGTATATCTGAATTTTAGATAAAATATAATGAAATAAAGCAGATACTAGTAATAGTTGAGACCTAAATATTTAAAATTAATATTCGTATACTCTAACACACACTTCACACATAAAATATAATTTCTTGGTTTGTCATATGGATTTTGATATACGTGCTTATATTATTTTTTGTCGTGAATAAATGTTTAATAAACATAATGGGATTGAGACCACTAAATCAATTATAATCTCATACTATATTGTTAATTTTTAGAGCTAAAATCTTAGATAAGAGCTCATGTGTATAATCTAATAAGAGAATCATGAAAGCATCAAATTGATGTTTCACAAAAGGGGTTCACATTGAGCTAGATTTCGTAAAAGATCACACATATATATTTGATCATAAAAATATTGGAATAATAATATTCATCAAATATAGTTATATTATCTCTTAGTAAAAATAGTTGAGTATCTCTTTTAACCCTAAAAGATTAAGTGTTCGAGTTTCACTCTTATTTTATTAAAACATAAGGTATGAGCGTGAGTGTGAGTCTTCGTTTATAGGAGCAGTCATCTTCCAATTGTAGAAGTAGTCATTCGAATTGTCCTATCAGTCAAAGATTTTAGTAGGTCTCGACAGTCTTTCGTATTAAAAAAAATTATAAAAATAATATTCGTCAAATATAAAGATTCTGTAGATTAGATGTTCTCCAAGTGGCAGCATATATAAAATGCAGAGAATATGAATTTTGGTTATGGGCAGCCTTAAATTTTAAGCTAATAATGCATCATATTCTTTCTACTTCTACATGGTTCCAAGAATATGGTATCTCTAAAGTTTTTTCTCGTGTGAATTAAATCATGGATTTGTTTATAAAACTATTTTAGATTTAGATGCAGTGCTTTCCTTTTGAAAAAGTCTGTAGATTTTTTTTTTTTCAATCTTTTTAATTTGAATTTTAAATTTTTGAATCATTGAATTTTAATTTAGAGAATATTGGAAGTCTATTGAAACAGGATGCCTTTCACAATTAATGAAAAAACAAAAGTATTCACTCAGACTTTAATAGATCTTTGGTAACAACAATTAAAACCCCCAATATTTCAGTGAATGGGAAAATATTCAACTACTTGTAATTTGCATTTATAAGACATATTAAATGTTAATATTTAGACTATTTTACATAACTTTTATGTTTTATTCAAGGTCCAAAAATAATTTTTAAAGTCTATGATACATTTTTTTTTAAATATTATTTAAATTTTTTAAATATTAACATCTTCCCTAATAATTAACATAAATCAAATACTTTCATGCTTCACTTCATTTTTTCTTCTTATTTAAATCATTAAACTTCAATCCCATAAATATTAACTTTCTAATAATATTATTAAACTTGTCAAAAAAGAAAAACAATTCCTTTATTTTATATATATATATATATATATACACACACACTTCCTTTTCTTTTATTCTCCAGAAAACATGGTGATGCACGTAGCCTAGAATATACAAAACTATAAAATATATAAAATAAGGGTAGTGATGTATAAGTGGTTAACAATATCTGTCACATATGTGGCTTAACGTGACATCCCAAAATTAAAGTTCCCAATTACACGAGAATTTCGACCATATTGTCTGCTTTTGTAGTCATGATTATGAATATTAATTATTGTTCTACTTTTCGGATTTTTCTGTTGGGTGCGTGTGTATAGCTTACTTGTGTACAAGGAGTGCCACAGTTTTTTTATGTTACTAGAATTATTTAGAATAATGTTGAACTAAGGATTAGGTAAATATACGAAGTATGTTTGTAATTTATACATATCAGTTAAGTTTAAATAATTTCATATCAAGCCATTCACATATAAATATGTATAATGCTCTAACATACATGCACCCAACATGCTTACAACACACACATATATATATATAATTTCTTCTATTTAAGTAATTATTATTTTAGTTAACTAAAGTATTGTAATTCTTTAATTCTTGCCTTCTCTGTGTGGGTAAAAATTTTTCAAAAACGAAGATATCGCTAGTCCAGTATCTATCCATAAAATTTGGCTGACTTTAGGAGTTTAGGTTCACAAGCACACCACACAATAGTTTCGGGGGAAGCAACACCTCCATTTCTGGGGCTATGAATATAATTATATACTTGAACGAAAAATATAAAGTGTAAAGGTTTTGATTTAAAAATATGAAAAATAAAAGTGTACTTGTAATATTAACTTATTGTTGGATTAAAACTTTAATAGGTATAAATTTATACCACAATCTAGAAACTCATATTAAATCATTAAAAATTATTATAGAAAAGACATACTCGAATTCATACTAATATATTTGAGAAGGATTGAGTATTCCACAGCCAAATTTCCTTAAATTGTTCTATATTTTTCTTGTTAAATTGGAAAGGAGAAAGAGAGTAGAATATTATGTATATTAATTTGATTTGGAGACCATAACTCTTTATAATATTCTTTATATACTAACTTAATTAAGTTCACATTAACCCTAATTCATTAGTATTAGATTTCTACACACTTAAGCTTATATCCAATGGATATTTGTAGAGCCCAATTAATAAATCACTTACTTGACCCTGTTAAAATTGATAACCTATAATATAATTGTTATTTAATATGTAAGCCCATGATAAGAAATATTAAAAATCCCAACACTTATATCATAGATAAGGTAACGACTCATAATTTCTCAAATAGTATGATATTATTATAGTATGATATTGCACAAAATTGTTCTAACAAACATTGCATCTACCATGTGGACGACTCTTCAAACGTTATCCTATGAGTAGGTGACATGCAATTTAACAAAATTAATTGTGGTCAGCCTCACTAGCAATAGTTGCTTTCTAATTGAGAATTTGAGATAATTAATTCTGGCTACCATGTGGACAACGGTTGATATATGCCCCACATGAATATGTACTGTATCTTATTAATATTACATATGATGTGGTCTCCCTCACTAGACAAATATTACTTTGTAATTAAGATGATTGTAACTGTCATGTGGACAACTTTTAAAATTAATATGTCCCCACAAATGTGTGATATCGAATTATTAATTTAATATCATCACAAGGAATGGCCTCCCTCACTAAACACTAATAATAAAGATCATATCTAACACATATTCATAATTGGATGCAATATTAATTCCAAGAGTAACATACGTTATATGTGATCTCAACTAATCAGATTGTATATATATAGTGATTATAACTTAGTGTTAACATTTGTTAAAAAGAAAAAAACTTAGTGTTAACATTTGACTAATGAAAGAGATTCTAAATCAAAATTCAATATTGTTAGTCTTTTGTTTTTATTTTCTTTAAAAAAATAAAATTCCCTTCAAAATTCATTCCAATTGTTAATGGCATCTCACACAGTTTTAATCAGTGAAGTCAAAAATCAAAATACATTGAACTTCAATAATATTCAATTTTCATGCCATGACAGAACCCTTCAATTGAATTAGATCCATTTTCATGTCTAAGTTCTTGGTGCTAAATCTACACAATTTCACATAATTTAACAAGATCACTTAAAAAAGTACTACATTCCACTCTAAACCTCCTATAAATACAAAGGGATTTTTTTTTTTTTTAATTATAGCACTAAAGAACTGCACATACGTTTTACTAGCACCAAAAAATTGAAATAAGTTTTAATAATATCATGTCATTGTTCATAAATTTTAATGACAAAATTTTCCTTATTTTTAAAATTTGAAAGATCGCGGAAATATTGTTAGTTCGCGAAGGTGTCGAATTCGATGCCTTTATGAACTGACAACGGTTTAACTGGAGTTTGATTTGTTCGACTAGGTTTAACAAAGATATAAAGAGTCATCAATGGGATAGAGTTTCAAAAAAGAATTGAATTCCAATTCATCATACATTCTTCAAGTTTAGGTTCATTATCTTCTTGATGGTAAAACAGAAGGACAAGAGATATTTCTCTTTAGTCAACAAGAATATCCTATAGTTTAGTTTTTTATAAGAAAAATGACAACTCTTTAATGAAGAAGAAAATGACATAAGCTTAGTTGTAAGTGGGCCAGAAATCGGAGTTAAAGATAACAAATTGAAACATTATTATTATTATTATTTTAATGAAGGATATTATTATACTTTCCATTGGATAAGTGTTAATAAAATTTAACTCGGCTTTTGGTGCTAGTTAAATACGCATTCAGTTCTTTGATGCTGGCTTGTATGGTTTTTACTCAAATACAAATAATGATTTTCATCATAAAATCTCGATTTTTGAGATTTTATTATATAAAAAGGGATATTTATAATTTACCCCCAATGTTTGATCTTAATCTGAAACTGCTCCCTCTAGTTTCGTAATTAGTAGTTTGCCTCCCCAAAATTTAATTAAAAAAAGAATCAATTCCTTGCCATTATGAATTCCGTCCATTACTGTTAGAGATGGAAAGGTAACATGGTAAATTGAGGTGATAAGTAAATATAAATTAATAAAAAAACTAAAAAAAAAACAAATTTAAAATTTTATTTATTTAAAAAAACCAATTAAAAAAAAAAAGATTGATTTCCACCATTCAGAGGGATGGTGGAGATCAAATTAAAAATTAATTTGATAAAAAAATTAAAAAAAAAAAACTTTCTCTCTAACCTTATCTACTCTCTCTCTGTATCTTCATCTTTAACAATCACCATCCATGGGTGGGTTCATTATCTTCTTCTTCTTCTTCTCTTTTTCTTCATCTTCTCAAACCTAGAAATCTGGGTTCGAGAGGTTTGAGAAATCAAACCTAGATTTTTGGGTTCAAGAAGATAAAGAAAAAGAGAAGAAGAAGAAGTTTTTTCAGTCTTGGTGTTGAACATGGTTAGGTTGAATTGAGTTTAGTTTTGGTGTTGAACTGGTTGAATATATATATATATATATATATAATTTTTTTATGATTTTTTTTATGAGATTAGAAGAGAAAGAGAAGAAGGAGAAGGAGATGTTGTGTTTAAGTTTCTGGGTTTAATGTGATTTGGGGTTGTGATTAGATTGAGGATGATAGATTGATCGATATTGAACTTCTATGTATGGTGGATTTAATGTGGTTGAATTTGGTGTTGAACTTTCGTAGATTGTTTTACAATTTGTTGAGGTTTTTTTCTTCTTAAATTTTTTAAGGTTCTGATTATGAACCCGAGTCTTCAATTTAAGTTATTCAACTTAAAGATCTGGGTTCCTTCAATTGATTTTTGTTCTTTTTTATTTTTTTTTTATGCAACAATTTTTTTTTCATTTTTTTTAATTCTTTTATCGCTACTGTCCATCTTAGAGATAAACGGTAGAGATCTATTGTTTTTATTTTTAATAAAATTTCAAAAATTAATTTTTAAAATAAATATAAATATTAAATTTTATTTTTAAAATAATCACCACCACCTATTTAAAAGATGAACGATATAGATCTTTTTTAATAATTTTATTTTAATTAAATTTATTTTGATTTTTTAATTTTATTTTAATTATGTTTAAATCAAAGACAAAATAGTTATTTATTGCTCTGATCAATTTTTTAATGGAAAAACTGACGACAGAGGGTAAAATGGCTATTTATGAAACTGAGAAGAGGCGTTTCAAATTAGGATTAAATGTTTGGGGGAAAAATTACAAATATCGCTATAAAAAAATAGTAAAAGCTGAAAAAAGAAATAACGTATATACAAATAAAACATAACCATCAAATTTAAAATAAAAATAAAAATAAAAAAACCAACCGTGACGATCAAGGAGGGTTGCCTTCAGGTCCAGGCCTCAATATAATCTTTTCGTCACAGTGCATGTGCCAAAACATTGAAATCGATGGTGATGTGACTACTCTTTATTGTACAAAACTTACTGGCCGCCACGTTTTTGGATATTCAAAGCATATTCTATATTGCTCCTTCTAGAATTTAACAAACCTGCCTTTCTTCGACCCCTCTCTTGTCCCTGTTAATTTAACAAACCTTATAATTAAATAATTTTAATCATTTATTTCCAAAATTTCAATATTAAATTATTAATTAAACACATCCACTAACCGCTTCAATCATAAGTATAATCTCACAGAAAATATATTTATAAATATACGTGTGAGTTTTATCTTTTTATGATAAAATAATGTTTTCTAATGTAAAACAAAGTTTCAGATAACATGTAGTACTTAATTATAGTCGATTCTAAATCACTTATATTATTATATTTTCTACTGCCTTGCAATTATTAAAATTATATATATATATATATTGATCAAGGTAGAACCATAGGAGTTTAGTATCAATACAAATACGAATCTCCATGCGTAAATATATAAATAAAATGAAAATTCACTGCATTCTCCTAACTTGTTACATAGTTTTAAAAGTTTCTAGTCAATTGTTTAAACAACGCCCTCGTACTATCTGTCAATGAGCTATGTTCAATTTTATGGGAACCTGACCAAGACCAAGATCCGGACAATAAAGGTCGAACATTGACCACTATGTCAAATTTATAAGCCTCCACGTCAACTCTTACAAACCATTATTTAATACATTTATGTTTACAAATTGCAACCATTGACCTAATAGTATGATTGAAGTTAGTATATTTTGATAGGTGAGGGAATTTTCTACATCAAGGATACCCAAATTTTGTCACACAGCTTGTTTGTTTCTGTAGGCATGATAACTCATGAGAGCACCTTGTTTTATGAGTCAGAATCTAATTCTGTGCTGCATAGAAAAAAATACACAATCAAATGACCTATCTATATATAGGGGAATTTCTTATTTATTTATTTATTATATTAAATTATTGGGATTAATTCAAAAAATAACCGGAATCAAGCAGAATCAGACACTGATTGCGTAGCCTGAAAAGCGACTTTCATACGAGAGGGGGTAATCCACATAAAAGTAGAACACGGTCCATACACATATGGAAAAAGATGTACCCACATTTTGGTGTTCCAAACCAGGGACCAAGAGTGGTCCCTAGGAGTGCTACTATCATTGCAACAAGGAACACTGGACTATAGGGGAATTCCTTTTATTAATATATAAGTTGGAAATCCAAGTTTGAATCATAAGAAATAAAATGTAGTAGCTCAAGAGTAAATTCTTTGTGTGTGTGTGTATATATATATATATAATTTGGGAGCATTCTTTTGACAATGCTTAAAGTAGTTTTTGAATAATCAAAAGTAGTTTTATGGGTTTCCTTCCTACAATATAATTGAAATGTTTAGAAACCTTTTTTGGTTTTGTAGTAAATGACATTGACATCACAAAACAGTACTTCTTTCAAAGATTATTTTATAATATTAAAATTTTCATGATTGACAAAAGTTGCAGTTGAATGGTTAATTTTCTCACAAATATGTTATATTTATGAATTCAAATTGTGTCATTATCTCTCATGACACAATTTATACTTTTAACATTTTTAGTAATAATAAATTTGTGGGGGATAAGTTGGTACGTACCTCACAAATTGCCAAAAGAATATTTTATAGGGATATTATGAAAAACGCTTCTGGAATGAAAACTAATGAAATTTTATCCCTCGTTTTTAAATTATTAGGTAAACCGTCCCCTATCGGTTAAAAAAACCGGATGATGTTAACTTTGAAGGGTAAAATGGTAATTGAATATATAATTTTATTTCAACTCTCTCTCTACCAGTCTCTCGCTCTTTCATCTCTCCCTCACTTCACCATTTTCTTCTCTCTCTCACTCCTCCATCTGTCTTTTTCTCTCGCCTCCCGCGTCCTCCTCCATCGCCGGCGACCAACCTACACCCTTCTCCTCCATCTCCTTCTTCTTTTCTTTTTCTGTTTTGGTTATCTGGTTCTAGGTTTCGAAACCCAGAACCAGACAGGTTCTGGGTTCGCCAAAACCCAAAACCAGACGGTTCTGGGTTTTGAAACCCAGAACCAGTTTAACCAGACTGGTTCTGGGTTCTAATCGACCCTTAACCAGACGATTCTGGGTTCGAATCGAGCCAAAACCAGACGGTTCTGGGTCGATTAGAATCCAGAACCAGTCTGGTTCTGGGTTTCGAACCTTAGCACCAGACGATTCTGGGTGGGGTATGGTGGTGGGTGGTTTGTGGTGGTTGTGGGTGATTGATTTAGGGTTGTTCTGGGTGGTGGGTGGGTGGTTGATGGTTGTTTTTGGTGGTTTGTAGTACAATGGGTCTCTATTGGGTCTGAGTTTTTTTTTCTTAAATTGTTGTTGATGTTGTGAGTTGATGTTGATAATGGTGGTTAGATGTTGTTGATGTTTTGATGATAATGGTGGCTGACTTGGGTTTCTAGATTTGGTTTTGATTTCAAATTTGATTTTGGTCTCTTTGGGTTCAAATTTTTTCTTCAATCGGAAACTAAAAATTTTGGCCGAAAAATGTTATTAAGGGTATTTTGGTCATTTCATTAGTTTGGACGGAAAATGTTAACATTTTGGATGAAAAGTTAACAGTAGGGGGCGGTTTACCTAATAATTTAAAAACGGGAAATAAATTTCCATTAGTTTTCATTTCAGAGGGGTTTTTCATATTATCCCTATTTTATAAAGATAGGTATATCATCTCCAAGCTAAATAGTACAAAATTAAAACTTATCAAAAATAACAAGTGATTGAATTGGGAAACTCCAATCAGTTTGGTACAAACAAAACAAGTGGAGATTAAACCAAACAAGAACTCTTTAACAATGGTAGTGACATAGTTGCATAATCCACGTATGATTACAGCTAACAAGAACCCAAAAAAGACTCACCAGCCACAAGAAAGTACCAGGAATCAACCATGGATTTCTCCCAGAATATTCCATACATGTGTACTGGCACAAATGCCCCTCACCAGACTGAATTCAATTCCCCAAAGAATATTCCTTTGTTCCCGCGTTTCAGGATCCAAGTTTCCAGCCCACTAACTTTACCAATTATCTCCATTCTTCTCCGGTGCGAACATCCACATCTTAACAAAAATCCTAATACTAAATCTCAGCCATCCGATGTATTAAAATTAATCTATGAGTCAGATCTATTTACAGATGTCCAGATTTTATAGAATCCGAACATGTCACGCCCTTTTTACCCTTAGATCTCATGATCAAAACCCATTAAGGGTTTAATCAGATCAAGGTCATTAGATCGAACGGGCAGGAATTGTTGTTAGCTAGATGTAAGGACTTTTATGGTCAATCTTTTACTTACCATAGCAATCTTGCAGGTAATATTCCTTTGGCATAACCATTATCCTTCACGTACAGGGGATACTGTTTCCCCTGTATAAATACCCTTCTCCGAACTCTCTCCAACCACACCAACACAAACAAAAACACGATTTCTATACATTTTCTAGAGAGGTTTCTCACTTTCTTGCTTGCTTGAAGAAAATAATGGCTGGAAAAATCGTTGTTGTTTTCGATTTCGACAAGACCATCATCGACCTGGACAGTGATAACTGGGTTGTTGATGAGTTGGGAGCAACTGAGCTCTTCAACCAACTCCTCCCCACAATGCCCTGGAATTCTCTCATGGTACTTTTTTCCCTCTGTTTCCTCTGTTTTATGTCCTGTGTTGTTTATGTCTATTGAACTCTTTTCGGATAAAATTTCATATTACAGGACATCCTGTATCATGTTGTTGAATGTTTCTGAGTATTTTTCTGACCGGTTTTCGGGATTTTTGAAATGGTTTTGTGTTTCCAGGATAGGATGATGATGGAGCTCCACTCACAAGGAAAAACCATTGAAGACATTAAGGAGGTTCTGGAACGGGTTCCAATTCATCCCAGGATCATTCCTGCTATCAAATCAGCACATGCTTTAGGGTATGAAAATCCTGAAATACCCTTTATTTTCTTGTCCTGGAAGTTTTCTTTTTCTTCCAATTTTCCAGGAAAAGAAAACCTGGTAATGTCATGTGACTGATTCGAATTGGGGTTGATTTAATTTTTTTTTTTAGGTGTGAATTGAGGATCCTGAGTGATGCTAATATGTTCTTCATTGAGACTATATTGAATCATCTTGGAATAAAAGAATATTTCTCAGAAATCAACACAAATCCAAGCTTTGTTGATGAAGAAGGCAGGCTCAGAATTTTGCCTTACCATGATTTCACCAAATCTTCTCATGGCTGCCTTCTCTGCCCTCCAAACATGTGCAAGGTTTGTTTTTTTTATTACATTTTTTTTCTTTATTTTTCATAAGAATTCTATATTTTAAAAACCTGAAGATTTAATGAATAATGAAAAAAAACAAAAAATCCCTAACATCTTCGTCGAATAATAATATCTTGACATCAAGCCATAAATTATGTAATTCTAATATATTAAAATGATGTTGGCATTTTTACAACTTAATTATAAAATTGAATTCTAATTTTTTTTATTATTATTTTTAATTTGGACAACAGGGTTTGATTCTTGAAAGGATTCAAGCTTCTCTGGCCAAAGAAGGAGAGAAGAAAAGAATCATCTATCTTGGAGATGGAAGTGGGGACTATTGTCCAAGCTTGAAGCTTAAAGAGGATGACCATGCAATGCCAAGAAAAAATTTCCCTTTGTGGGATTTAATTTCTTCCAATCCTATCCGAATTCAGTCCCAAATTCATGAATGGACCGACGGAGAGGAGCTAGAGAAGGTTTTGATTCAAATTATCAACACAATTTCTCTTGAAGAAGAACAGAAAAGCACTTGTGCTTCTCAGTTGCTTTCAGCTTCTGACTGCAAATTGCAAACAATTTCTCCTTCTGCACATGAAGCCTTGCCTCAAGCCCTCTCAGTGCCCCAGTAAATGCACAGGTTGCACATATGGTTTTGGTCTAATTTCAGGCAAAATTAATAATGCCAATGTTAACAATGTTGCAAAAAAGAGTTGTATGTGCAACATTGATTAAAAGATTTTTCATTTTTTTTGGGTTCCCAATTTTTGGATGTTGTGACTTCTCATATTCGAGTTTAATTGATTAAAGAATTGTAGATTATCACATACATTGTATGGGAAAATATAACTTCACTGTTTAGGTTGTCATAACTTTCAATTTGGTTAATAAAGTACAAGTGACTGCCAGAAGGCTGTTTACTTTTTTCATCAGTTGTTGTCTTATTTTAATTTTTATTTTATAACTATTGCAATGTCCGATTCAAGGACGAAAATATCTCGGAATAGAAACTAATTTGTGTAGGTGTGTATTAGTTGTGCGAGGAGTATACCACTATATCAATAACTTAGATACTTTCACATGATCTTGACAATGTTTGTCAGAACCAGTAGCATCTTCATATTCATTCCATGCCTCCCTTTGAACTTGGAATACTTGATGCTTGATAAAGAAAATTAATTTATATAATAACAGAAAAAAAGAAGAAGACTGTCTTCCTATTTGGTGTGTCGCCACAGTGGCAGTAACACCTCTTTGTCTTTACTTGTCATGCAGTGGTCAAAATTTTGACTCGCGTCGCCATCTATAAGTGTGGCTGATTTTCCCTCTCCTTTGTGGGCCTCTTATCCCTCTTATGGGAGCCTATAAAGATAACACGATTGTTGATGATTAAAGGACGACACATGTATATTGTTTTTATTGTTGGTATGTACGTATATATATATATACACACACACACAAACATACATTTGAAATGAACATTACAATCATACTAATTGCAAGGAATGATTTATGTGATACCAAATCAATCAATTGATAGCAAATAATGGAAAACAAATCATTTTGGTTTAATGACTAATTGACAAGTGTTGAGATTGTATGGTTGAATGGTGGAAGTGATTTGATTATGCTTGCTGCAATTGTGTGTTTGAGTGATGAAATTGATTTGATAATGCTTGCTAAGATTGTGCTTTGATTTAGGAGTATTCTTAACAGAGTCTCCCTCCTATTTTTGGAAGTTTTAGTTCTTAACTGTACCTCAGTAGCCTGATCAAAATAGCGTGAAAATATTACATATATTTGTATTGTGTACCTATAACATGTCAATATAATATGTCAAAAAAATAAAACTGCCTTTTGATTGAGGGCCTCAAGTTACAAAGCTTGTACCATCATTGAAATACAAGTGACTACTATTTAATGAATATTGTACACTAGTCGCCACGTAAATGAATCTTTAAAGCACATTCTTCTTTGGTTCTTTTAGAAATTAGCATACCAATACATGTGACTACTTTTTTTTTTTTTTTTGCTTTATTAATTTAATTAAGGAATAATCTCAAAAAATTAAATATAATTTGTAAAAATATCAATTTTACAACATATGATTTTATTTTTATTCAAAATTCCCCCGACGTTTTTAAAAATACTTAAATACCCCTGGAGACGTGTAAAATGACGAAAATACCTCTGATAATTATAAATTGATGATAAAGTCATAAGAGGTAAAATAATTATTTTCTGTTAATTTTTTAACATCAGAGGAGATTTTCCATAAAAATGAAACTATAGTGATAAAATTGATATTTTTACAAACTATAATGATTTTTTTGAAATTATCTCTTTAATTAACATTTGCACTTAAGAGAAAGAAACTTTTTTTTTTTTTTTTAATTTTTTAGTTATTGAAACTAGTCAAGGAGATAACCGGAACCAAACTGAAAGACACTAGTAACACGACTCAAATAAGACCCATACTTGGGTGGGAGATAATCCATATGCATTGAAGAAAATCTCATATTTTTTTTATTAATAGAAGTGGGGTACGCCTAGTCGAACCCACCAATAACAAGTCATGGGGAAGGGGGGGTGAGTGTTTAACCACTCCAATGACCCCCCTTGCGCAAAAGAAAAAAACTTATATAAATGACTCTATCTAAATTGGTTGAGATTAGGCAATATATATATATATACACACACACACACATATTTATATAATACTACAATATCTTGAGTTAAGAGTTAGGGAAGATCAATCACTACATACCCCAAGACTAGAGTATATCAGAATTTATTAAGACCGGAAACTACATGTCTAATCTAGATATCTCGAATAAAAAATATTTCATTATCAAGATAAAATATTACACACATGGTTTGGATATCTACTGACATCAAGCACTTCGTGTACAATCCAAATATCTATCATCACAATATTGAAAAGAGGTCTTCCAAATCTATTAGTAAATACTTAAGGTGAAACTTAAACCTTTAATCATAAATGTGGTAGGAGAAGTACCATTCAATGAAAAATGAATTATAGATATTTAATTATATATTTCAATAACCTATAAATGTCCTGCTTTAGCTCCTCTTCTTTTTGGTGTTTGATGCATGTATCTTCTTGAATCCGGTATGCACTACAAATACTGAAAATTTTATATCAATTACAAAATATTAAATTACAGTGCATAAATCATAGTACATGTATCTAAAATGACGCATCAAAAACACCAGTAATTTTTACGTTAAAATACCTTGTACAATATACCTCATCACAAAATATTATCTAAATTGTTATAATGAAAAGAATAATTGAAGTACAAATTCATTATATTAAGAGGAAATATTTTGATTTCCTATGTTATTCTCTTAATTTGTTAACTAGTCTTTCAAGTTTCAAATTTTAATTATGTTGATACAAAATTTGGTCACACTAGCAATAGTAACATTGAATTTAGTAACATTTAATTGAGAAATGAATATAATTTAAGAGATTGGGGATTTGAATAGCAATCCTCTTTGGTTAAGGGGACATTCATTCCTGGGTGGTTTGCTTTCCCCTTAGCTGCTTGTCAACAAAGAAAAAGAGGTCAGGCATCGCCGGTGGTCCACTGACAAAAACCCTTCAAAGTTTAAGTCAATAGGTTTTTCATAGGGGAGCCCCTTCGCAGCAAAGCCTAAAGGACAAAAAAGAAGAAGAAACCTAGTTCACTACTCCGAATAAGAACCAATAACAACTCCCAGTACTTATGAAAGCCTCTCATGGGAAGTTCATTCGTGTACTAGAGCATTCTCAAGTTAGAGAGAATGACTTACGTTCTTCTATACAATGAGCGTCCTTGTATATTTTTTCTCACCCTTCAGGGTTTCTTCCTAATCCCTCTGGTAACAGTCAACTTCCCTTTTATGTGCAATCCCTTCATTTTAACACATGCTTCTTATCGTTTGATTCCCTTTCACTCTGCCCTTGTTCCCAGCTCCTTGTTTTGCCTGCTCGGATTCAAAAGGCATGTGGCACCTTCTTGTTCATCTCTCTTGTCATGGGGCTACGTGGCTCACTATCAACCCTTTCTTTTTTCCTACAGTCTGGTTCCTTATGTCCTTCTGATGAGATAGTGGGATGGCAGACGCATGAGGTTGTGTTTGGAATTTCCAGTCTAGGTCTCTCTTTGGTTTGCTTTCCGGCCCCTTGTCTAGGGCATTTCATCTCTTCCATGTTCTTTTTACCAAAAAACTAAACTTAGGTCATGGCTTCCCTTTCAACTCACTGTTTGGTTTTAATTTTTGGGCCTTATCCTTTAGGTTGATTTCTAATTACCAAGCTTTAACAGTTTGGGGTTCAATTTGATTTTGGGGAGCTAACTTTTCTCCCAAACAAATTGTATACACAGAACCCACATAGAATTTTCCATAAGAAATGTTCAATAGGTCCAATACCAGGACTGGTGGGTCAAGATTGGCCAAGTAGTCAAATTTTTAAGGACTCCGTGTTCACTGTTGGAAATCACTATTCAATAACTCGTGTGGGCGGTCAGCAACATAATTGTACGGTACCAGACTTTTTGCGACTTTTGTCTTCCCAAAAACTTATAATTAAATCTGTTCAAAATAATATAATTAAATAGGTATTAATTTAATAATAAGAATTTTATAAGATTGTAAATTTTAGTTGGTCTCTTATTTATTTTTAAATTATAAATAGGGAATAATTCTAAATAATGATAAATTATTTTGTGATTAAAATATACAAATTCTTGACTTCAAATATACTTTTACGACTTCACATTTTATCATATAGCCAATTAAAAAAAGTAATATATTCGTTCAACCTCCACGTCTCTTTTAGGAATTATGACTAGGTAGATAAAAATGCTGAATTTTTGTTAAGAAAAATCGAATGTAAGTAAAGTAAAAAAATAATGATTTTTAAATCAAAAGATGGAAATTGATGAAATTTTCTTTTCGGTACACACTAACATTGTACAATCAATTTATTAACTATCAACGGTTAAATTCATTTATTTTAATTTAACTAATATTAGCCTCTACTTAGTTAATTATCAATAAATTTTACACTATCTTTATTAGCTTCAATATAAATTTATTGATGGTATATACAAAGTGGCACCTTAGGTATGAAAAAATCTTTTATAGAACTATTTCACAGTTGATGTGGTGAGACAGACTAATAAAAAAAGTATGAGAAAAAGAAAAAACCAATAAAGAAAGTTAGAAAAAAAATGATATTATTTTATTGATCTGTAACGTTTGTCTCATCACATCAGTTGCAGGATAATCCCATAAAATATTTTCTTCCTTAGCAGAATGATTGTTTGTTTATTTGACTTAAGGCATGTTGTTTTATGAGTCAATCAAATTCTCATTCTACTTAGAAAAATAGACAAATGACCTTGGTCATGTCTTCAAAGGTTGTATAGGAATTGTTTAGTCTACTTACTGTATTAAATGGAAATCCATGTTTGAATTTAGACACATTGAGGGGTGTTCTTTGGGGGTATTCTTTTGACACATAGAGCAGTTTTAATTTGAATAATCAAAAGTAGTTTTGTGTGTTCGCTTTCTAGAATATAATTGAAATACAAAGAAACGTTTTTTCGGTTTTTTTTGTTTTTGTTTTAATTGTAACAAAGAAAGTACTTTTTCTAGGAAGAATATTCCATCTCTGTAGAGGCAAGGGCTCCATACCAAACTGAACTCAATTCCCCAGGCATATTACTTCTTTTCCACATTTCAGGCCATCTTCATCGGAGCACTAAAATTGTGTTTTGTACCATTTTGGTTTCCCAATATGCTTCAACGGAAGCACCAATTTTATTTTTCCAACACCAATAATCAATAACTTTTATAGTCTTATTTATAATGGGAAGAAACATTCTTTAAAAAGAAAAGAAGAAACCTATCTAATAAGAAAACTAAATCTTACTTAATAAAAACAAATCTAAAAATAATTGTTTACCTAATTTAAGTATGAATATCAATTACATGAATATTTTTTTTTTGAAAGAAATTACATGAATATTTTTAAAATTCAGAATTTTCAATTGTAACTCCTCTGTCACGTGCCCATTGACTTATAGGAATTATTGCACGTAATATTCTTTTGTCATAAAACCTGAAACTTTCCTTGTATGAAAACCCTACTCCCCATCTCTCTCAAACCACACCAACACAAACAAATACAGGATTTCTATACATTTTCAAGAGTGGTTTCTCACTTTCATGCTTATTTTCTAGAGAAAAAAAATGGCTGGAAAAATCGTGGCCGTTTTCGATTTCGACAAGACCATTATCGACCTGGATAGTGACAACTGGGTTGTTGATGAGTTGGGAGCTACTGAGCTATTCAATCAACTCTTCCCCACCATGCCCTGGAATTCTCTCATGGTACTTTTTTCCTCTGTTCATTGTTTCAGGTTTTTCGAATTATTTTTCAATAATTCTTGTCCTGACGGTTCTTTGACACGTATTTTACAAATGGTTTTGTGTTTCCAGGATAGGATGATGAAAGAACTTCACTCACAAGGGAAAACTATTGAAGATATTGCCGAGGTTCTGAACCGGGTTTCAATTCATTCCAGGATTATTCCTGCTATCAAATCAGCGCATGCTTTAGGGTACGAAATCCTGAAATACCCTTCATTTTCTTGTCCTGGAAGTCTTCTTTTTCTTCCAATTTTCCTGGAAAAGAAAATCTGGTAATGTCATGTGATTGATTCAAAGTTGGGTTTTTTTTTTTTTTTTTTTTTTTTTTCAGGTGTGAATTGAGGATCCTGAGTGATGCTAATACGTTCTTCATTGAGACTATAATGAATCATCTTGGAATAAAAGAATATTTCTCAGAAATCAACACAAATCCAAGCTTTATTGATGAAGAAGGCAGGCTCAGGATCTTGCCTTACCATGATTTCACCAAATCTTCTCATGGCTGCGCTCTCTGCCCTCCAAACATGTGCAAGGTTTCTATTATATTTAACTTATTTTCTTTACGAGAATTCTTAAGTTGGAACATATATATTTTAAGAATTTAAATATATAATGATTAATTTTTTTACATATGAATACAGGAAAAAACATTTAAATTTTGCAAAGATTAAATGGTGTTTTTGGTGAATTCATAAAGAAAGATTACGAATTTTAAAAAATTTTAATCTCTTTCGAAAGTTAAAAAAATAAGTTAATTTTTTATTGAAAAGATAAAGAAAGTTAATAATTATGACCTAATTAGTAAAGACAAATCTAGATAAAGAAAAATTCAAAAATCTAGATGTCAATGATCACTTAATATTTTATATGATGGATCTAAGTTGCTTTCAAGATCCTAGAGAAAAAAAATTATTTTGCTCAATTTGATTTCATCTAATTTTGACTTGTTAAGTCAAACAATCTTTGATAAATTTTTGTCAACTTATTGTTTTATCTATGCCCACTTAATCAGTGTATATATTTATTTTAATCTTTATCTCAAATCATAAATTATAGAATTCTAAACTATTGAAATGATGTTGCCATGTTATAAATAATTATATAATTGAATTCTAAAATTTTTGGCTTATTCTTAATTTGGACGACAGGGTTTGATTCTTGAAAGGATTCAAGCTTCTCTGGCCAAGGAAGGGGAGAAGAAAAAAATAATCTATCTTGGAGATGGAAGTGGGGATTATTGTCCAAGCTTGAAGCTTAAAGAGGATGATCATGTCATGCCAAAGAAAAATTTCCCCATATGGGATTTAATTTTATCGAATCCGACTCAGATCAAGGCTGAAATCCATGAATGGACTAATGGAGAAGAGCTGGAGAAGATTTTGCTGCAAATTATCAACACAATTTCTCTTGAAGAAGAAGAAGACAAAAGTACTTGTGCTTCTCAGCTGCTTTCAGCTTCTGATTGCCAATTGCAAACACCCTCTGCTTCTGCTCATGATGCCTTGCCTCAAGCCCTCTCAGTGCCCCACTAAAAGCATGGGTTGCATATAAGTGGTTTTGGTCTAATTAGGCAAACTAATTAATAATGCCAATCAATTGCAACAATGTTGCAAAAATTAATTAAATGCATGTGCAACATTTGCTTTCATGATATTGTTTTATTTAGTGATTTCATGACTTCTCCTAAGTCATATCCAAGGTTAAATTAACTAAGTAACTATAGATTGTAAAGCACATTGTATGAAAAAAAAAAAAAAACTTCCACTTTGGTGTGGTCATATCTTTCAAATTTGGTTTAAATGAAATACACAACATGAATAAAAGAGCTTCTTTCTATGCCTCAATTATTGTCGTGTAATTTTATGATAAGTGGTCTTATGTACTTAAATTAGATATCATAAATCAAGTCAAACAATATTCAAATCATGAAAATCTCACTTTGATAGCCACAACAAATAAAAGAAACCAAATCTATAATATTGCAAATAGTATATGCTTGTTGTGAACTGCTGGTTATAACTCGTATCAAAATTTGACTAATGAAAAGAGATTCTCAATCACTTGCAAGTTAGTTGCCTTGGTGGTAAGGCATTGCATCTGATGCCCACTGCATGTGCACATGACCAGGTTTCGGAACCGTCTATGACAAACACAAATAATTACAGATAGACCCTCATGAAGGAGTCAAATCGCATTTAAGTCCATTTGACTGTAAAAGTAGTTCTCCCTTGAATATGGGTCATTCTCTTTAGATTTTTTTAGAGTAGAGTTAAATTGTTAGGATCTAGACTATTCGTTAGTTTGATTATTCATTAGTTTCACTATTATGCGGTTTGATAGTTGTAAAAAATGTAATTGTAGATCGTCAATCCTAACACAATATCTAGCCTTTTTGCATTTTTTAGGCAATATAAAAATCATTTTCAAAATTCCTTCCAATTCTTAATGGTATCTCACACAGTTTTAATCAACCAAGTGATAACAGTACAATACTTTGAACCTGAACAATGGACAATTTCAATGCTTCATCTCTAATAGTGATATTACTTTCAAATTATAAAAATAAAACCATTAAAAATATTATGAAAATAAGTTTTCAAATTATATATTATAATAAATATATATAATATTTAATCGATAAATCTGAAAACCATTTGTATGTGACTTAAATAGAAAAAAGAAACGTAGACAGCGAGGAGGACTGCCTTCAATTGAGGGCCTGAATTTCTTTTTAAGTCATAAAGATTGTACCAACGTTGAAATACATGTGACTACCCTATTTAATTTATAACATAAACTAGCCGCCACGTATTTGAAGCTTCAAAAATTATTCTTCATTGGTTCTTTTAGCATATATATACTATATATATATATATATATATAGTTACCAATTCATTTTCCTTTCTTTGACCTGCTCCCTTGTCCATCTATTATTATCCCTCTCTTCTTTTTCTCATAGCCAATTAATATAATTAACTTCATTAATTATATATTAAAGAAGTTTAATTATATATTTTGATTAGCTACATATTTTCTACTTTAATTTCCCTTCTTTTGGTCTTTCTTCTGTTAAGTTTCTTAATTGAAAACGTTATTATATTATTAAATTTAATTTAAAAATATGTATAATTTGAGTTCACAGTCTTAAATATGAATGATGTATTATTTCATCTTACCTTTAAGAGATTTTTATTTTGGTTGACGTAATAATTAGAGGAAAATGAAAAAAAAAAAAAAAAGATAATGTCAAGAGTAAATAATTCTGCTCTTTTTTTTTTTTAAAAAAAAAAAAGAACTAAAATAGTGTTGCTTTTCAATTATGCAGCTTTATAAACAAGTCCCTGGTAGAATTTGCCACGAAGAAACGTTCAATTGTGTGGGGACCCGAACAAGACCAATTCCCTGACATCAAAAGGTCAAGATTGACCAAAGTGTCTATTTTCTAAGACTCCACGTCAACTGTTAAAATATTTTTAATTTATTTTTATTGAATAATTTTTTTTTTGAATTTTT
Organism: Nephelium lappaceum; assembly: GCA_021234005.1. Taxonomy (NCBI): domain Eukaryota; kingdom Viridiplantae; phylum Streptophyta; class Magnoliopsida; order Sapindales; family Sapindaceae; genus Nephelium; species Nephelium lappaceum. The sequence continues at coordinate 3,740,664 of CM037997.1, read as the reverse complement.
TTTTTTGAAATATTTATTAAACAATTGATACAACTAAAACATACTTTTATATGTGCAAGTACAACAATCCCTCTCTCCAAAAAAACAAAAAAAAAAGAAGGTACAGCCACTCCTTTTCAATTGTTATCTTCTTCATGCGTTTTAAATGAATATTAATTCTTCAATAACATTGTCGACCTTTTGCAATAGTTATGAATAGCGTGACTTATTTTTAAATAATTTAGTACTATTAAAAGTATTTTATTCTAACAATCAATATAGTTTGATAAATAATACTTAATAAATTTTTAATATTTTAAATTCGAATTATTACATTACATGCAATATTTAAAAAAAAATACTTTTATCTTGACTTTAGCAATAATGCATTGATATGCATCGAGAGTTGATGTGAGGTCCACTATTCAAACGGTCTAGATCTAATGGTTAATTATGATTTGTGCCATATTTTGTCAAATATTAAAATAAAAATTTAATCCTAAGTTCCTAACCCAGCATTAATATTTTTTAGCAATAATTAAAATCTCTTTTTAAATTATATTAACAATTTAAATTAATAAAAATTATTAGATTAATAGTATGTGTAAGAGTTAATTCTCAATATCAATATATGTTAAAGACACCTCCATTCATAACCTAAGCAATTGATATATTCCCATTCATATTTATAATCGGCATTTGAATTCTACTTTGTGTCTTTATCAATATGTGTAGGAGGTTTTATCTTCTTATTACATGAGTAAATTTCTTCCATGGTTGTGAAAATGGATTTTCGAACCATATATAGTATTTAATTTCAGCAGCATCATCATACTTTTTATAATTAATGTTAATAAATTTTCAATATATATATGACATTTCAATGTTCAACTTCGTGATGTTAAATCTAAATTCACAATTTCACATACTGTACATAACAAGGTCAGTTGGACAAAGTAACATCTATATTAAATATTTCCAAGTCTCCCTCATAAATCTATTCTGAATCTATTGATTTTGGAAAAACAACTAAATCTATGTAAATAAAACAAAAAGTAGCCATCAAGAAGGACCTCCTTCAATCGAAGACCTCAAAATTTTCTAGTCATCAAGTTTGTGCCAAAACGTAGAAATTCATGTGACTACTACTATTTTATGTATGAAAACTGGCCGCCACATATTTGAATCTTCAAAGCATATTTCTTCTTTGTTTTTTTTTTTTGTTCTTTTTTTCTTTAAATTTAGCTCCACCAATTAATTTGCATTCCTTGGACGGCTCTTGTCAATTTATATATCATGCATGCAAACAATTAATTGATTTAGTTAACTATGTAATAAAAATATTTTAACTTGGATTAGATATTGATTGATTAATTTCTTTTCTTTTATTAGACAGGCAGATTGAGTGAATATATGGGAAAGGACATTTTTTTCTCCTAGAGATTACGTTATAGAACATATAATGTGAATTTTTAATGGTTGCCAATCAAGCTTGAAATGTTTATGGATTGGATTTAGTGAAAGCTGCGTCTAGGGAAATAATTTAAAATACATCTGATTCTCCAACCACTTACTGTACTCTTTTTATATATAATTGTTTTTTTTTTTTAAATAATTCTACTTAAAATTTTGGTTTTTCTGAAGAATAGCACATGATTGGAACATGGATTCAAAAAAAAAATACAATATAATCTCTCTTTTCTTTTCGTTTTGAGATTAGAAAGATTCTGCATTTTTATTGAATATTAAAACAATTATTTTGTAAACTTTTTTTTTTTTTTTTTGAGATAGTAAACTCTTTATTAACATATAAGAAAAATATAGGTGGGTTAATGATGCATGATGAATATGAGATGAGCTGTAAACTTAAACATTTAGAGAACATAATTACTATCAATATTATATTCTTATTTATATATTAACGTATAGACACTAAACAAAATTAAGTAGATCATATACCATATAGAATTAGGATTAATTATAACCGAAGGACAAGTAAACAAAAGGATACAGGAGAAGCAACATGGAATGTTCTCTTTAGCCAAAAAATGTACGAATATAGAATAGAAAGATACATTCAAAATCCAGACGTGGCCTACCCGTTAACTAAGCCAACCATAAATTCTTAATTAACATAATATTCTTTGGCATATATCCAACCTCACAGCTGTTGCTCTTTGAATACACGTCTGTCAACTTCCCCTATAAATACTCATTCTCTTTTGGTGACCAAAACCATCACTTAAATATTCACATATAACACATTAATCAACTCCGGGAATTCTGGTTGTGGTGATCGATCACTTCCAATAAAAATCACAAAAGCTTTCAAAAACCCTTTTCAGTCACTGGGGAAAATGGCAGGAATCGTGGTGGTTTTCGACTTCGATAAGACTATTATCGACTGTGATAGTGATAACTGGGTGCTTGATGAGTTGGGTTTCACTGAGTTGTTTAATCAACTCCTCCCTACCATGCCCTGGAACTCTCTCATGGTTAGTTCATTTGTTATTGTTATTAATAATTTATTATTATATTGCATTATTTTTTTATTGGTTTTATTAAGGTTTTCCTTTACTTACTTTAAGACCAAGATCACTTGTTATTGATGTTATTTAATTTTTGTACTAAAATTTGCAGGATAGGATGATGAAGGAGCTTCATGATCAAGGCAAAACCATTGAGGATATTTCAGAGGTTTTAAAAAGAATTCCCATTCATCCCAGAATAATTCCAGCCATTAAATCAGCCCATGAATTAGGGTATGCACGGTATTATTAGAAAAATATACTAAAGTTTTCGTTTCAAATTACGTGACGGTTGATTTATATATAATATTTTTTAAATTGTACAGATGTGATTTGAGGATAGTCAGCGACGCAAATATAGTTTTTATTGAGACAGTTTTGAAGCATTATGGGGTGAGAGAAATGTTTTCCGAGATTCATACGAACCCGAGTTACATTGATGCGGAAGGGAGGTTGAGGATTTTCCCTCACCATGATTTCACAAAATCTCCTCTTCCTTGCAACAATAATCTTTGCCCTCCAAACATGTGCAAGGTGATTAAATTAATCCATATCTATACGATTAGTACGTAACATTCTTTTTTTCATGGGACATTGTCGGAGTTTTGACAAGATTTTTTCTTTGTTAATCCTAACAAATGATATTTTTAAAATAAAAAATTGTATATTTATCTCATATAAGAAGTTAGGTGGACTAGCCATTCCACAGATCTAATCGAAACACATGGGAGCATGCTTTCCTGCATTCCATGTCAGATTATTTAATTGTTGTTGATTAAGTAATCTGTTGTTTTATTTTATTCTGATTTTTGAGACCTCATTTATAAGATATGTTAATCAAATGGAGATCAAGACAAAAATCACATGCAGGTCAAGTCATCATTTCTAATAACAAGAGTAGAGATGTCTAATTCATGAATCCTTTTAAAAATTAAAATATAATATTAAATTCTTTGTTATTTTTAATTTATTTGAATTACAAATCAACGATCTATACTAATTTTTTTTTAATAAATTTAATTGTGATTCAATCTTAACAGGCTACAGTGATAGAAAAAATTCAAGTTTCTCTATCTACAGAGAAAAGAATGATCTACCTAGGAGATGGAATTGGTGATTTTTGTCCTAGTTTGAAGCTAAAAGACACAGACTTTTTGATGCCAAGAAAAGGCTTCCCAGTTTGGGATTTGATATGCCAAAACAAGAAGCTTATAAAGGCAGAGATACATGAATGGAGTGATGGAGAAGAGCTTGAACATGTCTTGCTTCATCTTATCAACTCAATTGTTTCTTCAATGGAAGAAAACAAGAACAACAACAATGGCAGCTCCAGCTCCCAGTTGGTCTCTGTGGATTGCAAGTTACAGACTATTACAGTCTCTGCTCATTAATTAGGCTTGCATATATATATATATATATATATATATGCATGGTTAAGCTTTGATTAGATTTCCCAGATTATGATTTATTTATTGTTTGTTTTGAAAATGATTGTCAAGATACTCCTTGACTAATTATCTGATTATATGATTCATCAATAGGGAGCTATGATAACGTAGTTATTTAATTTTGATGTACTAAATAGTTTGTAAAATGGAATCAATGAAAGGGTTATTATTATTTTACCATCTGGAATTGAAAATAATGTCAAAACCACATTTGGTATTGAAAATAATAGCTAATCTGTCAATAAACCAACGGATCCGTTAATTTTGAGGGTATAATAGTCAATGTCTTTGACAGAAGCAACTTGATTGAATTTAAAAAATTAAAAATAAATTAAAAACAAATTAAAATAATCAATTTCAACTCTATCATCTTATTTCTCTCTCTCTCTCTCTCATCTTACCCAGTCACCATTACCATTCAACTTCATCACCACCCATACCATCAAAACCTAACCCCATCACCACTCAACGCACCACCCTAACCTATCGCCATAGTCCCCACCCATTGTCATCCTCTTCCACCCTCCGCCATCTCTCTTTCTCTTTCCTTTCCACCCTCCTCCACTGTCTCTCTTTCTCTTTTCTCTTCACCCTCCTTTGTCGTCGCTCTCTCTTCCCTCTCCACCCTCCGTCGTCCCTCTCTCATCCCTCTCCACCTTCCGCCGTTGCTCTCTCTTCCCTTTCCTCCTTTCGTCGTCGCCCTCTTTTGAATGTCCATCAGATTTGGTTTGGATCCAGAAGATGGAGAGTGTTGAAAAGTTTGTTGTTAAAAATGGTTAGGTGGTGATGGATAGACCGGTGGATATGTGATTGTGTTCATCGCTGGTATTGGATGATGGTTTGATGGACAATGGGTATGTGATGAATGGTGATACAAATGGCTAGTGTGTGATGCTGTGTGAATGGTGCTTGGGTGGTGTATGTTTATTTGTGTTTTTTGTTGGTTATTTATGTGTTTTGGATGTGGTAGGGGATTGTGTTTTTTTTTTCATATTTAATGAAACCCAAATCTTCAAACCTTCAAACATTTGAAGATATGAGATTTGTTTGAAGATATGAGATTTTTCATTTTTTTTTTAAATTTTGTTTTTTAATTTTTTTAATTTATTGAAGAGTTTTTTTTTTTTTTTTTCATTTAATGAAACTCAGATCTTCAAATGTTCGTTGAAGATCTGGGTTTCTTCAGTTTTCTTCAAATTAATGTTCACATTTTTTTTATTTAATTAATAAGGGTATTTAGGTCTTTTACTACTTTTATCACAAAACCACTAAAAATCCTGATGAAAACCGCTTTTGGTAGATGATAGAGGGTTTTTTTTAGCTAATATTTTCAAAATGGGGGTAAATTGATTTTATTTTCATTTTTAGGGGTTTTTTTTTGGATTTTTCCCTTAATGAAATAACAAAATATTTCCTGGATATGGGGTTGAAATTAGAGAACTTTATATATATGAATTCAAACTTCATGGGAATGTATACAAATTATGGCAAACAAGATAGAAGAAGAAAAAAGAAATCTAATGACATGAAAATGTGAATTTTATGCCCATCAATATATATACACACACCCATGCACGCACACAAGAATATTTTAGTGTGTATTCCCTTATATAAGCCTTATATCCTAATCTTCATTTTCTTTTTCTTTGACGAAATCCTATGTATTTTAATGAAATTTTTGGTGGGAATACTACAAAATATGAAACATATTTATAGACAAAATTTTAGATTTTTTAATATTCAGGAGCTACTTTTAAAATTTCAATTTAAAAAAAAAATAAAATAGGAAAACAAAATTCACATTTGAAAAAATAGCTCCTGAATGTGAAAAAATATAAAATTTTGTCCATAAATATGTTTCATATTTCTTAGTATTCTTAGAAAAATCTCATTAAAATACATAAGATTTCATCAAAAAAGGGAGCGTTTAATGCCTATGTAAGGAAGTATGCACTAGAAAATTCTTATATGTATATATATATGTTGGGTTTCTGTCAACCACTATACATGATATATCTGAGTAATTACTTTAGAGAGGCCACCCATTTCTCTTATCATTTTTAAAGATTCTGAATTGGATGACCCATGAATATCTCATATTGAATTTTCACGTTTATTGCCCTAAGTAGTACTGTAATCAATGTACAACCTGATCTATCTAACGTAAATATTGTTTCTTTAAACTTTTGAGTAAATAGTTCTTACACATATATGCTTTTCAAACCAAAACCCATTAATATATGGTATCGATATTATTATCAACTATTGTTTAGAAACTTAACAACTCATGATTTAGATGGAGTTTTGGATAGCTCATACAAATTCAATGCGAGCCATATAATTTGAAAAAGATTGATGAATATGCCGAGAAAGGTACCTACATATTGTCATTAATTCTTTTCTTTGACAGACTTACTAATCAATATTTTTGTAGCATGGTAAGTACTTCATTTGATTGAATATACGTATTTATCTTGCCTCCAAATCATCTCCACTAGTAGAATGATATTAATGGGCACAAAAAAAAATACGTGACGTCCAAAAGTTCTAAATGAAAAATTTTATTTAGATTTTCACAATTAATTGAAAGTAGTTAATTACCATGTAAAATAAAAACTATGAAAAGAAAACCCAATGTATCAACAGGAATGGACTCCTCCATAACCTACGCCACCAGTAGCAAGTTAGCTAGTTTTTAAGTTATCTTTATGGAGTACCACTTATCCTTCTTTGTCAAAAGTAATCAGATGATTAATACTGACGAAAGCACTTATAGAAAAGTGATTTTAATATAATTTTGCTGAATTTCATGAGTACTGCTGATTTTACTAACAGGAACTGCATGGTAATGGAATGGAACACCTTTTTTCTGTTTTTTAAATTTAATTTAATTTTTGTTTTCAGATGCTGTGTGTGTGTGTATGTCTTGCCACAAAGCATGAAGCGTACATCAAAGTCAACTTTATTCATTTTAGAGGTCTCAGCATCAGCTGATTTGATATCCAACAACCAACAAATCTTTTGCATGATTAAACTTTAAATCACAATTTAATGAATTTAAGCGATATTATTTTGAAATTACTCAATTTCAACAACAATCAGTGTGCTCGTGAAAAGGTCTAATTCCACTGCAAAGCAATCTTTTAAGGAGAGTTCTAGCATTCATGCACACCCATGGTCGAAAATTGAAGGAAATAATCATTATGACTTCTTTCAAAAGATATTTATCAGTATCATTAGATAACATTATTAAAGATGAATTAATGACTAGTTGATATCATAAAAAGTAAAATATTGTACTCTATTTTCAAACTAATCCATGATTTGTTATCGAGTTTTCACCCAAAAATTGTGATATTATGATTTGGATAACAAATCCATGTATATAAATGTTATAAAATCGTTTATCTTCACTATGTCTAATCTGTAATAACGAATATTATTAAAGATAAAATAATGATTATTATAATTAGTTGATCTCATATGGTAAGCAACTATAATATTTAAGTTAGTCTGTATTATTTGTCATGTATTTTCACTTAAAAGAATTTTCAAATAATTATTAGTTGGAAAACAAGTCTACATATTATTGAAATTGTGTTTCAATAGCAATATAACAAACTATTATAATTTACTCAGTAGTCAAAAGATAGAAAACAACATATTAGCAACCCTCATAAAGTTGATTTTTAACATGCGAATGCCAATAAGCCCATTGCAAAATCACGAAAATCAATTAATATACTTTTGAACAAAAGGTTGTTTGAAATTTTGCATCAAATCCCAACCAAATGTTGAGAAGCACAGTACCTAGTTTTGTGTTCTTGTCCACACAAATGGAGAATCCAATGCCCAATTTGGTGATTTATGGATTTGTTTCAGTTCAGATATTTTTATTGCACGGGTACTTTCTTCGTTTTTGTTTTTGTATTTGTTTGATTTTTTTTTTTTTAGCTATTAAAACTAATTCAGGAAATAATCGAGATAAAATTAGAAGGACATTAATGATGTAATCAGAATAAGATTCACATCTGGATAGAAAACAATTTATATATATATATATATATATTTGCACGAGTACTTTGTTTTATTTATGATATTCTGCTTTGTTTTATTTATGATGTTCTGCTCACTTTCAATGTGTACTCTAGAAACACATGCTTTTTCACATTTGTTGATTTGTTGTGTCTTGTCATATTGAAAATGGTCAAAAGCTTCTTAAATAGATGCATGAATTTTGGCTGTGCAGGAGAAGCCAGTTTTCACACCACATGCTGTAAAAGTTGCAGTAGATTTGTTGGGTTGCATGTCATCAAACTGTCTTGTACTGGTATCGACCTACTGTCATGAGACTGGTTCGGTTGTGATATTGCATAAGCATAACAATAAACTGATTAATTCCCATGTAATGATAGCGTTAATTGTACTGTTTAGATAAAATCTGTATGGTTTTGTAGCATTTTACCATTATGTTTTACATTTTCTTGGAGAAAGAAACTTTTAACACCTAATAAATTTGACATACTTTATATTAAATAGAGTGATTCGGTTAAATTTTTACATATGAACCTTTTTGTGTATTCTTTGGGAAGTGGTATGTATATTATGGATATCCTTACAACTAAAAACCTCGTATTTAAAATATGACATTCATTAATACATATAAACCATTCTCTTCGATTTTATGTTTTTAATGTGCGATTCGTCTCATCCTTTACTTTATATGTTAGACCCTCTAATGAATTTGAATTTTAGTGACCGATAAGTAATTATATTATATCATTTCTCAATCGTATATGAACAAACGTGTTAACAATTTATTCATAAACTTATGTATTTGATAATATAAAAAAGAATAATTAAGTTAAGCCTTTTGAACAATCTATCCTCAAAAAACTTAGCATTAAACTTAAACTTATCGCTTATCATGGCATTAAAGTCAGTTTAAGATCTTGGATTTTGTTTCACTTGCTTATGATTTATTATTTCACATTTGCCTACATGAAAATTCTTAAATTTATCAAAACGATTACCGATAATAATATTAATTTATAATTCATAACAAACTGTGTATATATTTTTTTTAAATATTATAGGAAATTTGGGTTTAAGGAAAGTTGAGATTACTCGAACTCATGAACCGAATATAATTTAACTTCTTACCTATAAATTTAAGCATTTAAGTGTAAGACCTATTTTTTTTAAAAAAAAAAAGTGTAAGACCTATTAAAAGATTTTCACTTGGCACCATTATTGGACCTCAACTGAGGTCTTTTTCTCCTCCATAAACTACGGTTGGGGGCCCTATTTGACTTCTTCTTTTTATTGGCAGAAATACTAACAAGCACGTGTATTTTATCTGATGAGGATAAGAAATTTGCAAGTACAATTATGGCGGATAAAAAGGAATTTTATAGAGTAGCTAGATAGCCATTTCCATTCAAGCTACCAATAATTATAAGCACGGTGTTAGTGTGTCTTGTCACTACCAAAATTTAAATATTTTTGTCCCGCATTCTTTGCTATTACAACAGCTAAACATAGATATCATCTTTGTCATGGAGTCTTTACCACGGTTATAACCGACAAAACTTTTTACCACAATAATGTTTACTTCTTTTACAAATAACGATAAACTTTTACAAATAACGATAAATTATAACCTTCTTTTTTTATAAGACAAGGATTAGTTCATAATATAACTAAAATTAGTAGTGATAAACGTTCTGACGAGATTTAGGAATTAACTTTCAGAAATGAAATGAGTCAATCCACAAAGAAGAGGGAGAGGGTGGGTCCACAAATAGTGAAGAGAAAATGTCTACAATAATATAGAACTTTTACACATAAAACCCTCAATTTTAAAGAGAATGGCTGATGGTCTAACTATCATATCACAACCCAAACTACAATTATAACATATTTCTTCAATGGTAAAATGTCACCTACCTTTTATATTGTGTTAATTAACGCTTATGTGCTATTAGGACAGTGTGATTAAAAACAAACAAATTTATATTTAATTTTTAAAGATATAGGAAATTATCTTGTAATTAATCATTCAAAGAATTAAATATATATATTTTTCATTCAAACGTTCGACGAATGTTTTGCAAAAATCAATGAAACATATGTATCTTTTGCTTACATTTGAATGTAATTTAGAGAACAATAATATCACATGCACACACAAGAAAGAGGCAAACAGTTAATGTTAAAAGGTTATTGCAGCTTTGTGTGGGCAGTAAAGTTTATTGTTTTGCTAGATTTTATAATGTAATGGTTCATAGATCAGGTAAATTTTCTTTATAGATTGTTAACGATCTCTTCTAGATTGATGATTGTCCTCAATATGTGAAGGCTTTGATATTGAATGATGATTCAGTAACTTGTAATCCTTTTGCTTAGTAATTGGATTAATTTAAAAAAAAAATAAATAAAAAAAAAAACCTATGTGAGAACTAGAATTAAATAACAATAAAAAGGTTTATGAAGTGTTTCTCACCGTTCAAAATTTAATAAATTAATTCCTCTAAGCAATCTATTTATACAATTATATATATTAAATTTAATCATATCATTAACCCTAATTTTATGTTATATTCTAGAAGAACAAAATAAATTTGGTATCAATAAAAAATTATCTATAATATATATATACTTCAAGAGCACACTTTAATATATAATAATTATTATTTTTATCGTTATAATCATGAGCCACAAACCTTAGATGAAGATGAAATAGAATAAAGAGCATATAGTGATAACTACGCAACTATGGATTCAAGTCTTGATCATAACACAGAAGATATACAACAAATTATGACATACATGATAACCAAAATATAAAATTAATTCATCAATCACACCAACCATTAATCATACACAAAACTCATCATGAGTATCGTTAATTTCTCAATCCCTTTTAAGTCCTTGCAAAGAAGCTGCCATAGCCAACTCTGCAAGCTTTGCAAGATTCAACTTCACAACAGTATCCACAAACATCCTAGTATCCTCTTCACTATTTCCTTCAGGTATGTCCACAACATAAGACTCCAAAACTATGCTATAAACCTCACCATTTTCCATGCTGATAAACTCATTAACAGAAGTGACCGATTGATAATTGTTCAACCTATGATCACCCCCCACGACTCGGAAGCTTAAAATATGCTTCTCGTCATCAAGAATCTCTAGTCTTTCAGTGCTGGTTGAAGCAGGCAGCCCTGAAATGACCGTAACTTCCCTTAGACTACCTACTTCTCCTCCGTTACCAGCTCTCATTGTACAGGCTTTGATGAAGTGCTTGTACTTGTTAGGGTTTCCGAAATCACGAACAAAAGGCCATATGACACTTAGGGGAGTGTTTACATGCTGTTTTATGATGGATGTGCATGTGTTAGAAGATTGAGGGAAGGTGTGGTAGGTTTTGATGATGGGTTCAAGCTTGGAGAGTTCTAAAAGTGAGAGAGAGAGTGAGGAGATTTGGTTAGGATTCATGGGTGCAATTGTTGATAGTTAACAATAGAAGTTGTTTTTATAGGTTTTTGAGGAGTTTTTGGTTGAATATGATCATGAAGGAGGAGAAAATGGAAAGAATGGAGGAGGTTTACAAGGGATTTATTCTTTTTTTTGTTTTTTGTTTTGTTTTTTTTTTTTGTGGATGCAGTTTTATATCTAATCTAATTACAATAACATAATTAAGTGCACTTGTTAATTAAACTACATTGTTTTTTTGTACTCATTATCTTGAAAAGGGCGGTTCTTAATGGGAAGATGTAGACTGGAAACAAAATTTGGAATTGGCTACAACTTCTTTCCTTTTTCCTTTTTTTTGTCATCAATTATTTGACTCTACTATTGCATTTTGATTTTTGATTTTTGACAACTCTCTTGATATAAAAAAAAAAAAAAAACTACAATCGCTTTCAAATTCTTAATTACGTACATTCTTATATTTATTTTATAATGCTTCTTGATTGAAAAAGATGAAAAAAAAAAAATTCTTCAAGCTATCATAAAAGTACTCACAACACCTTTTGGAAAAAGTGTCATCCATATATCCAATCAGGTTTCTGCCTTTGAAGATGCTTTATAATATTTCGATAAAACGGAATTATATTTGAAAGTGTTTTCTGAAAAAATACTTATCTTCTTAAGAATATAAGTCGTACACTTAAATTAATGTTAATGCATAATGTCCTTCGCAGCATTCCAAATTTTATTCCAATTGGTGCAAATTAAGGAATGGAGGGAATGTGTGAAAACCTTGTTAATTGCAAGTTGGCACAATCATCACATAAATAAACAAGAGGTCATGAATTGTTTTGCAAGTGGTGTTTAAATCTGTTATTATTTTGACCATTTGTAGTTATAAATTTTATATGTAATTGGTGCAATATGAAAAGTGGTGTGGACTCTCACTACCTTTTTGTATAAAAGCGTATGTGGATGACTGAGGTGAAGCACATTTTTAGTTGGAAGAAAAAATATTACAACTTGTGTTATTTTACAATAATGTTGGGACCAATCGGTTTTTCACCTTTCCATATTTGTTTTTAGTGAAGTACCATCTATTATAATGTTTTTTGGCACCTTACCAAATGGTATCTTCTTACATGTACTCATTATTTGGTCAAATTTGTGCCAAAATTGTTTAAGATCCCCAATAATGAATTACATATATTTTTCTTTACGGTTTTTTTTTTTTCTCTATATCATTAAAATTAGTGTGAGTTTTTGAACTAACACTAAACTACTGACATAAATTTTTAATACCATCAATCTTTCAAATATATATATATATATATATAGTACCATCAATGTTCATGAACAAGATTTCATGAAAGAAGGATCACAAAATATCAAAATTTTCATACTTTTTTCAAGAATTATTTTTTTGTTTACAAATTATAATGAACATTATTGTTGCTAAAATATATTCGGTAACTAGTTTTAAAACTTATACTAATTTTAGTGCTCTTTCCTGAAATTTTCTCTTCTCTTTTATTATTATTTTATATCAAATATCCACACTGAAAATTAGAAAGTAAAGGTAATATACAATCACATCTCAACCATTTACTGATTCTAATGCTTATATATTATAATATTAGATAAAGTTAAAAATAAAGCTCAAATCATAAAAGAATCAAAATCCAAGAAAGAATTGTGGTTCACATATCTTAAAAGCCCACATCTCAAATGCAAAATCAATTTTGAAATGTCATATGAAAAAAATAACTATATTGCAAAATAAGATCCCTCCAATTGAAATCAATAAATTTTAAAGAAATTAATCTTTTACTATTTGAGAGTAATTATCTTCATATAAAATTAGTTTAAAACGTTCTGCTACCGTAATACTTCCATACATGTTCATTAACTTTATTGAGCTAGTTAATATTTACAATATTCATATTCAATTGTTAATTTATTATTAGCAAAATCCAATGTTCTATTAACTTTCTTTATCTAACCAAAAAGCATGCGGAATTCAGGCTATTCAGCCTTCCTCTTAGGCCATTTTTGTTACATGAATTTGAACTGTGTTTGGATAAAATTCAATCCAAACCCGTGTGGCTATGTTTGATAAGAGCATATAGGATTGGAAAAATCAACCCCATCTTTTATTTTTTATCCTGCTGTGGTGGCTTAAAGAAACTCACCACACAGGCGAGATAAATCAAACCCGTAGTCTCTTTCAAAAAAAGAATCAAAGAAGAACTAGCAATCGGCCAAGGAAGAAGAAGAATCAAAAGAAGCAGTGTGTGCGCAGTCAACTGACGGGCAGTGGAGGAGATTATGCGAATCCACAAGTTGTCGGTGCGGCCAGGTTTGGACAAGGTAGAGGCAGCAGCGACACTGATAAGAAAAGTGGAGAAGGAGGATAAGATGACGGCGGTGTGGCTAGATTTGGACAAGGAGAAGGCGACGGCCAGCTCCGATCTTTCCGTCAAGTCAATTCTCATCCATGATCTGACACCCATAGCTTTCTTCTTCCCTTTGGCCACACCATTGGGCTCCATCAGCTAAGGTGGCGCTGCTTCCTCCACTTTCTTCTTCGTCCGGTGTCCACCTTCTTCTTCTTCTTTCCAATGGTCCGCTACCCAGCACTTTGAAAATAAGTTTGTTTATTAGTTTAATTATTTAAAATTAATTTTATCAAATCTCATATTGAACAAAATACATCATAGAACTAATTTATCCAATCTCATACTCCACCAAACATATCACAACACTAATTTATCCAACTTATCATATTCAATCCAATCCAATCCAATCTCATAAAAACGATTCAATTCAATCAGGTGTGTCAAATGGGGCCTTAAGAAACTGTAAAGGGCACCTAGTTTGGTTCTTTCTATGGGCATTAATATCTTATCTTCTTAATTAGAGTTAGAGTGCACCAAGCATCGCCTCCTGCTTCTCTATAAATTTATTTGTATTACAGCGTTGTAGTAGCATTATATGATGAGATTTCTTGTAGAGTAGCTCTATTGCCACCCAAAATGTTTCTTCTCACACTTGAGATCTATTTATATCTTTATTTACTATAATAATCTCAAACAAATTCACTTAACAACCACCTCTTCTTCTTCCTTCTCCGAACGTCATCCTTGGCTGCATTTTTTTTTTCCCTAAAACCCGCTGCATTTTTAGTCTGTTTACATCATTATAAAACATCAATATTCTAAGACGTGTCTTGTCATAATCAGATGTTGTTAGATTACTTAAGCTATTCATTTTTTTTTTTTTTTAAACAATACATATACAAACTCAATCACATCCACTGCAATATATTCAAAAATTGCATGATATGTCCTAGTAATATCAATTTCCATGAGAAAAGACGTTTCATAATTGAAGATGACAATGCATAAAATCACTTAAGATGTTTTTACACAATTTTAAAGTAAAGAATTTGTCAGATATATATATAGATATATTTTTAATAATCATCTTATATATTCTTGGATGATTTTGATGAAGAAAAATCTAGAAATAATTTAGAGAGTGTAGAAAGAAAAATAAAGAATAAATTCTTTCAAGTAAGGTTATTTTTGGGATTTTAATGAGTGTATAAAGTAAAATTTTATTTTTAAATTATAATATTGGGCGTCACAAGTGAATGTAAACGGGTGTTAGATGAACTCTTTTGGATGGCAATAGCCTCACCCTTTTTTATATTATCTCATCTACTCATTTGAATAAATAATTATGCAAGGAACTATGTATGAAAAATTTTATCTCCATTTAAGAAGAGAATGCTCAAGAAAATTAATTGAAGTGATCAAGACACAAGATCCAAAATTCTTGGGATGGTTAGATCCAAATATTAAAAATCAGACAAGTAATTAAAACAAGTAGTAAGTTAATTATATTTTAATTCCATCTCCTCTCGTTTGGTTAGAGAGGATCATTAAGTTCTTATAGAATTGTATTAGAGTCGAATCTGTCTCACAATAGATGGAATATTGGTTCTAAAGAGATTCTCTACTATAACTCTTGCATGCTACAAGGCATATATATTGTCTCCAAATGTTGATACATCGAGCATATATGGCTTCCCTCAAATTGATTATTTATTTCAATGCATGATATACACCAATTAGCCCACTATTCATTGATTCATGCAAGAGATTTGTGACTTACTTTGCAGACTGAGAGTCTCATAGTAGACTAAATGCATGCTCTCATATAGTCACTAATAGTTGCTGAAGTTTTGATAGGAATTTCTCCTGCAACTTGACCAGTATTCAGCTACAAGTTTCGAAAACGAGGAGTTGGTCTCCATAAGCTTTGATGGTTCATCGTACTCCAACAATTTCCCTGAAAATAATTCAAATCTTATCAGCAATCAAGACACAATAAGCACAAAGTTTTTAATTACTGATGATCATCATCAGGTTACATGTGTTGATAAGGCTTTTTGGATTCTGTAGGATTGTTAGACTGGAACAGTTTCTGATCATAAGCACATAATATTAAATGCATTTGTGTTCTTCCAATGGCATTTGAACATTTTTAATCAAAGTGGACATTATGTTTCTTTAGATGTCACCTGAATGGGACTACTCTAACCTGAGATATTATCACACTGAATTACTATTGTTTTCTACCAAACCACATTGGACAGTGATAACATGATGTTTATTACGTGTTTTGGGAATGTGATTGAACCAATTAGAATAGAAAGCTTACCATAAGAGAGGACCATGACCATGTCACTATCAATAACAGTAGGCACTCTGTGTGCTACTGTTATCACAGTGCATTCAGAGAACTCCTGCCTTATAATTCTCTGTAAGATGGCATCTGTTGCAGAATCAATTGAAGCAGTAGCTTCATCCAGGACAAGAATTCTGTTCCTTTTAAGGAGGACTCTTCCAAGGCAAAACAATTGTCGTTACCCGGCACTCCAGTTTTCACCTTCGTCACTTACTGTTTAACTAACCATAATCAGTATACATATATCCATTTGTTCTAAAACTTCACTAGCTAGACTCAATGCAAATCGACATTAACTTACCAGATGAGTCCAACTTATTAGGTAGCCTGCTAATTGTTGCCTTAAGCTGACACTTCTCCAAAGCCTGTACAAATCAAAGGCAATAAGTGTCATTAAGAATCGGTAATGTGTAAGAGAGATTCTGAGGATAGAGTTGAGAGGCTCACCTTCCATATTTCACCATCTGAGTAGAGGCCTAGAGGGTCCAAGTTAGTTCGAACACTTCCCCGAAAGAGTGTTGGATCTTGAGGGATGATGCTTAACTTCATTCTCAAATCTTTTAATCCCATAGAACAAATGTCAAGTTGGTCTATCATGATTCTACCACTTGCAGGCTCTACTAGACGGAACAAGGCACTTATGAGTGTGGTTTTGCCACTTCCTGTTCTTCCCACGACTCCTACTCTAGTCCCTTCATTGAATGTGCAGGTGATTCCTTTGAGTACTAATGGTGCATTTGGACGATACCTGATCTGTGATCGAACAGAAGAAAGGATACTTGAGTCATAAGTCACTCAGCATATAGTCTATCAGTAATTATGATATGAAAATGAGCAGATGATCAATAACACACTTGGAGATCATCCTTCTAATTTCAAATTGTTATCTAATGAATTCGTTGAAACTAAGAAATTCACTTTGCATATCAGCTTCATTAGGTAGCATATACCTTCAATTCCTGCAGCTCTATCCTGCCCTTAGAAGGCCAAGAAGATGGCGGCCTGTTGTTTTCCACAATTGCTGGAGGCTCTGGGGGTATGTGCATGAACTGTTTTATCCGTTCAACTGATATAATATAGTTTGATAAGTAGCAATACCATCTACTCACAAAAACTTGGGTGCCTGTTAGTGTCAAAGCATAGGAAAGAGAGAGTCCGACAAGCCCTGTAAACACAAGGAGAAAAAGAATCAACATATTTCAACAATCTGGATCGTATAGTTTTAGACATGAACAGTTTCGATGAACTAATTTTACCTGGAGCTACATAGCCCTTCGGAATCAAAACAAGGAAAAGAGCAGCAGTAAATAGAGTCACGTTTTGAATTGTCTCGATTCTTAGGACCAGCCACTCCATGACACCATTAGAATGGAAGAAAAGTATGGCATCTCTGTTGACAAGCTTTAGGTAGTTTTGGAAGAACCTATCCACCATGTTAAAGGCTCTTATTGTGACTACTCCAAGTGATGTCTCAGCTGTATAGTTCATAACGGGAGCTTTTGTCGTTCCATTGATTCTGATCAACTCCCTTGCAGTTGCTATGTAATACCCCTTCAGTGATAAAAGAATGAAATTAGACGACACAAAACTCAGCTCTAGCATCAATTTAGTGAAATCAAGATACTTGAAGAACCCAAAAGTGTACTTACCTGAACATATTTTACTGCTACCATAGCAAGGAGGGCTACAATGACGACCTGCCATGTAACAAAGGTCATAATTCCAATTATGACTACAAGTTCAACTCCAGCAGCAACCACAAAGAGGATGGCAAAAGGTATGTCGAAATCCAGAGTACTCAAATCTGATGAAGCCTGAAAGATAGCAATATTAACATATCAATCTTACGCTGATGACTTTGAAGGAGAATTCAGTTTAGAAGGTTAATATTTAGAAGTCTTACTCGGGTTAGAATCCGACCGACAGGAGTAGAGTCGAAGAAGAGCATTGGAGCTTTAAAAATTGAATTAATGAAACCTAAGAAGAAGGCTTTAGAAGCTTTTAGCCCCAGCTTGGCGGCATAATAGGACCTAAAGTATACAAAGACAGCACTAAGCGTCGAAAGTCCGGTGTAAACTCCAATTAAAATGCCACTAGTGAGTTTAGGAATTTGAATGGCATATGCTAGCCAATAAGTTGCAGCAGCCTGAAGAGCAACAAAGCCACACTGAGCCATCGTGCCTAGAAATAGAGCGAGTGACCCTTTTGACACAATGAGATAATCAAAGAACGGTTTCCATCCAACATCACCAGTCTCTTTTTCTTCTTCTTGGGTTAGTTGTATCCCCGGTAAGCCCTTTGCAGAAATCTCACTTTCGCTGTTTTCTTTAACCAGGTAAGTTCTGCTAGGCTCATCTGGCCTAACAATCTGGTCCTTGTCTATGTTTTGAGCATCTTCTTGGCTTTCGTTACTTGAAGGACCTAGTCCTATCACTGCTTCTTTATGAGCATTCACAACCTGTTCAAAGGCTGTCCCTGCCAACAAAAGCTCTTGATAACTTCCTGATTGTGTGACTGTTCCACCTTCCAAAACCTATGATAAACCAAGAAAATACTTATATGAATGAGTGAAATAAAATTACTAATCAAATGATGCATCCTGATTTATAAAGTTTACCAGAATTTTATCAACTGCTGAGAGAAATTCAGTTTGATGAGTCACTAGAATGACAGTTTTAATTTCTAAAGCAGTCATCACGCAATCCTGCAATCAGATCACCCAACTGAAGTCAACTATAATGAAAATTAGTCTGTTTATCATGTCAAAGTTTATGGTTATAAGGAAACTAAAACTTGTCGTTCTTACATTGAACAGAGTTGCAGCTGTATGTGCATCAACAGCACTGAAGGGATCATCTAGGAGATACAAATCAGCATCATTATAGACAGCTCGAGGAAGTTGAATTCTCTGTTTTTGTCCTCCACTCATGTTAAGCCCTCTCTGACCTATTTCCGTTAAATCACCATGGTCAAAATTGTTGATGTCTTTATCTAAAGCGCACGCTTTTATCGCCTTATCATATCTGGTCTTGTCCATTGGCTTCCCGTAGAGAATATTCTCACGAATGGTTCCACTTTGAATCCAAGAAGTTTGAGACACATATGCAATGGATCCATAGACATTACCTGTTTAAAGACATTAAATGAATATGAAACTAAAATTAGTGACACAAACTCAGGGGATGAAAATGTAGTTGATTAATAGTTGTTAACTCACACTTCCTGAAATTTTTGGTATTTCTCTAAGGATGGCATACAAGAGTGAGGATTTCCCTGCCCCAACTGAGCCGCAAACTGCAATCTTTTGCCCCCATTTCACTTCCAAATTCACATCTCTTAACGTTGGAATTGTGAGCTCCAGATCCCAACTGAAATTGCCTTCATGTATTTTCACGCTTCGGTCTGCTTTCTGCATTGAGATTCTCCTTACATCGTCATTCTTGAGCTCATCATCAAGCAAAAAATTGTTGATCCTATCAAATGAGACCTTGACTTGGATCATAGCTGAAAGAGCCTCAGGGATCATTCGGACAGGTTCTCCCATGCTCCTCAGTGTTGCGAGAACTGTGAAGATGGTGCTAGCATCCAGTGGGGCACTTCTGAAAAGGGCACATCCCAGGAAAATAACCGAAGAAATGATAGTTGGGGACATCCAATACAGAACCGTGCCATAAGCCTTTTTAAACTGTACTTCAGACAACCATTTGAACTCTTTGTCACGGCTAGACTCAATCAAGTTCTTGAATTTCTCTTCCCAAGATTGCAACTTTATAATCTTCATACTGTTTAGGATCTCAGAAGTGGACCGGAGTCTCTCATCTTGAGCAATCATGATTTCTGATTGACACCTTTGTATTATCCTTGCAAAGGGCACATTAAGCAGACAGCAAATGAGAAGGGGAACCAAACCAGGAAGAGCACCAAGACCAACAACTCCAAAGAGAATAACAATGGCCAAAAACAATTGCAATGCATAACCCCATGTTGAATGGAACCACCAAGGGAACTCTCCCATTCGATAGGCATCAACAGCAATATAATTCACAACCTCCCCAGTTGAGTGTCTTTTCCTTCCTAAACTCGATAGCTTTAGCTGCTTGTTATAGATTGCCACCATCAAAGCTAATCTCATCCTCATTCCTGACCTCCTTGAATCAAAGAAACAATGCCTCAGAGACAATGACTCAACAACCTTGGTAACTATAAGACACCCCACAATGGTGAGACCTTCGCGCACATTTTCCTCACCGCGGTTGGCATAGTTAACAAATGCATAGAGCAGAAGAGGAAGAACTACAACAGCAATTGTCCTAAGCAATGCAAAAATTGCTATAAATATATTTTCTTTCAAGTAAACTTTTGTGATAGCCCGAAAAACCAAGTTCCCGGTATCATTTGCCTTTTTCTCCCTTACAAGGGCATCCCAAGCATAAGCGAACTTCTGGTATGCTAAATTGGCTTCATCTTCAGGAACTAGGGAAGGAATATCTTCTAAGACTAATGATTTCGAATAACCTAACGAAAGCAAAGGATTGAGCCAAGAAAATGTCAATTTACTAAGGAAACTACTGTTGCCTAGTTGTGTTTGGTTTTTTTCAGCTTTTTCATCTAATAGAGGCTCAGACAGACTACTATCATCCGCAAGTTGAGAAGCAACATGACAGAAGTTTTTAAGGGCACAGCATAGCAACAGGACGTTCAAAGGCAAAGGCAAGATGTCCAAAAGTTGAATGCTATGCTTTTTCACGAAGATTTCTACATTAAGACCCCAAACCAACAGAGAAAATGTAATCAACCAAAGGGAGTTGAGAATTTTGATCCATTTAGACCTTTCAACAAGCAATGAAAACGCCAGGGAGATCCAAACCAGCCTTCTAACAACGTAAACCAACCAACTCAAAGTATCAAACCCATCATTTTCCGTTACAAGAATCCACAAACCATTACCAAAATATGCAATGCTAACAAGAGCACAACAGATTGAAACAACTACAGCAAACCAGTTCCTCCTATGACTCTCACTAATGTGAATCTTTCTAATAGAGCCAACAATCAAAGCCAGATAGAAAACACAAAGAAACAGTAGATTTATACCATCTATGATGGCTCTTTGAACACAAAATGATCCCAAATCAAGCTCACCCCCACATATCCAAGACAACCCCCCTGCAAATTCATATAAACACAATAAAACAGAATTAAAACACATCTTTAACATAATAACAATAGGCTAGAAACACAAAAAACTTTGCAATATCTTTACATAATTTGTCCAAAATATAATCATATAGAAAATCAAACAGTTGTATGTCATATTTTCTGTTCATATAATGTCAAAAAGCATTTAATAAACTTGAATATTTTTTCTCTCTAAAATGGCAGGAAACCTACAATCAGTTTTGGCAGCAAAATAAAGTATATTCACTATTACATCAAAACATCCTACAAAGCATATTCTTTCTGTTTATACATGGTAAGAGTGTTACATATGGAAGTATATAAAGATTAGAGACATATGAAAATAAGCAAAAATGAAAGCATATACTATATTTGGTTATCTTACACTCTTTTGTCCATACAACAGCAAAAACATTCCTCAACTCACGTCAAGAACCACTCAAAGTAATCTTGTAAGAGCAATAAAAACCAATAATGAGGGAACAAACAAATATAAAAAAACATCCACCACCTTTTTCAACACACACACACACAGAAAGAGATATACCAAGTGATGGGCTCCCCATGAAAGCCATTGTTGAAGGTGCTTGCTATGTTGAATCTTGGTACTATAAGAGGCGCAAGAGCGATCAAGACCACTTCTTCACCATATATATGTAAATAAGTATATACCAACAATGCCTACATGCAATGAAACCCTCAAATGATCACACACACATATATATATCATTTTTTTTTTCACCTTCTTGTGTGCATGTTCTGAGTATGAGTTTAATCTGGCAGCTGAGTTTACTGCTAATCTGCTATGGTAGGTGTCGTTTGTCCCTACATGTATTGCACTTCCATAGACACTGAACTATAATTATTACACCCTCTAAGGTCATTTTCATTATTTTTTCCATTTCTATCACAATTCCAATCCCATACAATAACACCATCTTAAAAATTTAAAGATAAATAACGCCTGATTTGTGCTCAACATTTTAAAAATACTACTATCGTACCAGTCACGTAACATGTGAAATATATCATATCACAAGTTACGATCATGTTATCTCAACATGTACCTCTACAATTTGATGAGGCCAACACTTGCTATCGATAACCTTTTATTGAGGCTCGTTTAAAGACAAATTTCGACTTCGTTGCTGGTTACGTTACGGTCCTTTTCTCCATTTTACTTGCTCGGTTGCAATTATCTAACCCAAAATTGATACTCCAACACCGTTTATGATCTCGTAATAGACTTTGCTTCTATGATCTAAGTTGTGTTGACTATTGCAGAATAAAGAAAACACTTCTCGTTTAAAATTTACAATTGGTTGTTACTTAAATTATGAATAAATAAATAAATTCTATCCATATAATTTAAATTTTAAGAATAATTTTTGACTTATTTCAATGCTCGTAATTTCTTTTTTAAGAGTCACCTTTTGAACACATATTAAAGCCTCAAAACTGTAATAAAAAAGGACTATTATCATTTTTTCTTTTGAAAATTTTGAAAATGTCAAAAAATCCTTGAAATAGTATTGATACAAGTCAAAATAATGGGTAAAATAATATTTTTTAAATTAATAGAGGAAAAAATGATGATTCATTAATCGTCAAAGGAAAAAATAATAATAATTTTAAAAATGAAATTGGAACAAACTCAAATGATAGCATTTTCTTTTTTTTATTAGTTTATAAAATTTTTCACATTAAGACTCTTTTTTAACTCTTAACATTAAAATGTCTTTTTCATTTTTAATTATTTAAATATTAATTCTAAACTTAGATGTTCACATTATTAGATCAGTAAAATTATAAATCTAGATCCTCCTGACAAAGATTGATGAGATCTTTGTCTTATAGTGCATATTCATTTTATAGTTAATAATTTAATAAATGTTTCCCACTAAGATATTGCAAGACATAAAATCTGATTTCATTGTAATTATCTTGGCAGAAACTACATAAGAAAATATAATTAAAGAATTATCACTTCCTAGATCGAAATGAATAAAGAATAATTAATTACATAGCCAAACATCTTAGGCAGTCCAAACAAAAGAATTGTCGTATTAATCATTAGACAGCTAACTATGAATAAATGGAAAATGCAATTGTATGATTTTGATGGTGATTCATTTTTTGGTGTCAGATTCCATGTAATCAGTCACTGTACTGATTTGTTTGATCATTATCATAATTATACCTGAAATGGCCCACCATAGTGACGATCATTGTGGTCACCACCAACTAATAGTCAACGAATTTTCGACCATAACTATTTCAAGTAATTCATTTGGAAAACAAAAAAAAACCAAAACAAAACAAAACAAAAAACTAAAAACTAAAAAACTATTTCAATTAATTAAATGAACTTTTTTTTGACGTTATTAATTCAATGGACTTGAGTGTCATACTTGTCCCATTGAAGGGCATGGTTGGTCGCATTCATGGATGTTGCTTTTTTCAGATTTAAAATTTCGAATTTAATTAGTATCAACGTACTATGACCTCAAGTCTTAAATATTATAATTGAACTATTTTCCATTAGCTTAAATTTTTGAGTTTAATGGTAACTAATATGATATCAGAGTTTAGAGATTTTTAATTTAAACCCTCTCTCTTCTTTTTATCTAAAAATCTTTTCGTTATATATGTTATACGTTAAGGAGATTTGATATATGTTTGTCATCTATTACCTATTTATGTTACATAGAAGAGGGTATGTTAATGTATCAGTACATCAAATCTTAAATATTATTGTTGGACCATTTTCTATCAGTTTAAACTTTTGAGTCTAATAGTAACTAACATTTAGATATAGAACAATAGTTATATAATGTTTTTTTTTTTTTTTTTTTTTGAGATGAAATGGACTATTATAAACCAGAAACAGAAGGGAAAAGAAGATTTACATTGTCATTATGCCAGAACAAAGCCTCCGGAGCGGACAAGGCCAAAGATGCGAGCTTATGCGCCAAGCGGTTTCCATTTCGGGAAATGGCTTGGCACTAACACACACCCACCATCTTACATAAAGCCTTAATATCAGAAACAAGAGAGAAAACTTCACCCCTAGATACAAAATGATCATTCACTGCAGAAGCCACTCTCACAGCATTAACCTCCACCACCTTAACCTTAAGACGCAAAGAGAGAGCAAACAAAAGACCTTCGCGAAGAGCGAGGAACTCACCAACTTCCGGGGAGAAATTGCCGACCCAAGACTTAGCAGCTGCAGCGACTACAAGACCTGTATGATCTTGAACCGAAAACCCCAGCCCAGCCTTACCCCATTAAGGTCTGACAGCTGCATTTGAGTTCAACTTCAGCCAGCCTTAAGGAGGGGGGAGCCACCCCTGGAGAGAGGGAGCAGAAGCTGGACGAGAATCCACAGCCAGAGCTGACAACGAAAGTTGGAAATCCGATAACAGGGCCAACGCTCTGGAGGTAACCGCCGATGGATCGGGCTTGGAACTGAGCATACACTTGGCATTACGAGCAGACCAAATACTCCACACAACCATGCAGACCTTAGATAATAACTGCACACCAAAATCCCGCCAAACTCCAAACAAAATAAGGAAGACATCAATAAATTTCAGTTGATCCAAAAAAGCCCTCTTGCCAAAATGGAGTCAGGCCAAAGAAGCTTCATGACACCAAAATAGGGCATGAGCACCACCCTCCATCGTTGATTGACAAGCATCGCAACTGCCATTAGACAAAATGTGACGGCGCAACAGGTTTGCCTTGGTAGAGAGGGCATCCAAACACGTTCTCCAAGCAAAAATTTTAATTTTAGGGGGATGTTTAGGTTTCAAAGAACTGCCCACCATTTTAGGAGGGATAGTTATATAATGTTACATTCAATTTTTTGTCTAATAAACTTTAAAGACATGATTATATAATATTACATGATTCTTGATTAATTTGAAATGGTAGCATAATTGTTTGGGTTGTGATTCAAAATTAAATATTTAAAGTTTAAATTTTCACATTAACGTTTTGCATTAAATATTATGAATTAAAAATTAAATAAATATCATTACGATTGGACCTCATGAGAGGGCATCATTATAAGAATAAATATCTTTTAAGGTTGATTCATGATTCAAAAATTAATATTAAAGAAAGAAAGAGAACCCAAAAATCGTATATAACAACTTTAAAGTAAACATTTATTTTTGAAATAATAGGCATGAGTTCCACATGCAATTATGATTATAATTAAAATTGCTCGACAAATAGTAAATTAAATGCAAGTATACATATGTGGCTACATAAAAGTCTATAAAATCTGAACTTGTGTTATTATATTTATATACATTTATATATATATATATGACTTTCTTAGACTTTTGTTTTATTCATAATTACTACTATTTTTTTTTTCAGATTTTCAGAAGGTACAAGACTCCAATCCATAACTTTATTGACTGTAACTCATCAGATGAGATCCCTCAGTGAATAAAGTTGTGTGGTTAGGGTCTCGTGCCTTTTGTTTTTGTGGTGAAAATCTGAAAAAAATAGTAAAATAATGAATAAAAAATAAGTCTACATATTTTATTCATCATTATTACTATTTTCTTTTTCAGATTTTCACCACAAAAGGTACAAGACTCCGACCACACAACTTTATTGACTGTAACTCATCAGATGAGATCCCTCGGTTTTGTGTGGTTGGAGTCTTGTACATTCTGTGGTGAAAATCTGAAAAAAATAGTAATAATGGCGAATAAAATATAAGTCTAAGAAAGTCATATATTGACTGTGACTCATCAAATGAGATCCCTCAATAAAATAGAGTATTGTGCTCTAGCCACATTATTGACTGTGACTCATCAAATGAGATCCCTCAATAAACGAAATATAAATTAAACACTCACCCAACAAAAGGACTCAGTTATTGAATCTCCATTTCCTTACACATATATACACACATATATATATATTGCATCTTATGACTTGTGATCTGCAATCTAATAGTGGCTTCTGTGATATGTAGAATTACATCATCATGCTTGGATATCAATTAAATTGAAATACAACGTGAATATGTGAAATGGAACATCACATTTTAGATATCTTTACATGTATCCGATTTGTGAAATTTAAATAAATATATAAAAAATTAAAAGTTAACATATTCAATATTATATTTTAATATAATTTAATATGAAATTTGTGAGTTAAAACGTGAAATTGACAATGGAACATTCATTGTGATAAAACTATTGAAATAATAAGAAGCTTTTTATGATTAGAAGCACCTTATTTTGTTAAAGTGAGACCCTTCCTCTTTCTGTTTTTCACTTATTATTAAAAAATTATTGTTTTTTGGGTATAGATATTGTCTTTTAACATAGAAATACATTATAAACGAAAAGTTTTCATTTAAATTAATTATGTCACGGTTTATAGATCTATTTTAAAAAAAAACTACTCTCTTTTATATTAACTCTTTTATTAAACATAAATTACAATGATAATTGATCACACCAAGGTCCAAACATATCATATAAGGCATGACCGGCGGATAAAACGTCTAATCAACACAAAACATGATAGGAATTACGATTTGGGAAAATGTTTCGTCTGCAACCTCGTGATGCATAATCATAATGATTCAGACCATAAATAAAAAGTAAATTCCTCCACATTCTAATTGTTAATTAATTTTTATTGGTACTTATCATGAACAAATAAAACTATTAATTTTACGGGAAAAAGGCTTTTATGTGATTGTAAACCACAATCTAATAATATAAAAGTCATGAATTCAGCTCGCTTAAGTTTCAATTATATCATTATGTGGATATTTTTTCCACATATATGAGTTGTTCTCCCACATATATGGATTACTCTCTCCTATCTTTTGAAAGTTGATATCTGAATCGTGATTCAGAATCAAATCATAATTGATCCCAATAGTATTCTAGGTCAATCTCGGTAATCACAAAGACAAATTAATTTTTCAATACATTAAGAAATAAAGCTAGTACCTTTTCTATAACTATATAGATTTTATATACTATTAGCTCCTAGAGCTTGAAGTTAACAAAATTGTTACAATTTTAAGTTAAACATTATTATTGTAAAGTTAACTGTTATCACTAAACTATTCACTGACTCGTCGCCATTGGTTTGCCTCCGTTGCCTCCTTTAAGCAGCTCTCTCTTTCTCTTCTCATTGTTTTAGCTTTTTATTGCCTAGATATGTTTTCATTTTGTTTATGTGATTAAAATTGGCTTCTTTTAACGTTGATTGTCATCAATGTGATTAAAACCATACTCTCTCGACTACAAAGTGATAAGGATATATGTGTTTGTGTGCAATTCTATTCATAATGATAATGATTTAGACCATAAAGAAAAAGTAAATTCCGTCACATTCTAACTGTTAATTGTTTTTTATTGGTACCTATTAGGAACAAATAAAACTATTAATTTTTTGAAAAAGAGACTGTGGCGTGGTTGTAAACCACAGTCCAATCATGTTAAAGTCATAGGTTCAACTCGCTTAAGTCCCATTTATTTGGGTATTTTTCCCACATGTGTGGGTTGCTCCCCCACATATATGGGTTACTTCTTACCATTTTTTGAGAGTTGATCTTTGGACCATGTTTTAAAATCAAATCGTAATTGATCCCAGTAATATCCTGGGCCAGTCTCAGTAATAAAAAATAAATTAATTTTTCAACATATTAAGAAATAAAACTAGCAATTTTTCTATAACTACATAGATTTTATATACTATTAGCTCCTAGAGCCTGAATTTAACAAAATTGTTAAATTGTAAAGTTAAACATTATTATTGTAAAGGTGACTATTATTGCTAAACTATTCACCGACCCGTCGCCATTGGTCTGCCTCTGTTGTCTCCTTTAAGCAGCTTTCTCTTTCTCTTCTTATTGTTTCAGCCTTTTATTGCCTAGATCTATATTTATTTTGTTTATTTGATTAAAATTGGCTTCTTTTAGCGTTGATTGTCATCAATATGATTAAAACCATTCTCTCTCGGCTACAAAGAGATAAGGGTATACATGTTTGTGTGCAATTCTATTCTTGTTTTGACTACCTTTTTTGGGCCAAAATCGATGAGGACTGAACTAAACTAAATCAATCCAATTGTGTTCGGTTCAGACAGAATTCAATCCTTATTTTTTTTATATTCGGTTCTTAATGTTGAGAACCAAAAAAATTTGGTTCGGTTTCCTATAGAAATCAAACCGCACATTATGTTGGCCAACCCTACCAAGTACTTGAGAAAATGCTGTAATTTATACTGTTTAAAAAAGAAATTTTGTGACATCTGAATTATTGTTGGAATCTGTTAATTGAAAAGACAGTTTCACACGAATCACTCGATAAGTAAACTACAAAACATTCACCTCCTAGGAAATGGTTTCACGGGTTAGTGTGCCTATCCTATGCAAGTGGTGCATGGTTGTATATCAAAATAATATATCTCCCACTATTTAATGTATGAGTCTTTCTCCTTCCTTATGTGGGTATCCCCCACTTTTGTATGGATGTTCTCTTTTTATAAAAGCTGCTCTCTATTCTCCACACCACATTGAAGAGTCAAATCTCACATAGTCCCGATTGATTCTTAGACTTGATCCAGCATTAAAAAAAAAAGCCCTCACCTCCCAACTAAAGCACCCAATAATTGAATCTCCAATATTGCTTACTCAGTATTTTGACTTATTTCCTGTGATTTTTAAAGCTGATACGCTAAAGTAGGCATTGTTTGTCACTACATAAGACACGTCCACAACTTTCCTACTATTCTATTATTATATAAGATATTATTAAAATATTCTTAAAAATAAAATTAATATGGAACCACTATCCATTTTTTATATTTAAAATTAAAATTTAATAATATTATTTTTCATTTAAAAGATTTTTCGATTTTTTTTCTTTTTTTATATTTATCATTGTTTGTCACTACATAAAACACGTGTAAACATGCACTGTGTTTGGATTTTAACAAAATCTAAACACGATTTGACCATGTGAAATGAAATGGGTAGCTAAGTTAAGATATTACATGATTAGGATCTTTAAATATGTTAGTTTTCGTTAAATATTATTTATATACAGTACTACTACAACTTAAAATATCATCATAATATAAGACATTCTTAACCATTAAATTATATTATGGATGGTTATAAACTTATCTACCAATAAATAAAAATTTCAACTATCACATGCGAACTAATGATCAAGTTTGAGATAGCGTTACATATTTGACATTGGTGTTGTCAGCGAGTACACAAATTTTGAGATTGCTTAATTAGCATGTTTTGTGAACTTTATTGGAAGCAAAATTTTATAATATCCTTTAACTAAAAATTTGAGCACTTACACTTATTAAACATTGTCTAACCATTTGAAGTGAGGTACTTCTGCTTTTACATCATCTAAAATATTAAAAAATATCATTATTTTCAATGACGAATTAAAATAAATTCTACATTAAAAATATAAACTCTAAGCAAATAGCATTATATATCATTGGATTTTGAATTCAATAAAATAGCACACATACCATCCATTCTTTATAGTTTGATTTGTGGTGCCTATTATCTTTAAAAGTAGTAAATTCTGTCACATTTTTACTTTTGTTTTTTTCTCTAAGCCCACTTTCCTCAACAATCATCAAATATTGTTTTTTTTTTTGAAGATTCGGACTGAATAAATTCAAATGCCTCTTATGATCTCCACATTATATGTCGCGATTATCATGATTGTTACCTACAAGTCAACAATCAAAGAGTTGTATTATTTTCTTTTTAAATTTTAACTCTAGGAAAAGATCCAATATATCTTAAATTTCTATATATTAAATATATATATATATTAACATGAAAGTTTATTACTTAATTACACTAGTAGGCACTCAATTAAAAAATTTTAAATTATTACTTCAACATGACTTAGAATTTATTTTAATTATGATACAGTAGAGATAATTTGATAGAATTAATTTTAATTATGATACAGTAGAGATAATTTGAGTTCCCTCAATTGGCTTTGAGTTCGACATTTAAATCAATACGTGTATTCAAGTTCTGCTCATATGATTAACAATTTATTATTATTACTTCTAGATATTAATCGTCATGTAATTAATGATTCAAATTTATTAAAATATTATTATCACACTGAATAAATGAATTGTATTATTAAATTACATTGAATAATAATTATATGATTAGCTTATTAATTTTATATATTAAATCCTTGTTTGTACATAAAAATTTTCAGATATAATGGCTAGCTTGTAACTCACATTATCACCATTACTAACGAAATGACGGGACTTGTGAATATTATATGAGCATCGACCATGCAGGCATGATGGCTAGTGGACATTAGAACGTTAGGTTACAGCCACTGAACCACAGCTAACCTACCATGAAATGGACCATGCATAATCATGGACCATGATAGTTGCTTCGATCTATAACTTTAACTATATAAAGAAATTTGAATACATATATACCGCACTACAAGAAAACGTAGGTTTTACAACTTTAACTTTACGAGATTTATAACCAAAAGTCACAATTGCTTTCAATCACATAATTCATTCTTAAAAATGCTGCAAAAGATGGATGGAGATATGTTTTTTGAAGGATTTTAAAAATATTACTAATGGTTCCATAAACAACATTTTTAAAATGTTGAAGGACAAATTCATAAATTAAAATAATAATAATATTATTATGTATTCTATTATAATATTTCTTCTAAAATTAAATTTTTACAATATTTGATTTCTCTTCGATCTGAAATCATAGTTACAATAAATTTCTTTCAAATAAAAACAATCGTATCAAAAACCCACACCGCAAACTCTCACAGATTTCTTCCACCTCCGTTCGTCGTGAAATAGCCGCCGTGTCTCATTTCGCACCACCTCCAGCAACTGAACACCATGAACTGGTAACCGGAGATACAAATCAGAGGCTGCTTTCACTGCAGCTATCGACAACTAACAAAATAAGCATGGTAAACTTGAGATCTCCAAATCCCTAACTCAAGTCTTTTCATTTTTTACATTTTTGTCATATCAAATTTTTGCAATATTTGATTTCTCCACTGCAGCTATCGCCTTGGCCACCGCTTGCTGCCAAGACAAACACACAATTGAACACAAGTGAAGAAATGAAGTGAAAAAGCAAAAACTCTCCAAGCCACAATTGCTATGATGCAGACCTCTTCGTATCAAGTACGTTCTCCTATAAATTCAACTCTTAAATGCATATACACATTATTTTTCAACTTATTTTTACTTGATTGTTTTTCAACTTTTAATTGATTTATTTACTTGAAGTGCTTTCTCCGTAACCAAACAGAGTTTTGTAATTTGAGTATGTAAGTTTGTGTTGATATTTGATTTTGTTTTTCAAACCTTGAATTGTTCTATTAGGTTTTTTAGTTATTGTGTAATAGTTGTTTGATGAAAAGTCTAAGAGAGAATTGGAGTGATTGTGAGAAAAGTGGACCACGTCTTCTATTATGTGTTCAACTTGTGTTGAATGGTGCTTTTATTGTGAAGACAAAATATTGACTAGTTGAATTCGAAATTGGTTGTATTGTGTTGTTGATGATGTGTTCAGGTTTTGTCGCAGATAAGTTGCTCTTTGATTAGGAAAACAGCATCTGCTGATTTGTTTCAGCCATCGGTTAAAGTTTAATTGTTCTTGAATTCAAGACATTGTTCGACTTATTCCGATAACAAGGTTTGCTCTTCTTCGAAATAGAGATCGCGAGGACCAACCGGTGATGGCTATGATGAAAGCAGCATCCGAAGGTGTGTGTTATTACTATTGTTATGTGAAAAATATGATGATTGTTGAGTTGTTTGAAATATATGTGGTGTTTGTGGATTGTTCTAGTAGTGTGATTAGGTTGGATTAGAATTTTAAAGGATGCGAGTGAAAGAAATTTCGTTTTTGATGGTTTTGGTATGGTTGAGATTGTTCAGGGGAAAAGCAAGAAGAAGGGAAGTACAAGCACACGGTTGATTTGTCGAAAACAACATTTGGTATGAGAAAATGCTTTAGTTAGGGAGCCTGAAATTCAGAAATTATTGGATCATCATCAGATGCTTAACAGAGTTTTTGATAAAAATGACAGGGTGGGTTTTTGTAGATATTATTATTATGGTTTTGTTCTATGTTTGTGAACTTTATTAGCTGACCTTTAGTTACTTGGTTAGGAGATTTTGTGCTTCATGATGGTCCTCCATATGCCAATGGCAATCTACACATGAGTCATGCTTTAAGTAAGATATTGAAGGATATAATTAACCGTTTTAAGGTATCTCCTTTGCTACCTACTTGATATTTGTCTTTGCAATTCCTACCTTGGACATTGTTTGTTACTTATGCATTTAAATTGATGTTCGTCTTCACATGTGCAAACCATGCAGTTTTTCACCTGATTGATTAATAAATAGAATTGGTCCTTTTGTGTTCTACATTTAACTTGTTGCTTTACCTGCCACACCGAGGAGCCTATGTGTCTGTACTGCTCCTTTTCTTGTTATTTTTTACTTTTATGTTTTTTCATATATATATACATACATACATATATATATATATATTTAAAATATTGTTCCTGGGTTTGACTGTGGGTGGAAGGGGTAAAGGAAATGGTGGCACAGTACGGTGGTTGTCTAAGGAAAGAAAGAAAAAAATATTTTTCTTGTGGCATCCAGAGACCTGATCTCAAAAAGCAGGGAGATCAAATGTCAATCCTGTGATGTCTTCTTCATTATTGTCTTTATAGTTCAAAAGTGGCAACTAGTCTAACTGCTTGACATGGAAGAATGATTTTTGTGGGGTGCTAAGGATGGCGATGTATGTCTTCAGTAGCTGAGAGTAAATTTGTTACCTCTGGTCACATTGAATCTATTAGACTAGAAAACTGAGAATGTGGTTTTATCTTTAAATCTGGCCTGTGTCTATTGCTCACAATTGTATCCCAAGGCATCGTTCCATGGTTATGATGAAACGTTTGTAGTTGGTTTCATGCAATTCTGGCATATACCTAATAGTTTGCTGGAGGATTGGGCAACAATCTTATGTTTTGTGTTTGCACTATCATCTGCAGGCTGTTCTTAATGTTGCAGCGCTTCCCTGTAGAATCCAAAGGTCGACGTAAGAAGCTACAAGAGGTACTATTTTTCTTTTCCTTAAATAGGTGGTCTTTCTTTTTCTTCTATTGCCATCATTTTTTATTATTTTATTTCTTCTAAGAATTGTTTCTGTTTATGCCTGAGCAGGTTGGTTATGTGTCCACAATTTGTTTCACCTGTTTCCTTGTCAGATGTATTATGGTGAGTTCTTTGATGTTCGTTTTCTGATTATTTCACCAATGCTTGACATTACAAAACATTGATGCTTTGCACAGCGTAAATTCAAAATGATACAATGATGGTTAATTGGAGGCATGTGATTTTCTTTTTAATACAAATATGAGTAAATGCTGATTTAATGTTTGGCTGCCGATTGGTTCAGGCATATGTATTGGTTCAGGCAATAGATACAATGTGATTTAATGCTGATTTAATTTTGACTGGTTGCTGACAATAGATTCATATCTATGTTACTGAACCTATAACCATCCACCTTGCATTGGCTCAAGTCTGTCACTTACTGATGTCTACTTCTCAAAACTTCTAATTTTTGCTTTTTTGTTTTCTGTTATTTTTATTTTGCTTAGATGTGCTTCAATGCCTTTGACAAAGCTGCAGATCTGGATGTTTTGAATCATCCTGTTCTAAACTTCATGTATTACCTGGTAAGTTTTCTAAAAGCTTTACATGAATAAGGTTGGTTGGTAGATAATTTTGCATAATGGTGGCCATGGAATGGTATCGCCAAATGTCTCCTCATGTTCTCTAATAGTTTCTATGAATGATGTCTACATGTGCTATAGTTAATATATAATATTCATAATGTGATCTATATTTTGATGGACAAGAAACAAGTTTTTGTGTTTCTTATACTTATTTTGTTTAAGCATATTGATTTTTTTATGAATGATGTCAATCTATGTTTTGATGGATAAGAAACAAGTTTTTCTGTTTCTTAAACTTAATTTGTTTCAGCATTGTTTTATTATGAATGATGTCTACTTGTGCTATTCTTTAAAATGTTCATATGTGATCTATATTTTGATGGACAAGAATCAAGTTCTTTTTTTTTTTTCGGTTTCTTAAACTTATTTTGTTTCAGCATTGTTTTTGAGTGTTGGTCAATCAGTGATCTCAGATTGCTGCCTTTTTGGCCATCATACTTGTGAATATTTGGCTGGTTTAAATCTGAAAGTTGTTGATTGCTGCTTTTATGAGGGGGAATTGATAATGATATTTTATACAATACTACAGGGGTCGGTTCACAAGATTTTAGAAAGTGTCGTGTCCTGTGGCATACAGGCAAGATTTTTTCAATGCTAGACACAAACCAGAGCCTTCAGAAGGTAAGAGTGATTGCCTGCTTTCTTTAACTTTATTTATTTATTATTATTATTTGTGGTGGAGTGGAGGATTAATTTAGCTCTGTTGTTTCAAACTACTTATCTGTGGGTTGTATTAATATGTCTAAAGAGATGGAGAGCCATATTGGCTATTGGTTTTTCACCTGATGATATGTTAGTTTTATACCATCCATTTCTCAATTGATGATATGTTAGTCTCAATTGCAACTTCTGTTAATAATAGAATGTTATTAGATGCGTGTTTTCTCGGGAAGTTTTTTACTTTCAACTCTTTTTTATGTGGACTTGTTGCAGGTGGAAGCTGCTGTCTTATACCCTGGAATGCGTCCTACCGTGTTAAGAATTCACTTAAGGTATTGCATTGGCTGACCTCAATTTACTGTCTTTTAAGACTATATAAAACAAAAATAATGATCTTCTTTTCTCTATGCTTTATTGGCTTTAGTTGTTCTAATTTTCTGTTTCAAGGTGCAGCTTTCTAACTGGTAACTCTCTTAGTGGGACTTGCGAACAATTAAACAAATTCCATAGGAGAGAACATAGGGTTTCTCATTTATATGAAAATCAATAGTCTTAGTTTATAAAGACAAAAAATACCCTTACAAGAAGAATATTAACTCACACACACACACACACTTACATGCATATATATATAATGAACAAAAAGACTAAACTACCCTTACAAGAAGAATATTAACTCTAATGGGACTATACCAATTGTTGGGTTTTGTTGGATTTCTCATTGAATTTGTTTCCATTTTGTTGCTTTTTGTTGTGTACAGGAAGAACCAAAAGAGGAGAGCGACGATGACTTGGAATTCAGTTTGTTTGACAAGGCATTAGTTGAGTTTAAATTTTTGTTTTTGTTTTGTTGGAATTTTAGGACCATTTGAGTGGTTATATTTTTGTTGTGTTCTATATATTTAAAATCCCAAGTGGTGTACATTGACATTATTCTTGAATACATTGGAGAAGTTAAATTAGAAGATGAAAAGTAATCAATTTTCTTATGTTGATTGGTTTGTCATAGTATTTGCATTATTTTATTTCAAATGATATATATATATAGATATAAACGAATATATATGTCAATTTGTATTATAAATATAAATATATATTATATAAAAATATAAAATTGTATTAAACATAAGCGGCATTTTTTAGTTCTCGTAAGTATGATTTTTTTACGACATTTAGTGGAATGCATTGAAAAAGGTCAATCTTTTACTGCATCCTTCGTTAGGACATTTTCATAAATGTCGTAAACGGGTTTTTGCAACATTTTTTAAAGCTTATAAAAGATACTTTTTCTTGTAGTGTCCGTCTAAGATTCCAAATATTTTTGATAAGATGAGACTGATCTAATGATATGTTTCTTATATTTATATCTAAAAAGTTGTGAGTTCAGAGTTCAAGTCATCTCATGCTCTTCTAAACCTCAAATTAATGTAATAATAAATTAATAATGATACTGATAAAAGGATTCCATATATTTTCTTGTGAAAAAGTAGATATCTAGCATATTTTATTTAATTTTTGACTATATCAACTTTTTCTTCAACTTTTGATCGACCAACAATTTTTATTAAAAAAAATTTCTAAAATTTTATCGACATCAAAGGTAAGAGATAAATAAATGGAAGTATAAAGAACTAAATTTGCTGAGAAAAAAAATATATATATATATATATATATTTAAGACGTAATTATTTCCTTTGATGTCACAAAATTGATAGAGTATTCAACAAGGTAGAGATACATATCTTTCATCTTTGTGGTCCTGTCACCAAATATTTATGGAATTTTTTTTATTAGTTTAATTATTAATTGAGATAATAAAATATATAATTATTTGACAATCGATTTTGAGTTGTCCATATTTTATTGAAACAGACTAGGCATCAAGTACTTCACTTTCAGACCATGCTATATGGAAAATATAATAGTCCAAATTTTAATATTCCAATTATGATTTAATTTGTGATAGGATTTACTTAGATAATACGTATGTATCTCTAATCACTAATTAGACAATTTTTGTTGTTTTAGTATTTGAATAATTATTCTTAGATGGAAATAGAATTGAAAATACTTGTTGAAGTATATATGATGGCCAATATTGATTAATCATTCATTTAAAATTATTACTAAATCCTTAATATTGTACTCTACTCAAATTTAGAAGATTTTAAAAAGATCCATTGTGAAAATCCTAATAAATCCAAAAGAAAAAAGAATTTTGAAACTAAAGATTTGTTTTTTTAACATCATTAATTTGCAAGCAAATTATTTTTTTCCCATGAACTAGCAATTGGTTCGCAAACAAATAAATAATTTGTGAGTAAATTCTTCTCCATCGGGGGTAGGGAAGTTCTTTTAGAGGCAATGGTAAAGTCTATTCTAACTTATGTGATGAGTGTTTTTCGCATCCCTACTTCTCTTTGTAATGAACTTCAATCTTTAGTAGCTCGTTTTTGATGGGGAGGAGATGAGTCCACTAAAAAGTTGCATTGGTGGAGTTGGGATAAACTATGTCGAAAAAAGAAAGTTGGAGAGATGGGTTTTCGAGATTTGGAGGCTTTTAGCCAAGCTTTAGTGGCATGACAAGCTTGGCGGCTCTTCTCCTTTCCTTCCTCGTTAATGGCTAGAGTCATTCAAGATAAATATTATCCTGGAGTTGATTTCATGTCGGCTCATTGCAAAACTAGGGCTTGTGCGATTTGGCAAAGTATTTTATGGAGTAGATCAGTCCTCAAGTTAGGGTGTAGATAACAGAATAGTAATGGTGCTTCTGTTTGGGTTTTTCGAGACCTTGGGATCCCTAAACCCTCTCTCTTCTGCCCTATCACTAAACCAGATTCCTATCTGTCAGATTTGAGGGTCACTAATTTACTTTTTGAGAATGGGAAATGGAATGTTGATTTTGCTAAACCAGTTTTTTTGGTAAGTAGATATTCCTTTTCTATCTTAGGGATTCCATTGAGCTGTTCTCTCTCTTGTAGCAGTGTGGTATGACATTTTAATTCTAATGGGTTATACTCGGTTAAATCAGGTTATTTGATTCTCATGGCATCACACTCTGATAAGGAGCCATTTGATGAGAGATTTAATAGTCGTTGGTGAAATTTCCTTTGAGGTCTTAAAATTCTGAGCAAGATAAAAATTTTTTGTGGCGTGCCTTTCATAATTATTGTGTACTAGTGGAAATTTGGCTTGTAGAGGGGTGAATTGTTTTATTTTGTGTAGATGTTGTTGTGAGGAGGAGGAATAAGCTTTCGATGCCTTCATTTTGTGTCCTCGAGCTGAAAATTATTAGATTAAGAGTATCTTTTAGCCTTCCTTTAGGGGGTTCTTAGGTTCTTCTATGTCTAGCCTAATGCTTTTCTTATATGATCATCTCTCTCCCTCTAATTTTAAGTTGTGGTTGGTGATCTTATGGAATCTTTGGGGGGTAGAAATAATATTTTCCATGGTGGTATTTCTAAGAAGGGTAAGCTACTTTTGAAAGAAGCAGTTTTTTTCCTTACTGAGTTTCAGAAGTTAAATGGGGCTATCAGAGAGAGTTTAGGTACATCTTCCCCTGTCCTGCATGTCAAGTGGCAACCCCTTGAAAAGACAGTTTATTCAGTCTGATTATAATTTAAACTCGAGCCGCCCCACCCTCAGTTGTGAAAATGTAAATTAATTATAAAGATGCATCGATATTACAAGTCCAGCTTTGTTTTGTTTGCCGAACTTTGTTTTGATCCCAAACTAGGGTTGACAAGAGACCTCTATTATTATATTTTCTGTAAAACTCTATTGTTCTGAAGTTGCACGTAAAACTATTAAAAAGTATATTATTACTTATTATTAAATGTATCAACCAACTAAATTTTAATATTTAAAGTTAAAAAAATTAAGCTTCCTGTATTATTTGTAAATGGTTAAATTAATACAAAAGGCGGTTTTCTGTAACACAATATAATAATAGGAATATTGAGTATTATAAAATAATAAAGAGTCAATATTGTCCAGCGGATTATAATAATCATAAAAACTTAACCTTAATCACGTTATTTTATCTTACTAAAATGTGTTTAAAGTGAGATTAGGTTACAGGTTGTCTTTCAGATTACTTATATAGAGACGTACACCAGTTCTTGCAAGAAACAAGAGTATTTAATAAGAGCTTAGCAGCCATCATTCTCAAATTATATCGAATTAACAAAACAAGCCTATGGATGAGTGATAAGACAAGATCTTACTCACAACCTTAATTAATGTTGTGAGTCACCCGCTTCATATATGAATAATTTTATCTCCACCTACCGTGATTTGTAATTCCGCACACTCTCCCCCACTCAGTCGTGGGTTGCTCCCTCTCATTCTGGAAGCAGATTCTTGAAACCTAAGCATAGTATCATTATTCAAAAAGATATATATAACAAATTAAAATATTACATTGAAATTAATGTTTAGTTATAATGTTTTAGCTGATAAATTTATAATTAATTTTCTTGAAGAATGGATTTTGTACATGGGCTCTAATCCAAAAGAAAATTGTATATATTAATCCATGAACAAGAAAAGAAGAAAATTGGGAGTCTAAAGGA
Source organism: Nephelium lappaceum (assembly GCA_021234005.1). NCBI lineage: Eukaryota > Viridiplantae > Streptophyta > Magnoliopsida > Sapindales > Sapindaceae > Nephelium > Nephelium lappaceum. The sequence goes on along the minus strand of CM037997.1, from coordinate 3,701,185 downwards.
AATGAAAGTTCTTATTTCGAGTTATCATAAGTCATTTAAAATTTCACTTTGTTAATGGTTTTTATATTATTTGTTGTACATGAATGCTTTGCTATATGCTATATACTCTGGTTATTTGGTTGAAACGTCTTGCCTCTTGATTGATTAGTCATCTAAGAGTTCATGTCGTTAATGAAAATGTCTTTTTGTATTATTTATCATACATCGGTACTTCATTAATGGATAGGAAATTAAACAAACCTGTAATTATATGTCCAAAGTGAACAACATATGATTATGGTACTTTTAATCCATTGGAATTCCTTTGCCAAATTACTTGGTTACTTTAGAGTCGTTTATAATATTATTTCATTTTGAGTGGAATGTTTTTATAAACTTATCCATATGAAGTTACTTCTTTATATTTTGAAATTATAAATGTCCCAAATAATGCGAATTGGTGATTGGACTGTGAATGGGCTTGTATGTTTGTGACTGTGAGTGGGATAGTTGATGGGCCCGAATTGGTCCATGACTTAATACTGGATTGAACATCACGATGATGACATTACATGTTTCATCTTTCTTAAATTGATTAACAAAATCAATGGTGATAGTATATAACAATAATATAGAAATATAACAACAGCTTATTTTACTACGATGTTATTTTATCAAATTGAATGTTAAATTTATAGTATTAATCATAATATTGTGAACTTAAATAATAGGCTTCAAAATTAGAAATTTTGTGACATTTAATCGTAAATTTTATATATGTTAACATAAATTAATATTATACGTCAATTAAATTCGCTTCAAGAAACTAGACTTACAACAACATGCAAAAGACAATGTGCATGATTCTATGTTGCCGTAGATCACCTATAACAACGTGCAAAAAATATATGTTGTTGAAGGGGTTTATGTCAAGAATGTAATGACCTGCATATTGCTACATGATATTGCACGTTGCGCACGATAATGCATATTGCCAGCATGTTGCAGCCTTGCACGTTACTTGTCATCTTGAGCCAAGACCGTAAATATGATCAATAACATAATGGTCAGAATCATGCCAAAATCAAGTGATACACAAGCTGTTTTCATTGAAAAATGAGAAAGATTGAATTGTTCAGTAGTTTTAAGTTTTTCAGGGATGAATTATATCAGTTTTAGAGATGAAAGAAGATGTGAATGCAAAATAAGAGAATGTGTGAATACATGAGTCAATATTGCATGTGAAGTAGGAAAAGGTTAAATACAATTGAAATTATGTAAGGGATATTAAAAACGATTAACTTTTATTTATGGATAAAAATAATTTTTTTGGTTGGACTAAAAGTGAATTTGCCTCTTTTGTATATTATGTGAGAACCATGAGTACAAACTATTATAAACAAGTATACTTTTGTAACAGTACTGTTATTAGATGAATGTCTAAAGTATTGCCTTACTGATATAAACACATTAATTATTTTTTATATTAATGTACTGATTCATAATAGAATTTCTGAATTTGTTTCTAAAAGAAAAAATCAGTGAGAGAGTGAATAATACCAAAACAAGAAAGATTATGTGCTACTTTTTTTTAAAAAAAAAAATGCCGATCAACTATACATTTCTTGCAAAAGCAAAATGCCAAGTAAACAAGCCATACTCTTTTGCAGAAAAAAGACTAGAAAATATTGACATATCACCTACGGTGGTAGTTGTGTACCCCTTCATGTGCTACCAGTTATATACCTCATCCTTTAAGAAAATGAGAGTTTAATTTTCATCAAGTATATTTATAACTTGTGTGGTAGTTTTTCCCTTTTATAGTAAAAGTAATCATCTCCGGTTTATAAGAATAAATATCCGAACTATTCAAATAGTATTTGATCTCGACAGATTTTAACCAGTGTAAAATTAAAAAATAAAAAATAAAAAATAAAAAACCAAACAAGAAGAAGAAGAAGAAGAAGAAGAGGAGAGACTAGAAATTGGCTAAATATAATCATTAGACCAAGAGAATATAATCATCAAGATAATGAGTGCATTTGAATATTTCCCTTAATTAATGAATGCATTAGACCAAGAAAAGATAATCATCAAGATAATGAGTGCATTTGAATATTTCCCTTAATTAATGAATGCATTAGACCAAGAGAAGATAATCATCAAGATTCAATATATTATCATGAATATTTCCCTTAATTAATCACCTTTAGTTATGTGTCGTTGAAATTGTTATACCATGCAATGCGCTCTTGCTTGCACTACTATTATTGTACACTACAAATGGTACTTGTAAGCAGAATGTGGAAACCAATTTGAAGATGCAGTTAATTTTCTGGAAAATAAGATGCTGTTATTGTTTGCTTCAATCAGCTAATTAGTTGTGTTGTCTGTCTGGTTAATGGGATTTGAATTCTGTTTGATGGTGTTTTAGCTTCTTGAAGGTACAAAACTGAACAGAATTTAGTATCAGATCATTGGTATAGACATGTTATCAGATTGATTAGAAGTAGAACGGTAAAATGTAGTCTGTGGGCAGTAAGGGTAGCAAAAAGCGTTCGCGTGTCAGGTTAAGCTGGATTCGATTCAATTCATTTATAAATTCAACCAACGCGACGTTAATTCGTTTATAAACGGGTGACGATAGGACACAACTAATTCATTTATTACTTAGATCATAAAAAATCTAAACCTATTAACCCATTAATCCGTCTTTTGTTTGGCCATGTTTGGTAAGAGCATATGGAATTGGAAAAATCAATCCCATCTTTTGTTTTTTATCCTGCTGTGTTGGCTTAAAGAAACTCACCACACAGGCGAGATAAATCAAACTCGTAGTCTCTTTCAAAGAAAAAAAAAAAAATCAAAGAAGAACTACAAATCGGCCAAGGAAGAAGAAGAATCAAAAGAAGCAGTGTGTGCGTAGTCAACTGACGAGCAGTGGAAGAGATTATGCGAATCCACAAGTTGTTATCGGATGCGGTCAGGTTTCGACAAGGTGGAGGCAACGGCAGCACTGGTAAGAAAAGTGGAGAAGGAGGATAAGACGGTGGCGGTGTGGCCAGGTTTGGACAAGGAGAACACGACGGCCAACTCCGATCTTCCCGTCAAGTCGAACCTCATCCACGACCTGACACCCATAGCTTTCTTCTTCCCTTTGGCCACACCATTGGGCTCTACCAGCTATGGCGGCGCTACTACCTCCACTTTCTTCTTCATCCGATGTCCACCTTCTTCTTCTTTTTTCCAATGGTCAGCTACCCAGCTCTTTGAAAACAAGTTTGTTTATTAATTTAATTATTTAAAATTAATTTTATCCAATCTCATATCACACAAAATACATCATAGAATTAATTTATCCAATCTCATACTCCACCAAACATATCACAACACTAATTTATCCAACTTATCATATCATATCCAATCCAATCCAATCAAATCTCATAAAATAATTCAATTCAATCACCCGTATCAAATGGGATCTTAAGAAACTCTAAAGGGCACCTAGTTTGGTTCTTTCAATGGGCATTAATATCTTATCTTCTTAACTGGAGTTAGAGTGCACCAAGCATCGCCTTCTACTTCTCTATGAATATTTATTTGTATTACAGCGATGTAGTAGTACTATATGATGAGATGTCTTATAGAGTGGCTCTATTGCCGCCCAAAATGTTTCTTCTCACACTCGAGATCTATTATATCTTTATTTACTATAATAATCTCAAACAAAATCATTTAACAACCACCTCTTCTTCTTCCTTCTCCGAACATCATCCTTGGCTGCATTTTTTTTGTCCCTAAAAACCGCTGCATTTTTAGTCTGTTTACATCATTATAAAACATCAATATTCTAAGACGTGTCTTGTCATATTATAAGATGTTGTTAGATTACTTAAGCTATTCATTTTTTTTTTTAACAATAAATAGACAAAATCAATCACATCCACTGCAATATATTCAAAAATTGCATGATATGTCTTAGTAATATCAATTTCCATGAGAAAAGACGTTTCATAATTGAAGATGACAATACATAAAATCACTTAAGATGTTTTTACACAATTTTAAAGTTAAGAACTTGTCAGAATTTTTTTTTTTTTTTTTTTTAATAATCATCTTATATATTCTTGGATGATTTTGATGAAGAAAAATCTAGAAATAATTTAGAGAGCGTAGAAAGAAAAATAAAGAATAAATATTTTCAAGTAAGGTTATTTTTGGGAATTTAATGAGTGTATAGAGTAAAATTTTATTTTTAAATTATAATATTGAGCGTTATGAGTGAATGTTAGATAAACTTTTCTGGATGGCAATAGCCTCACCCTTTTTTATATTATCTCATCTACTCATTTGAATAAATAATTATACAAGTAACTATGTATGAAAAATTTGATCTCCATTTAAGAAGAGAATGCTCAAGAAAATTAATTGAAGTGATCAAGACACAAGGTCCAAAATTCTTGGGATGGTTAGATCCAAATATTAAAGATCAGACAAGTAATTAAAACTATTAGTAAGTTAATCACATATTAATTCCATCTCCTCTCATTTGGTTAGAGAGGATCATAAAGTTCTTATAAAATTGTATCGAAGTCGAAACTGTCTCACAATAGATGGAATAGTGGTTCTAAAGAGATTCTCTACTATGACTCTTTACATGCTACAAGGCATATATATTGTCTCCAAATGTTGATACATTGAGTATATATGGCTTCCCTCAAATTGATTATTTATTTCAATTCATGATATACACCAATTAGCCCACTATTCATTGAGTCATGCAAAAGATTTGTGACTTACTTTGCAGACTGAGAGTCTCATATTAGACTAAATGCATGCTCTTGTATAGTCACTCATAGTTGCTGAAGTTTCGATAGGAATTTCTCCTGCAACTTGACCAGTATTCAGCTACAAGTTTCGAAAACGAGGAGTTGGTCTCCATAAGCTTTGATGGTTCATCGTACTCCAACAGTTTCCCTGAAAATAATTCAAATCTTATCAGCTATAAAGACGCCATAAGCACAAGTTTTTTATTACTGATGATCATCATCAGGTTACATGTCTTGATAAGGCTTTTTGGATTCTGTAGGATTGTTAGACTGGAACAGGCTCTGATCATAAGCATAAGATATTAAATGCATTTGTGTTCTTCCAATGGCATATGAAGATTTTGAATCAAAGTGAACTTGATGTTTCTTTAGATGTTGCCTAGATGGGCCTACTATAATCCGAGATATTATCATACTGAATTACTATTGTTTGCCACCAAACCACATTGGATGGTGACAAGTAAACATGATGTTTATTATGTGTTTTATGAATGTGACTGAGCTAATTAGAATAGAAAGCTCACCATAAGAGAGGACCATGACCATGTCACTATCAATAACAGTAGGCACTCTGTGTGCTACTGTTATCACAGTGCATTCAGAGAACTCCTGCCTTATAATTCTCTGTAAGATGGCATCTGTTGCAGAATCAATTGAAGCAGTAGCTTCATCCAGGACTAGAATTCTGTTCCTTTTAAGGAGGACTCTTCCAAGGCAAAACAATTGTCGTTGCCCAGCACTCCAGTTTTCACCTTCATCACTTACTGTTTAACTAACCATAATCAATAAACATGTATCCATTTGTTCTAAAACTTCACTAGCTAGACTCAATGCAAATGGACATTAACTTACCAGATGAGTCTAACTTATTAGGTAGGCTGCTAATTGTTGCCTTAAGCTGACACTTCTCCAAAGCCTGTACAAATCAAAGGCGATGAGTATAATTAAGAATCAGTAATGTGTAAGAGATATTTTGAGGATAGAGTCGAGAGGCTCATCTTCCATATTTCATCATCTGAGTAGAGGCCTAGAGGGTCCAAGTTAGTTCGAACACTTCCCCGAAAGAGGGTTGGATCTTGAGGGATGATGCTTAGCTTCATTCTCAAATCTTTTAATCCCATAGAACAAATGTCAAGTTGGTCTATCAGGATTCTACCACTTGCAGGCTCTACTAGACGAAACAAGGCACTTATGAGTGTGGTTTTGCCACTTCCTGTTCTTCCCACGACTCCTACTCTAGTCCCTTCATTGAATGTGCAGGTGATTCCTTTTAGTACTAATGGCGCATTTGGACGATACCTGATCTGTGATCGAACAGAAGAAAGGATACTTGAGTCATAAGTCACTCAGCATATAGTCTATCAATAACACACTTGGAGATCATCCTTCTTATTTCAAACTGTTATCTAATGAATTCGTTGAAACTACGAAATTCAATTTGCATATCAGCTTCATTAGGTAGCATATACCTTCAATTCCTGCAGCTCTATCCGGCCCTTAGAAGGCCAAGAAGATGGCGGCCTGTTGTTTTCCACAATTGCTGGAGGCTCTGGGGGTATGTGCATGAACTGTTTTATCCGTTCAACTGATATAATATAGTTTGATAAGTAGCAATACCATCTACTCACAAAAACTTGGGTGCCTGTTAGTGTCAAAGCATAGGAAAGAGAGAGTCCGACAAGCCCTGCAAACACAAGGAGAAAAAAAATCAACATATTTCAACAATCTGGATCGTATAGTTTTAGACATGAACAGTGTCGATGAACTAATTTTACCTGGAGCTACATAGCCCTTCGGAATCAAAACAAGGAAAAGAGCAGCAGTAAATAGAGTCACGTTTTGAATTGTCTCGATTCTTAGGACCAGCCACTCCATGACACCATTAGAATGGAAGAAAAGTATGGCATCTCTGTCGACAAGCTTTAGGTAGTTTTGGAAGAACCTTTCCACCATGTTAAAGGCTCTTATTGTGACTACTCCAAGTGATGTCTCAGTTGTATAGTTCATAACGGGAGCTTTTGTCGTTCCATTGATTCTGATCAACTCCCTTGCAGTTGCTATGTAATATCCCTTCAGTGATAAAAGAATGAAATTAGATGACACAAAACTCAGCTCTAGCATTAATTTAGTGAAATCAAGATACTTGAAGAACTCAAAAGTGTACGTACCTGAACATATTTTACTGCTACCATAGCAAGGAGGGCTACAATGAGGACCTGCCATGTAACAAAGGTCATAATTCCAATTATGACTACAAGTTCAACTCCGGCAGCAACCACAAAGAGGATGGCGAAAGGTATGTCGAAATCCAGAGTACTCAAATCTGATGAAGCCTGAAAGATAGCAATATTAACATATCAATCTTACGCTGATGACTTTGAAGGAGAATTCAGTTTAGAAGGTTAATAATTAGAAGTCTTACTCGGGTTAGAATTCGACCGACAGGAGTAGAGTCGAAGAAGAGCATTGGAGCTTTAAAAATTGAATTAATGAAACCTGAGAAAAAGGCTTTAGAAGCTTTTAGCCCCAGCTTGGCAGCATAATAGGACCTAAAGTATACAAAGACAGCACTAAGCGTCGAAAGTCCCGTGTAAACTCCAATTAAAATGCCACTAGTGAGTTTAGGAATTTGAATGGCATATGCTAGCCAGTAAGTTGCAGCAGCCTGAAGAGCAACAAAGCCACACTGAGCCATCGTGCCTAGAAATAGAGCGAGTGACCCTTTTGACACAATGAGATAATCAAAGAACGGTTTCCATCCAAAATCACCAGTCTCCTTTTCTTCTTCTTGGGTTAGTTGTATCCCCGATAAGCCCTTTGCGGAAATCTCACTTTCGCTGTTTTCTTTAACCAGGTAAGTTCTGCTAGGCTCATCTGGCCTAACAATCTGGTCCTTGTCTATGTTTTGAGCATCTTCTTGGCTTTCGTTACTTGAATGACCTAGTCCTGTCACTGCTTCTTTATGAGCATTCACAAGCTGTTCAAAGGTTGTCCCTGCCAACAAAAGCTCTTGATAACTTCCTGATTGTGTGACTGTTCCACCTTCCAAAACCTATGATAAACCAAGAACATACTTATATGAATGAGTGAAATAAAATTACTAATCAAATGATGCATCCTGATTTATAAAGTTTACCAGAATTTTATCAACTGCTGAGAGAAATTCAATTTGATGAGTCACTAGAATGACAGTTTTAGTTTCTAAAGCAATCATCACGCAATCCTGCAATCAGATCATCCAACTGAAGTCAACTATAATGAAAATTAGTCTGTTTATCATGTCAAAGTTTATGGTTATAAGGAAACTAAAACTTGTCGTTCTTACATTGAACAGAGTTGCAGCTGTATGTGCATCAACAGCACTGAAGGGATCATCTAGGAGATACAAATCAGCATCATTATAGACAGCTCGAGCAAGTTGAATTCTCTGTTTCTGTCCTCCACTCATGTTAAGCCCTCTCTGACCTATTTCCGTTAAATCACCATGGTCAAAATTGTTGATGTCTTTATCTAAAGCGCATGCTTTTATCGCCTTATCATATCTGGCCTTGTCCATTGGCTTCCCGTAGAGAATATTCTCACGAATGGTTCCACTTTGAATCCAAGAAGTTTGAGACACATAAGCAATGGATCCATAGACATTAACCTGTTTAAAGGCATCAAATGAATATAAAACTAAAATTAGTGACACAAACTCAGGGGATGAAAATGTAGTTGATTAATAGTTGTTAACTCACACTTCCGGAAATTTTTGGTATTTCTCTAAGTATGGCATACAAGAGTGAGGATTTCCCTGCCCCAACTGAGCCGCAAACTGCAATCTTTTGCCCCCATTTCACTTCCAAATTCACATCTCTTAACGTTGGAATTGTGAGCTCCGGATCCCAACTGAAATTGCCTTCATGTATTTTCACGCTTCGGTCTGCTTTCTGCATTGAGATTCTCCTTACATCGTCATTCTTGAGCTCATCATCAAGCAAAAAATTGTTGATCCTATCAAATGAGACCTTGACTTGGATCATAGCTGAAAGAGCCTCAGGGATCATTCGGACAGGTTCTCCCATGCTCCTCAGTGTTGCGAGAACTGTGAAGATGGTGCTAGCATCCAGTGGGGCACTTCTGAAAAGGGCACATCCTAGGAAAATAACCGAAGAAATGATAGTTGGGGACATCCAATACAGGACCGTGCCATAAGCCTTTTTAAACTGTACTTCAGACAACCATTTGAACTCTTTGTCACGGCTAGACTCAATCAAGTTCTTGAATTTCTCTTCCCAAGATTGCAACTTTATAATCTTCATACTGTTTAGGATCTCAGAAGTGGACCGGAGTCTCTCATCTTGAGCAATCATGATTTCTGATTGACACTTTTGTATTATCCTTGCAAAGGGCACATTAAGAAGACAGCAAATGAGAAGGGGAACCAAACCAGGAAGAGCCCCAAGACCAACAACTCCAAAGAGAATAACAATGGCCAAAAACAATTGCAATGCATAACCCCATGTTGAATGGAACCACCAAGGGAACTCTCCCATTCGATAGGCATCAACAGCAATATAATTCACAACCTCCCCAGTTGAATGTCTTTTCCTTCCTAAACTCGATAGCTTTAGCTGCTTGTTATAGATTGCCACCATCAAAGCTGATCTCATCCTCATTCCTGACCTCCTTGAATCAAAGAAACAATGCCTCAGAGACAATGACTCAACAACCTTGGTAACTATAAGACACCCCACAATGGTGAGACCTTCGCGCACATTTTCCTCACCGCGGTTGGCATAGTTAACAAATGCATAGAGTAGAAGAGGAAGAACTACAACAGCAATTGTCCTAAGCAATGCAAAAATTGCTATAAATATATTTTCTTTCAAGTAAACTTTTGTGATAGCCCGAAGAACCAAGTTCCCGGTATCATTTTCCTTTTTCTCCCTTACAAGGGCATCCCAAGCATAAGCGAACTTCTGGTATGCTAAATTGGCTTCATCTTCAGGAACTAGGGAAGGAATATCTTCTAAGACTAATGGTTTCGAGTAACCTAACGAAAGCAAAGGACTGAGCCAAGAAAATGTCAATTTACTAAGGAAACTACTGTTGCCTAGTTGTGTTTGGTTTTTTTCAGCTTTTTCATCTAATAGAGGCTCAGACAGACTACTATCATCCGCAAGTTGAGAAGCAACATGACAGAAGTTTCTAAGGGCACAGAATAGCAACAGGACGTTTAAAGGCAAAGGTAAGATGTCCAAAAGTTGAATGCTATGCGTTTTCGCGAAGATTTCTACATTAAGACCCCAAACCAACAGAGAAAATGTAATCCACCAAAGGGAGTTGAGAATTTTGATCCATTTAGACTGTCCAACAAGCAATGAAACCGCCAGGGAGATCCAAACCAGCCCTCTAACAACGTAAACCAACCAACTCAAAGTATCAAACCCATCATTTTCCGTTACAAGAATCCACAAACCATTACCAAAATATGCAATGCTAACAAGAGCACAACAGATTGAAACAACTACAGCAAACCAATTCCTCCTATGACTCTCACTAATGTGACTCTTTCTGATAGAGCCAACAATCAAAGCCAGATAGAAAACACAAAGAAACAGTAGATTTATACCATCTATGATGGCTCTTTGAACACAAAATGATCCCAAATCAAGCTCACCCTCACATATCCAAGACAACCCCCCTGCAAATTCATATAAACACAATAAAACAGAATTAAAACACATCTTTAACATAATAATAATAGGCTAGAAACACAAAAAACTTTGCAATATCTTTACATAATTTGTCCAAAATATAATCATATAGAAAATCAAACAGTTGTATGTCATATTTTATGTTCATATAATGTCAAAAAGCATTTAATAAACTTGAATATTTTTTCTCTCTAAAATGGCAGGAAACCTACAATCAGTTTTGGCAGCAAAATAAAGTATATTCACTATTACATCAAAACATCCTACAAAGCATATTCTTTCTGTTTATACATGGCAAGAGTGTTACATATGGAAGTATATAAAGATTAGAGACATATGAAAATAAGCAAAAATGAAAGCATATACTATATTTGGTTATCTTACACCCTTTTGTCCATACAACAGCAAAAACATTCCTCAACTCACGTCAAGAACCACTCAAAGTAATCTTTTAAGAACAATAAAAACCAATAATGAGGGAACAAACAAATATTAAAAAACATCCACCACCTTTTTCAACACACACACACACAGAAAGAGATATACCAAGTGATGAGCTCCCCATGAAAGCCATTGTTGAAGGTGCTTGCTATGTTGAATCTTGGTACTATAAGAGGCTCAAGAGCGATCAAGACCACTTCTTCACCATATATATGTAAATAAGTATATACCAACAATGCCTACATGCAATGAAACCCTCAAATGATCACACACACATATATATCATTTTTTTTTTCACCTTCTTGGGTGCATGTTCTGACTATGAGTTTAATCTGGCAGCCTTTGCTATGTAGAATCAGAAAGCTGAGTTTTCTGCTAGCCTGCTATGGTAGGTGTCGTTTGTCCCTACATGTATTGCACTTACATAGACACTGAACTATAATTAATTATTACACCCTCTAAGGTCATTTTCATTATTTTTTACATTTTTATCACAATTCCAATCCCATATAATAACCCCATCTTAAAAATTTAAAGATAAATAAGGCATGATCTGTGCTCGACATTTTAAAAATATTACTATTCGTACCAGTCACGTAACATGTGAAATATATCATATCACAAGTGACGATCATGTTATCTCAACATGTATCTCTACAATTTGATGAGGCCAACACTTGCTATCGATACGTTTCAAAAAAAAAAAAACACTTGCTATCGATAACCTTTTATTGAGGCTCGTTTAGAGACAAATTTCGAACTTCGTTGCTGGTTACGTTACGGTTCTTTTCTCCAGTTTACTTGCCAGCTTGCAATTATCTAACCCAAAATTGATACTCCAACATCGTTTATGATCTCGTAAAAGACTTTGCCTCTATGATCTAAGTTGTGTTGACTATTGCAGAATAAAGAAAACACTTCTCGTTTAAAATTTACAATTGGTTGTTACTTAAATTATAAATAAATAAATAAATTCTATCCATATAATTTAAATTTTAAGAATAATTTTTGACTTATTTCAATACTTGTAATTTCTTTTTTAAGAGTCACCTTTTGAACACATATTAAAGCCTCAAAACTGTAATAAAAAAGGTTATTATCATTTTTTCCTTTGAAGATTTTGAAAAGGTCAAAAAAACCCTTGAAATAGTATTGATGCAAGTCAAAAGAATTGATAAAATGATATTTCTTGAATTAATAGAGGAAAAAATGATGATTCATTAATCATTAAAGGAGAAAATAATAATAATTTTAAAAATGAATTTGGAACAAACTCAAATGGTAGCATTTTTTTTTATTATTATTTTATAAAATTTTTCACATTAAGACACTTTAACTCTTAACATTAAAATGTCTTTTTCATTTTTAGTTATTTAAATATTAATTCTAAACTTAGATGTTCACATTAATTAGGTCAGTAAAATTATAAATCTAGATCCTCCTGACAAAGATTGATGAGATCTTTGTCTTATAGTGCATATTCATTTTATAGTTAATAATTTAACAAATGTTTCCCACTAAGATATTGCAAGACATAAAATCTGATTTCATTGTAATTATCTTGGCAGAAACTATATAAGAAAATATAATTAAAGAATTATCACTTCCTAGATCGAAATAAATAAAGAATAATTAATTACATAGCCAAACATCTTAGGCAGTCCAAACAAAAGAATTGTCGTATTATCATTGGACAGCTAGCTATGAATAAGAGGTAAATGCAATTGTATGATTTTGATGGTGATTCATTTTTCGGTGTCAGATTCCATGTAATCAATCACTGTACTGATTTGTTTGATCATTATTACAATTATACATCAAATGGCCCACGATAGTGACGATCATTGTGGTCACCACCAACTAATGGTCAACGAATTTTCGACCATAACTATTTCAAAAAATTCAGTTGGAAAAAAAAAAAACAAAACAAAACAAAACAAAACCAACAAATAAAAATTAAAAAACGAAAAAACTAATTCAATTAATTAAATGAACTATTTTTTGACATTATTAATTAAATGGATTTGAGTGTCATACTTGTCCCATTGAAGGGCATGGTCGCATTCACCGATGTTGCTTTTTTTAGATTTAAATTTCGAATTTAGTTAGTATTAATATATGATAACCTTATGTCTTAAATATTATAATTAGACAATTTTCTATTAACTTAAATTTTTTAGTCTAATGGTAACTGATATGGTATCAGAGTTTGGAGATTTCTGATTTAAACTCTCTCTCTCCCCACTTTGTTTAAAAATATTCTCATAATACATTTTATACGTTGAGAAAATTTAGTATGTATCCGTCATCTATTACCTATTTATGTTGCATATAAGAAGACATGTTAATGTATCATAATATTAAATTTTAAATACTATTGCTGGACCTTTTTCTATCAACTTAAGTTTTTGAATCTAATGGTAACTAACACTTATATATAGAACAATAGTTATATAATGTTACATTCAATTTTTCGTCTAATAAACCTTAAAGACATGATTATATAATATTACATGATTCTTGATTAATTTAAAATGGTAGTATAATTGCTTGGGTTGTGATTCAAAATTAAATATTTTAAGTTTAAATTTTCATGTTAACATTTTGCATGAAATATTATGAATTTATGAATTAAAAATTAAATAAATATCATTACGATTGGACTTCATGAGGGGGCATCATTATAAGAATAAATATCTTTTAAGGTTGATTCATGATTCAAAAATTAATATTAAAGAAAGAAAGAGAACCCAAAAATCGTATATAACAACTTTAAAGTAAACATTTATTTTTGAAATAATAGGTATGAGTTCCACATGCAATTATGATTATAATTAAAATTACTCGGCAAATGGTAAATTAAATGCAAGTATACATATGTGGCTACACAAAAGTCTATAAAATCTGAATTTTTGTTATTATATATATATGACTTTCTTAGACTTATGTTTTATTCATCATTACTACTATTTTTTTCAGATTTTCAGAAGGTAAAAGACTCCAATCACATAACTTTATTGACTGTAACTCATCAGATGAGATCCCTCAGTGAATAAAGTTGTGTGGTTAGAGTCTTGTGCCTTTTGTTTTTGTGGTGAAAATCTGAAAACATAGTAAAATGATGAATAAAAAATAAGTCTATATATTTTATTCATCATCATTATTATTTTTTTTTTCAGATTTTCACCACAAAAGGTACAAGACTCCAACTAGACAACTTTATTGACTGTAACTCATCAGATGAGATCCCTCAGTAAATAGAGTTGTCTGGTTGGAGTCTTGTACATTTTGTGGTGAAAATCTGAAAAAAAGTAGTAATAATGATTGATAAAATATAACTCTAAGGAAATAATATATATATATATCGATTTTATCATTAATGTCTCCTAATTTTAAAATATTAAGATAAATCAATTAAATTCATCTATTATATTCTCTCTCATAAATTAATTTTTTTTTCTATTTAATTTAAATATAATAGATCAATTTAATTGCATTCATCATAATTTTTAAAATTAAAAGATACCGATAATAAAATTTTTAAAGGTATATATATAGAGGGGGAGAGTCGTGTTTTTGTACTTAAAGACAGATAATACCTAGTCTGAGAACCACAAACTATATATATACACACACATGAAAGACAAAAAATATATATATTTTCTGTCTTTCACTGTGTGTGTATGTAGATAGTTGCGGTTCTCAACACATTGTCAGTCTTTAAGTATAAGACACGTCTATTTCAAAAAAAAAAAGTATAAATACAACTGTCTCTCCCTGTCTCTCTCTGTACCACATGTAATGTGTAAGGAAATGGAGATTCAATAATTGAGTACTTTTGTTTGGTGAATATTTAATTTATATTTCGTTTATTGAGGGATCTCATTTGATGAGTTGCAGTCAATAAAGTATCGAGGGATCTCATTTTCACCGCAAAGAGTACAAGACTCTAGCCACATTATTGACTGTAACTCATCAAATGAGATCCCTCAATAAATGAAATATAAATTAAACACTCGTCCAACAAAAGGACTCAGTTATTGAATCTCCATTTCCTTACACGTACACACACACATATATATATATATATATATTGCATCTTATGAAATGTGATCTGCAATCTAATAGTGGCTTCTGTGATATGTAGAATTACATCATCATGCTTGGATATCAATAAAATTGAAACACAATGTGAATATGTGAAATGGAACATCAAATTTCAGATATCTTTATATGTATCCGATTTGTGAAATTTAAATAAATATATAAAAAATTAAAGGTTAACATATTCAATATTATATTTTAAAATAATTTAATATGAAATTTGTGAGTTAAAACGTGAAATTGAGAATGGAACATTCATCGTAATAAAACTATTGAAATAATAAGAAGCTTTTTATAATTAGAAGCACCTTATTTTGTTAAAGTGAGATCCTTCCTCTTTCTATCTTTCATTAATTATTAAAAAATTATTGTTTTTTGAGTATAGATATTGTCTTTTAACATAGAAATACATTATAAACGAAAAGTTTTCATTTAAATTAATTATGTCACGGTTTGTAGATCTATTTTTTTTAAAAAAAACTACTCTCTTTTATATTAACTCTTTTATTAAACATAAATTACAATGATAATTGATCACACCAAGGTCCAAACATACCATATAAAGCATGACCGGCGGATAAAACGTCTAATCAACATGATAGGAATTAGGATTTGGGCAAATGTTTCGTCTGCCACCTCGTGATGCATAATCATAATCATTTAGACCATAAATAAAAAGTAAATTCCTTCGCATTCTAATTGTTAATTAATTTTTATTGGTACTTATCAAGAACAAATAAAACTATTAAATTTACTGAGAAATAAGCCGTGACGTGATTGTAAACCATAATCTAATCATATAAAAGTCATGGATTAAGCTCGCTTAAGTTTCACTTATGTGAGTTGCTCCCCCACATATATGGATCATTCTCTTCCATTTTTTAGGAGTTGATCTTCGTATTATGCTTTAGAGTCAAATTGTAATCGATCCCAACAATATCTTAGGCCGGTCTCAGTAATCAAAAGACAAATTAATTTTTCAATACATTAAGAAATAAAGCTAGTACTTTTTCTATAACTATATAGATTTTATATACTATTAGCTCCTAGAGCCTGAAGTCAACAAAATTGTTAAAATTGTAAAGTTAAACATTATTATTGTAAAGTTAACTGTTATCGCTAAATTGTTCATCGACTCATCGCCATTGGTTTGCCTCTGTTGCCTCCTTTAAGCAGCTCTCTCTTTCTCTTCTTATTGTTTCAGCTTTTTATTGCCTAGATATGTTTTCATTTTGTTTATGTGATTAAAATTGGCTTCTTTTAATGTTGATTGTCACCAATGTGATTAAAACCATACTCTCTCAGCTACAAAGCGATAAGGGTATATGTGTTTGCATGTAATTCCATTCATAATGATAATGATTTAGACCATAAAGAAAAAGTAAATTCTGTCACATTCTAATTGTTAATTAATTTTTATTGGTACTTATTAGGAACAAATAAAACAATTGATTTTTTGAGAAAGAGACTATGGCATTGTTATAAACCACAGTCCAATCATGTAAAAGTCATAGGTTCAACTCACTTAAATCCTACTTATGTGGGTATTTTCTCCACATATGTGGATTACTCTCCCATGTATATGGGTTACTTTCTCTCGTTTTTTGGGAGTTGATCTCTGGACCGTCTTTCAGAATCAAATAGTAATTGATCCTAGCAGTACCCTAGATTGGTCTTGATAATAAAAAAATAAATTAATTTTTCAATGCATTACGAAATAAAACTAGTAATTTTTCTATAACTATATAGATTTTATATACTATTAGCTCATAGAGCCTAAATTTAACAAAATTGTTAAAATTGTAAAGTTAAACATTATTATTGTAAAGTTAACTATTATTGCTAAACTGTTCATCGACCCATCGGCATTGGTCTGCCTTTGTCGCCTCCTTTGAGCAGCTCTCTTTTTCTCTTCTTATTGTTTCAGTTTTTTATTACCTAGATCTATTTTTATTTTGTTTATTTGATTAAAATTGGCTTCTTTGAGCATTGATTGTCATCAATATGATTAAAACCATTCTCTCTCGGCTACAAAGAGATAAGGGTATACATGTGTGTGTGCAATTCTATTCTCGTTTTGACTACCTCTTTTGGGCCAAAATTGATAAGGACTGAACTAAACTGAATGATCCAATTGTGTTCAGTTCAGACCGAATTCAATCCTTATTTTTTTTCATATTCAGTTCTTAATGTTGAGAACCAAAAAAAATTGGTTCAGTTTGGTTCCAATAAGAATCAAATCGAACATTATGTCGGCCAACCCTACCATGTACTTGCGAAAATGCTGTAATTTATGTTGTTTAAAAAGAAATTTTGTGACATCTGAATTATTGTTGAAATCTATTAATTGAAAAGACAGTTTCACATGAATCACTCAATAAGTAGACTACAAAACATTCACGTCCTGGTAGATGGCTTCACGGGTTGGTGTGCCTACCCGCGTGCTAGTGGTGCACCACTGTACACCAAAATAATATATCTCCCACTATTTAATATGTGAGTCTTTCTCCCTTCTTGTGTGGATATCCCTCATCTTCGTATGAGGTGCTCTCTCCTACATGAAAGCTGCTCTCTACTCTCCACACCATGTCCAAGAGTCAAATCTCGTATGATTTTGATCGATCCTTAAGCTTGATTCAGCATTAAAAAAAAAATTCCCCTCACCTCCCAACTAAAGCACCCAATAATTGAATCTCCAATACTGCTTACTCAGTATTTTGACTTGTTTCTTGTGATTTTTAAAGCTGATCCGCTAAAGTAGGCATTGTTTGTCACTGCATAAAACACGTCCACAACTTTCCTACTGCACTATTATTATAGGAGATATTATTAAAGTACTCTTAAAAATAAAATTAACGAGTGAAACCGTCATCCATTTTTTATGTTTAAAATTGAGATTTAATAATATTATTTTTTATTCAAAAGATTTTTCGGATTTTTTCTTTTTTTATATTTATCATTGTTTGTCAGTACATAAAACACGTCCGCACATGCACTGTATTTGGACTTTAACAAAATCTGAACACGATTTGACCATGTGAAATGAAATGTCTAGCTAAGTTAAGATATTACATGATTAGGATCTTTAAATGTGTTGCTTTTCGTTAAATATTATTTTTATACAGTACTACTATAGCTTAAAATATCATCATAATATAAGACATTCTTAACCATTAAATTATATTATGGATGGTTATAAACTTATCTACCGATAAATAAAAATTTCAGCCATCACATGCGACCTAATGATCAAGTTTGAGATAGTGTTACATATTTGACATTGGTGTTGTCAGCGAGTACACAAATTTTGAGATTGTTTAATTGGCATGTTTTGTGAACTTTATTGGAAGCAAAATTTTATAATATCCTTTAACTAAAAATTTGAGCACTCACACTTATTAAACATTGTCTAACCATTTGAAGTGAGGTACTTCTGCTTTTACATCATTTAAAATATTAAAAAATATCATTATTTTCAATGACGAATTGAAATAAATTCTACATTAAAAATATAAAATCTAAGCAAATAGTATTATATATCATTTGATTTTGAATTCAATAAAATAGCACACATACCATCTATTCTTTATAGTTTGATAAGTGGTGTCTGTTATCTTTAAAAGTAGTAAATTCTGTCACATTTTTACTTTTGTTTTTTTCTCTAACCCCACTTCCTCAACAATCATCAAATATTGTTTTTTTTTTGAAGATTCGGACTGAATAAATTCAAATGCCTTTTATGATCTTCACATTATATGTCACGATTATCATGATTGTTACCTACAAGTCAACAATGAAAGAGTTGTATTATTTTCTTTTTAAATTTTAACTCTCGGAAAAGATCCAATATATCTTAACTTTCTATATAGTAAATATATATATTAACATGAAAATTTATTACTTAATTACACTAGTAGGCACTCAACTAAAAAATTTTAAATTATTACTTTAACATGACTTAGAATTAATTTTAATTATGATAAACTAGAGATAATTTGAGTTCCCTCAATTGGCTTTGAGTTCGACAGTTAAATCAATACGTGTATTCAAGTTCTGCTCATATGATTAACAACTTATTATTATTACTTCTAAATATTAATCATCACGTAATTAATGATTCAAATTTATTAAAATATTATTATCATACTGAATAAATGAATTGCATTATTAAATTACATTGAATAATAATTATATGATTAGCTTATTAATTTTATATATTAAATCCTTGTTTGTACATAAAAATTTTTAGATATAATGGCTAGCTTGTAACTCACATTATCACCCTTACTAATGAAATGACGGGACTTGTGAATATTTTATGAGCATCGACCATGCAGGCATGATGGCTAGTGGACATTAGAACGTTAGGTTACAGCCACTGAACCACAGCTAACCTACCATGAAATGGACCATGCAGAATCATGGACCATGATAGTTGCTTCGATCTATAACTTTAACTATATAAAGAAATTTGAATACATATGTACCGTCTAAGATTCCAAATATTTTTGATAAGATGAGATTAATCTAATGATATGTTTCTTCTATTTATATCTAAAAAGTTGTGAGTTCGGAGTTCAAGTCATCTCATGCTTTTCTGAACCTCAAATTAATATAATAATAAATTAATAATGATACTAATAAAAAGATTCCAAATGTTTTCTTGTGAAAAAGTAGATATCTAGCATATTTTATTTAATTTTTGACTATATTAACTTTTTCTTCAACTTTTGATCGACCAACAATTTTTATTAAAAAACATTTTCTAAAATTTTATCGACATCAAAGGTAAGAGATAAATAAATGGAAGTATAAAGAACTAAATTTCCTGAGAAAAAAAAAAAAAATATATATATATATATATATTTAAGACATAATTATTTCCTTTGATGTCACAAAATTGATAGAGTATTCAACAAGGCAAAGATCCATGTCTTTCATCTTTGTGGTCCTGTCACCAAATATTTATGGAATTTTTTTTATTAGTTTAATTATTAATTGAGATAATAAAATATAGGGCAAATTGCACAAACTTCCCCTAAGGTTTAACGAAATTGCACAAAAATGATGATGTTTGGGTAACCTACACTAACCTCCCTTGAGGTTCCAGAAACTCAACACAAACCTCCCCTACTGTTAGTCAACCATTAGTCAACTTATGTCAAATCAAAATTATCGAGGGTAAAATGGTCAATACACACGTTATAAATATTTTAAATTAATATATATTAATTTAATTAATAAATAAAAAAATTAAAAAAATATATTTTTAATTAATAAAATAATAATATAATATTTATACCCTAAAAAAAAATCTTCATCTTCTACCTCTTCATCATCATCTTCCTCTTCCTCTTCTCCATTTCATAATTTTTATCATCCATCTCTTATTTTTCATCAAAATCATCATCTCCATCATTTTCTTCAAACCAACATCATCAAAATCATTCATCATCATCAAACCAAATATCACTCAAATAAAAAAACTTAAAGTTCACGAATTTTATTTTTTTTTTTAAAAAAACACCCTTTGGAGACCAGATCTGGTCTCCGGCGATCTGGTCTCCATCGTCGGAGACCAGATCTGGTCTCCCGCGAGGGAGACCTGGAGACCAGTGGTCTCCGTCGGCCTCCATGGCGATGGAGGCCAGGAGACCAGTGGTCTCCAGCAATGGAGACGTGTATGGAGACCACTGGTCTCCAGGTGCGTCTCCAGCAATGGAGACGCGTATGGAGACCACTGGTCTCCTCTCCCATGGAAACCAGTTGTCTGGTCTCTGCCGGAGACCAGTTTGGTCTCTGGCTAGAGACTAGAAAATATTCTAGTCTCCAGCGCTTTGGAGACCATTTCATCAGGTCTCCAGCGTGCTGGAGACCAGATAAAATGGTCTCCAGCGCAGGAGACCATCGTCTCCAGCTGGAGACCAGACTGGTGTCTCCGGCGATGGAGACCATGAAATTGGTCTCCATCGCTGGAGACAAGGATTTGGTCTCCATGGGAGACCAAGATCTCCCATGGAGACCAGCTCCTTTAAAAAATATATATTTTTTTTAACTTTCTTTTTTTTTTTTAATCAAATTAAAAAGATTTTTTATTAATTTTAAATTTAAAAAAAATAAAATATTGACTTTAAGTTTGACCTAAAGGGTATCTTCATCTTTTTATACTTTTGACCGTTGACTGTCAGGATTTAACCGTAGTTGACTGACGATAAGGGAGGTTTGTGTAGAGTTTTTAAAACCTTAGGTAGTATCTGTGCGAGTTACCCAAACTTTGTCATTTTTGTGCAATTTCGTCAAACCTCAGGGAAGGTTTGTGCAATTTGCCCTAAAATATATAATTATTTGACAATCGATTTTGAGTTGTCCATATTTTATTGAAACAGACTAGGCATCAAGTACTTCACTTTCAGACCATGCTATAGGGAAAATATAATAGTCCAAATTTTAATATTCCAATTATGATTTAATTTGTGATAGGATTTACTTAGATAATACGTATGTATCTCTAATCACTAATTAGACAATTTTTTTTGTTTTAGTTTTTGAATAATTATTCTTAGATGGAAATAGAATTGAAAATACTTGTTGAAGTATATATGATGGCCAATATTGATTAATCAGTCATTTAAATTATTACTAAATCCTTAATACTGTACTCTACTCAAATTTAGAAGATTTTAAAAAGATCCACCGTGAAAATCCTAATAAATTCAAAAGAAAAACGAATTTTGAAACTAAAGATTTATTTTTTTAACATCATTAATTTGCAAGCAAATTATTATTTTTTTTTCCCATGAACTAGCAATCAGTTCGCAAACAAATAAATAATTGGTGAGTAAATTCTTCTCCATCGGGGGTAGGGAAGTTCTTTTAGAGGCAATGGTACAGTCTATTCTAACTTATGTGATGAATGTTTTTCGCATCCCTACTTCTCTTTGTAATGAACTTCAATCTTTAGCAACTCGGTTTTGATGGGGAGGAGATGAGTCCACTAAAAAGTTGCATTGGTGGAGTTGGGATAAACCATGTCGAAAGAAGAAAGTTGGAGAGATGGGTTTTCGAGATTTGGAGGCTTTTAGCCAAGCTTTAGTGGCATGACAAGCTTGGTGGCTCTTCTCCTTTCCTTCCTCGTTAATGGCCAGAGTCATTCAAGATAAATATTATCCTGGTGTTGATTTCATGTCGGCTCATTGCAAGACTAGGGCTTCTGCGATTTGGCAAAGTATTTTATGGAGTAGATCAATCCTCAAGTTAGGGTGTAGATAGCAGATTGGTAATGGTGCTTCTATTCGGGTTTTTCGAGACCCTTAGATCCTTAAATCCTCTCTCTTCCGCCCCATCACTAAACCAGATTCCCATTTGTCAGATTTGAGGGTCGCTAATTTACTTTTTGAGAATGGGAAATGGATGTTGATTTGCTAAACTGATTTTTTTGGCAAGTAGATATTCCTTCTATCTTAGGGATTCCATTGAGCAATTCTCTCTCTTGTAACAACGTGGTATGACATTTTAATTCTAATGGGTTATACTCGATTAAATTAGGTTATTCGATTCTCATGGCATTACACTCTGATAAGGAGCCATCTAATGAGAGATTTAACAATCGTTGGTGAAATTTCCTTTAGGGTCTTAAAATTCTGAGCAAGATTAAAATTTTTTTGTGGCGTGCCTTTCATAATTATTGTCAACTAGTGGAAATTTGGGTCGCAAAGGGGTGAATTGTTCTATTTTGTGTGCATGTTATTGTGAGGAGGAGGAATAAGCTTTCGATGCCTTCATTTCGTGTCCTCGAGCTGAAAATTGCTAGATTAAGAGTATCTTTTAGACTTCTTTTATGGGGTTCTCAGGTTCTTTTATGTCTGGCCTAATGCTTTTCTTACGTGATCATCTCTCTCCTTCCAATTTGAGTTGTAATTGGTGATCTTATGGAACCTTTGGGGGGATAGAAATAATATTTTCCATGGTGGTATTTCTAAGAAGGGTAAGCTGCTTTTGAAAGAAGCAGTTTTTTCCTTACTAAGTTTAGAAGCTAAATGGGGCTATTAGAGAGAGTTCAGGTACATCTTCCCCTGTCCTGCATGTCAAATGGCAACCACCTGATAGGGACTCTCTAAAGCTAAACGTGGATGCAGCTGCTGGTAATGGGTTCAGTTTTGTAGGGATTAAAGCCTTGATTCATAATCACCTAGGAGAGGTTAAAGATGCTTTGTTTATGAAGTTTGTAGGTTTTTTCTGTCCTATTTTGGCTGAATGTTTGGCTATCAGAGAGGGGGTTAAAGTTTGTTTTATCTCATGACCTCAGACCTTAAGTTGTGAAAACAGATGCTCGTTTGGTTATTTTGGTTATTCAGACTAAGAACTTTTCTGCTGTGGAAGATCTCATTATTAAGGATATCCTATCGATTTTATCTGAGTTAGGTAATGTTTAATGCCAATTTACTACTAAGAATAATAATGGGGTAGCTCATCTACTAGTCACTTTAGTTTTTAAAAGTAATTGAAGCTAATCTTGATTTGATTCTATTCCAAATTGTATTCCAAATTTTGTTTCTGTTGATGTTTTTTTAATAAAGTCTCTTGAGATTTCAAAAAAGGAAAAAAAATCAATTCATTTTTTCTATGCTAATTTCGACACTCCTACTTTTTTTATCGTGAAAATAACTATTATTATTATTATTATTATTAATAAGTCTCTTTGATACATGTGAGATTTATTTACCTTAAACAAAAAAAGTTCACGTCTAGACAAAGAGAGACACATGAAAAGTAAAACGTAGATGGTTACCAGACCTAATAAGATTTTACTTCATTTTAAGTGTTTTTTGTCTTTTCCAACTCAAGTGTTTTTTTTTTCCCCTTTTTGGATGATATCAGATCCAATTAAACAATCTAAAATGCATTGAAATTTGTTAGCTATATTATGGTTTGACATCCGGTTAATTAATCAATCATTTCAAAAAGTTAAAACGTATAAGAACACCTTCAAATTGAGGGAATCTTTTTGTTTTTTTTTTAAAAAAAAAAAACAAATAATTTGACATAAATAGACAAAAATAACTTTTTTCTTGGATCAATCAATATAAATTGCTTTTTTTTTAAAAAAAATTTCTTTCTTTAATTTTTTAGTTTTTAAATTTATCTTGTCTTTTTGTATGAAGCCAATATCGTTGACATGTGAGTGTAACAATAGATAGATGACAAAAGTTGTATAATATAATATTTTATCTCTCACTGACAGGCCATCTATGATTTGTCTTTACATCGATGGAGAATTAGAGATGGAGAAACAACAATCCTTTTTTGCGTGGTCTAGGCCATTCTGTCTGGTTGTTTGTAATAAAACATAAATACAAATTTGTTTTGATTTTAAAATCTGAAAATCAAATTCAAAATATCATCATCCATTACGATTGGATCGAAGAGACAGTTTATTCAGTCTAATTATAATGTAGATAGAAAAGACAGTTTATGCAGTCTGATTATAATTTAAATTCGAGCCGTCCCACCCTAAGTTGTGAAAATGTAAATTAATTATAAAGATGCATCGATATTATAAGTCAATCTTTGTTTTGTTTGCCGAACTTTGTTTTGATCCCAAACTAGGGTCGACAAGAGACCTCTATTATTATATTTTTCAGTAGTTAGTCTTCTGTAAAACTCTATTGTTCCAAAGTTGTACGTAAAACTATTAAAAAGTATATTATTACTTATTATTAAATGTATTAACCTACTGAAATTTAATATTTAAAGTTAAAAACATTAAGTTTCCTTGTATTATTTGTAAATGGTTAAATTAATACAAAAGGTGGTTCTCTGTAACACAATATAATAATAGGAATATTGAGTATTATAAAATAATAAAGAGTCAATATTGTCCAGTGGATTATAATAATCATAAAAACTTAACCTTAATCACGTTATTTTATCTTATTAAAATGTGTTTAAAGTCAGATTAGGTCACAAGTTGTCTTTCAGACTACTTATATAGAGACGTACACCAGTTCTTGCAAGAAACAAGGGTAAATAATAAGAGTTTAGTAGCCATCATTTTCAAATTATAACAAATTAACAGACTAAGTCTCTGGCTGGATGATAAGGTAAGATCTTACTCACAACCTTAATCAATGTTGTGAGTCACCCACTCCATATATGGGTAATTTTCTCCCCACTTATTGTGAGTTGTAAACCCTCCCCCTCTTCCCTCAGTTGTGGGTTACTCTCTCCTATTTTAGGAGCAAATATTCTAGCAATATTTCAGAGTCAAATTGTAACTAATCTTGGTGGCAACCTAACGTACTCAAAAAAAATATATAAAACAAATTTAAATATTACATTGAGATTAATGTTTAGTTGTCGTGTTTAAGCTGATAAATTGATAATTAATTTTCTTGAAGAATGGACTTTTTACATGGGCTCTAATCCAAAAGAAAATTGTATATATTAATCCATGAACAAGAAAAGAAGAAAATTGGGAGTCTAAAGGAAATGAAAGTTCTTATTTCGAGTTATCGTAAGTCATTTAAAATTTCACTTCGTTAATGGTTTTTATATTATTTGTTGTACATGAATGCTTTGCTATATGCTATATACTCTGGTTATTTGGTTGATACGTCTTGCCTCTTGATTGATTAGTCATCTAAGAATTCATGTCGTTAATGAAAATGTCTTTTTGTATTATTTATCGTACATTGGTACTTCATTAATGGATAGGAAATTAAACAAACCTGTAATTATGTCCAAAGTGAACAACATATGATTATGGTACTTTTAATCCATTGGAATTCCTTTGCCAAATTACTTGGTTACTTTAGAGTCGTTTATAATATTATTTCATTTTGAGTGGAATGTGCTTATAAACATATCCTGATATCCATATGAAGCTACTTCTTTATATTTTGAAATTATAAATGTCCCAAATAATGCGAATTGGTGATTGGATTGTGAATGGGCTTGTATGTTTGTGACTGTGAGTGGGATAGTTGATGGGCCCGAATTGGTCCATGACTTAATACTGGATTGAACATCACGATGATGACATTACATGTTTCATCTTTCTTAAATTGATTAACAAAATCAATGGCGATAGTATATAACAATAATATAGAAATATAACAACAGCTTATTTTACTACGATGTTATTTTATCAAATTGAATGTTAAATTTATAGTATTAATCATAATATTGTGAACTTAAATAATAGGCTTCAAAATTAGAAATTTTGTGACATTTAATCGTAAATTTTATATATGTTAACATAAATTTATATTATACGTCAATTAAATTCGCTTCAAGAAACTAGACTTACAACAACGTGCAAAAGACAATGTGCATGAATTCTATGTTGCCGTAGATCACCTATAACAACATGCAGAAAATATATGTTGTTGAAGGGGTTTACGGCAAGAATGTAATGACCTGCATATTACTACATGATATTACACGTTGCGCACGATAATGCACATTGTCAGCATGTTGCAGCCTTGCACGTTACTTGTCATCTTGAGCCAAGACTGTAAATATGATCAATAATATAATGATCGGAATCATGCCAAAATCAAGTGATACACAAGCTGTTTTCATTGAAAAATGAGAAAGATTGAATTGTTCAGTAGTTTTAAGTTTTTCAAGGATGAATTATATCAGTTCTAGAGATGAAAGAAGATGCGAATACAAAATAAGAGAAGGTGTGAATTCATGAGTCAATATTGCATGTGAAGTACGAAAAGGTTAAATACAATTGAAATTATGTAAGGGATATTAAAAACGATTAACTTTTATTTATGGATAAAAATAATTTTTTTGGTTGGACTAAAAGTGAATTTGCCTCTTTTGTATATTATGTGAGAACCATGAGTACAAACTATTATAAACAAGTATACTTTTGTAACAGTACTGTTATTAGATGAATGTCTAAAGTATTGCCTTACTGATGATATAAACACATTAATTATTTTTTATATTAATGTACTGATTCATAATAGAATTTCTGAATTTGTTTCTAAAAGAAAAAATCAGTGAGAGAGTGAATAATACCAAAACAAGAAAGATTATGTGCTACTTTTAAAAAAAAAAAAAAAAATGCCGATCAACTATACATTTCTTGCAAAAGCAAAATGCCAAGTAAACAAGCCATACTCTTTTGCAGAAAAAAGACTAGAAAATATCGACATATCACCTACGGTGGTAGTTGTGTACCCCTTCATGTGCTACCAGTTATATACCTCCTCATCCTTTAAGAAAATGAGAGTTTAATTTTCATTACGGTGGTAGTTGTGTACCCCTTCATGTGCTACCAGTTATATACCTCCTCATCCTTTAAGAAAATGAGAGTTTAATTTTCATCAAGTACATTTACAACTTGTGTGGTAGTTTTTCCCTTTTACAGTAAAAGTAATCATCTCCAGTTCATAAGAATAAATATCCGAACTATTCAAATAGTATTTGATCTCGACAGATTTTAACCAGTGTAAAATTAAAAAATAAAAAATAAAAAATAAAAAAATAAAATAAAAAATAAAAAATAAGAAACCAAACAAGAAGAAGAAGAAGAAGAAGAAGAAGAGGAGAGACTAGAAATTGGCTAAATATAATCATCAGACCAAGAGAATATAATCATCAAGATAATGAGTGCATTTGAATATTTCCCTTAATTAATGAATGCATTAGACCAAGAAAAGATAATCATCAAGATAATGAGTGCATTTGAATATTTCCCTTAATTAATGAATGCATTAGACCAAGAGAAGATAATCATCAAGATTCAATATATTATCATGAATATTTCCCTTAATTAATCACCTTTAGTTATGTGTCGCTGAAATTGTTATACCATGCAATGCGCTCTTGCTTGCACTACTATTATTGTACACTACAAATGGTACTTGTAAGCAGAATGTGGAAACCAATTTGAAGATGCAGTTAATTTTCTGGAAAATAAGATGCTGTTATTGTTTGCTTCAATCAGCTAATTAGTTGTGTTGTCTGTCTGGTTAATGGGATTTGAATTCTGTTTGATGGTGTTTTAGCTTCTTGAAGGTACAAAACTGAACAGAATTTAGTATCAGATCATTGGTATAGACATGTTATCAGATTGATTAGAAGTAAAACGGTAAATTGTAGTCTGTGGGCAGTAAGGGTAGCAAAAACGTTCACGTGTCGGGTTAAGCTGGATTCGATTCAATTCATTTATAAATTCAACCAACGCGACGTTAATTCGCTTATAAACGGGTGACGATAGGACACAACTAATTCATTTATTACTTGGATCATAAAAAATCTAAACCTATTAACCTATTAATCCGTCATGTTTTTGTTTGCATCTGTAGGTAAGTCTGAATGGGACAATTGCATATGTTTCTCAAGCACCTTGGATCCAAACTGGTACTATTCACGACAACTTACTCTTGGGGAAACGAATGGAGAAGACCAAATATGAGATGGTTACAAAAGCTTGTGCTTTAGACAAGGATATTAAAAATTTTTGGCCATATTAAAAGTGGTAAATGATTTGTATGTTAAAACCATATTGTTTTTGGCCTCCTTCAGTTTATGGAAGGTGGACCGATTACACAATCAAGAACATACGCAAAGCTGCTGACTACTCCAGGGAGAACATTTGAGCTACTGGTAAATGCATACGGTAATATGGTCTGTATGGTGAATTTATGTTTTCTGAATTCGAATTTATTTTTTTTATTATTTTTCTTTAATTATTATGGTGACTTCAGAATTTTAGGAAGAGAAAAACAATTTGAATTTATAATCTTCAAAGTCTAAATGAGAGAGGCATATCTAACCATCATTAGCGCCCCTAATGTCAAGATCGATATTATTAATGAAAATCTTTAGATTTGGCCTGAAACTTATCCAAAGATATTGTGGTAAAAGCAGCATTAAAGTTTGTCGCTTGGTATATGACAAAATTCGAAACAGGAGTGTCTGGTGTCTATTGAACTTATTACTAAAATCAGCCTAGAGGGGATTGCTGGCCGGATAGGGCTGCCGAGCGAAAGTGTTTTCATGGGATAGGAAATGGAAACTACTAGCCATGTGAAGCTTATGAATAAGTGATTATTGGATAATGAGCCAGCAATATCTGTCTTTATGCTAAACAAGTCAACCTCATCTTCTCAAATAAGTAGAATTCTGATAAAAGAAGAAAACGAAAAACGAATTAAAATTGTTTAATCGAAGTGTATTTTGCAATTCGATTTTGATTTATATTTGAGACATACGGATAGATAAATTGTATACGCAGTTGAGCCAACTTGGCCTTACATGATAGCCTTTTTGACAATACAAGTGCCGTTCAATTGTTGAACTTATCCGTGCATAAAATTCAACCAAGGCGGCTCTATGCTCTCTGCACATTCCAGTCACTCTACAAGCACTATAAATTAATGGCTCCCACGCACAAATATTTCGTGACAACTTTTAAGTTATTAAGCAAGAGAAAATATGGCCCACACTCTCAAATCTCTACACTTCTTCGCAGTAATGTTCGTCTTCATCCTCATTGCAAATTCTGGTGAGTTTTTTCAAAACACCTTCTATCTAAGCACGAGAAGACTTATTCAATTTGGTATTGTCGATCACACTATTCTTATTGCAAAATCCTGATTTTGTAGCATTACAATATATGTAGTTTTGATGAGAAGAGAGATTTTTCACGTATTTTTGTGATAAAAATTTAATATACATCGATTTAAATTAATTATTATATCCATGATTTTAATTTATAAAACAATACGCTCTTGCAGATCTTATATTATATATATATAGGTTTTTTCCATATAAAAATCTCAATTTATATCAATATAAAATCAAATCAAATTTATCTAGCGTGAAAATACATAAAATCCCTTTAATTTTATGATTTTAATTTATATATATATAGTAATTTATATTATATATGTAACATTATAGTATATGCATGCAAAAGATGATTGTTTTGAAACTTGATGAACCAAAAACAGTTGCAGTACTTGTAGAAAAATTACATGGTTTCTCAATGGGCATCTAATATTTGTCTATGTATATGGTACCATGTATGTAGATATGATGATGGTGGAAGCAGATTTATGTGAGAAGGCAAGTCTAACATGGTCAGGAGCCTGCAAGGTTACAAGCCACTGCGACTCACAATGCAAGACTTGGGAAAGTGCTAAGCATGGAGCGTGTCACAAACGTCAGTCTAAGTGGAAATGCTTCTGCTACTTCGATTGTAAAGAGAAAACTGATCAGATTAAACCATGATTCATGATCATGACCTCATGGTTTATGCAGTAGCGCCAGTTTACTTGTAGTAAATAAATTAAAGTTGCATGCATGCATTTGAATTTCTAGTACTATAAGAGACGTGTGATCATCATGCCTGGTAGTGTACGTGTCTAACTCGTAATTGAATAAAAGTGTTTCATCTGCTGAAACACAATTGCAGTATATATATAATGAAGTTTCATCTATGAAACATGCAAAATTAATGAATCATTTAGTTAATGGTGTTAGCTATGGTAATACTTGAATTAGCTACAGCTTACAGCATCATTGGTAGTTTAGATTGCCAAAACTAATTTATTCTCTTCAAACATTTACGGGTTCAAGAATTTGTCAAAACCTGTATATATGGTTTTATATCAATTGTCATGAATAAGAAACGTACTATACTCCCATAATATGAGACGTAAAATATTGATAAAATAAAATCTTTTCATATGTAGTGATAAATATAAATGATGAGACTTGAACTATCATACTAAGGAAATAGAGATATGCACCCTACTTGAGGGGAGCGAAAATTCCATTGAGTGACACAAATTAAACAAAATCTGGAGAGTTTCTAAATTAATATTAAAAATTGAGTCAAGCTTTTATAATATCTATCTAATTAAGTATATAAACTTAAAAGTTTGTCTTTCATTAGTTCAAATTACTATCTCTTTCCTTCTTCACTTTTTCTCTCCTTTCCCATAAACTCTTCTTCGTTTTAAAAACAAATTAAACTCACATTCAAATTTTTCCTTCGTTGAAATTTTAACTAAAAGTTATTATTATGATTGAAACATTGTCTAAAGTTAAAAAAAAAAAAAAATTCTTGAATAAGAAAGACATAGCTGTGTTAAGGTAGAATTTGAATTTTTCATTAGGATAACAATTAGGCAGAGAATTAATTAATATACGTTATCTAAGAAAATTAATAATTTGATAATTTTTATTCACATGTAATATGCCAAAATTATATAGACATGCCAAATCATATCTTTTATTCCATAATCAATCCAGTATTCATTTCTTTGATGCCCTTCAAAAAATGCATAAAATAGCTATCAAATTATTAACAAGTGATACTAAATAGAAAATTTTGATTTTGCTTGGACTATAATTCAAGAACGACTTAATTTATGATTCAAAAAATCATAAGACGTAACAAAAAATTCAAATTCAAATTATATTTCTTTTTAATATCAACTACTTGAAAATTAATTTCAAATTTATATTAACAAAGAAACTTAAAATTATGACTTTCTCTGGAGTACAATCCATTAAAAAAAAAAAAAAAAAATTCATAAATGCCGAATGCGTAACAGTCCATACCGGAGCCAAATGCTGAGTTGGGAAACCCAACATAACTATATATTGGGCTTGCTAGGCCCAACATTTGCAAACTTGTTGGGCCAAGTATGTACATTGCCTCATGACCTTACTTAACAAAATCATTTGTCAATAATTTTAAGTACAAACAAAATTATATATCATTCTTTTTTTGAATCATATATCACTTGTTTAATGAATCTAATTATTTAAGAAATCAAAAAAGACAAGCAACACACTGCGGGATAATTTGGTATTGTCGTAGCTTTTAAAATAATTACTGTTTGTTGTTCTGAAAAATTAATCAGCTGTAAAAGTAATCAAGATATTGTGATTTTAATTTTGTTGTTAAAATTGTTATAAATCTCAAAGGCAGTATGCATACTTTTAGTAGATTTTATATTAATTACCATAAATTTATAAAATATCTAGAGTAAACATAAAAAATAACATATTTTAATTTCTATTTGGTATATATAATTCTATATAATTAAGATTGGGATCTAAGTATCGTTAAAATTACTGATGATGATTTAACCATTTAAAAAATTTATTAAATCCATAACAAATTATTTCATAATCCATTTTAAAAATACATATTTTAAAATAATTACGTCATAACAATTTTATAATCCCACAAACAGAATATTTCATAGAAAAAAAAAAATCAATGAACAAGAAAAAGAATTGTTAAAAAAATGAGAAAATATAAAATAAACACATAAAAAATTTTAAAAAAATCAAAATAAACACAATGCATATTTTAAAATAATTACATCACAACAATTTTATATATATTTAAAATGATGCATTGTATTTCTTATTTGAATTATGATCAATATAAATCACAAATACTAAATTAAAATAATGATCAATACAAATGATAAATTATATATTGATTAATGCACATACATATATGCGCACACTCACTAATAAGAAACAAATAAAATGAATAAAAATCAAGTTTCATCAGAAAGTATGTCAATATATAAATGAAACTTCGTAATAGTTCCTTACATGCAATCCCTTACCTAATACTAATCCACACACACACAAACATGAACGTTTACTAAGGGAAGGAATGAGATGAGAGGGTAATCAAGTTTCATTGGAATTGATATCAGTAAATTAAATTTGTTTCCCAGACGAGAGAGAGAGGGAATGAAATTTGCTTCCCTAATTTATGTGTAAGGTTCATATAATTTAATTACATACAGCTTTTAATAAGTATTGCAATCCATCCACAAAATCCGCCATTACTGATTGCTAGGGACGTAGCAAGAATTCAATGCTATGATAGGCTAGAATTTTTTTTTTTTTTTAATTGAACCTCTATAAATGATTAAATTTTTCAAATGTATGATTAATTAATTGAAAAATAAAACTACATTTAATGAAGAGTATAATAACTATTAACCCTCATAATGCATATTTTAAAATAATTACATCACAACAATTTATATATATAAAATGATGAATATATTGTGTTTCTTATTTGAATTATGATGAATATAAACCTTGTAGTAGTTCCTTACGTGGGAGGGAGGATGAAATTCCCTTACCTAATTTATGTGTAGTCATTACCTAAAACTTCTGTTAAATATCCTAATCCATACACACACAAACATGAGACGAAAGGGTAATCAAGTTTTATTGACTTTCATGTCAATAAATTAAATCTAGTTTCGTAAGATCAGAGGGAGAATTAATGGAATTTACTTCCTTAATTTATGGGTGAGGTTCATATAATTTAATTACATACAGCTTTCAATAAATATTGTAATCCATCCACAAACAATCAACCATTACTAATTGCCAAGGACGTAGCCAGAATTCAATGCTCGGGTGGGCTAGAAATTTTTTTAGTTGTACCTCTGTTAATGATTAAATTTCTCGAATATATGATTGATTAATTGAAAAACAAAACTATACTTAATGAAGAGTATAGTAACTTTTTTTTTTGGGGGGGGGGGGGGGGAGGGGCGGGCGCGGAGAAGATGATTAAATTCATAGAAAAATTACACAGACTTTGTGTTTTAAGATAAGGATGAGACTTAAACTCTTAATCTCTTAAGATCAAAGAAAATATTTAACCACTCCTATTAAGGAATAATGTGTAATGAAAAGTATAGTAACTCTTAGCACTCATAATGCATATTTCAAAATAATTACATCATAATAATTATGTATACATATATATATTTAAAATGATGAATTGTATTTCTTATTTGAATTATTATCAATATAAATCACAAATAATGAATTAAAACAATGATCAATATAAATGATAAATAATGAATTAAGTTATTAAAAGCATCAAAAGCTCTAAGAACTAAACAATATAATAACCACAATTTACACCACAAAAAACAAGATTACCAACCAAGGATCCATTCTTGATCAAGCTAAACAATATTAAAAACTCGATTTTAACTCTAACGCAATTTGATAACCAAAAAGTAAAAAATAAAAATAAAAATAATCCTTTGTTTTCACAATTCATAATAATTACTAACAAGATTTTCAATAAACAACATATTATATGGTTAAATTTTTGTTCACTTTAAATGTACATTATAATACAAAAGTTGAGTATACTTTTTTAAAATTAAGGGTATTTGGTTTGAAGAAAAGGAAATAGGTATAAAGGTTATTTTAATAAATTCAATAAAAAAGAATCTCATATTTTTAAACAATATTTTTAAAAAAGCTTCTAAAATTAAATTTTGAAATGGAAGGAGTAGGGGAATCATGTTTCATTAAAAAGAATATTGATAAATGAAACCTAAAGGTTGTTTGTTTTTTCCACTTATAACTTAATGGTGCTGAAGTTGTTTTTGTTTATTCTTTTAAGTGGTCAAATCACTACCTAAAAACAACTGGAAGAAAAAAAGAAAGTTAAAATTTTTGACTTTTAACTTAATTGTAAATTACTTAATGATATTTAAAATATTTTATCATAAGTTTATCATTCTTAAAATAATATATTTTCAAATTTATCATAATTTTTTATTATAAATATTTTTCCCCTAATACTTATATGGCATAATTTTTTCTTTTTTTTTTAAACAAAAAAAAAGACCACTCATCTCAAAAATTTTTAAAATTGGACTAATGTATTTTAATTTATAATTTAAACAACTACTTTTTTTAGTTGCCTTTAAATATATTTCAACTCCTAGATAATTTCATTATTTTTATTTAAATATATAAATATAATTAATTCTATTATACTTTTTAATAATATTTTAATTATAAATAAATATTGCAAATAATTATTTATATTTTTTTGTTTATATTATCTTAAATAAAATTTCACAATAACTAATAGTAAAAAGAGTATAAGTGTTAAATTACTAGTTGTCAGACAATTTTAACTTTAATAAACAAATAATTTTACAATATATTTAAAGGCGATGGAAAAAAAAAAATCAAACATATTATTCAGATTTCAGATTTCAGCTATTATTAAGTACGTTTCAGCATCGTTCAGTCTTCAAATAAAAAAGAAAAAAACGATCCCTAATTAGTTCCTTAGGTGGGACAGAGAATGAAATTCCCTTTCCTAATAAATATTTCATATCATTGAATTATCTATAGCTTTCAATAAATATTTCATGAAATCTGTTAGTTCCTTAGGTGTGCTGTAGCTGGTTTTGATGGTTTTAATGCATTAATTATCCTAATCCATAAAGGGTTGATGGCCCATATAGATATGTCCTTATTCTATACTGAGGGCATGGAGTTCAAGTATGTGTCTACATCTTTTATAAATTTATTTATTTTCTATGAAAACTACATCTTTCATATATATTTTTATTAAATAACCTACATATTTTATTAAAGTCTAGTTTTTAATTCTTCTCCAATTATCTTTTTTCATATTTTATATGTGATCTTATAATACAGAATTCTATTTAGATAAACTATATATAGAGAAAATCTTACAAGATATATTAATACAAAATCTTAATAAATAACTTAATTTTATCTTTATTTCAATCATTAGCATCGATGATGTTTTTTCAGTTTTAAATTTGACGCATGTAGGGTTACAAAATTACCATCACCATCACAAGTATCACCTGAAAAGTAACTCCCACTAGAAGAGAAAAGGCGTCCCCACACTTTATCGTTTGTAAATAAATATCAGACTCAAATCTCTATAAAAAAAAACCAATAAGAAGTACACAAATCAAGTTATGAGTAAATGTATTATCATATCAATATCTTATTTACGATGCCCCTATATTAATACATCAGAACAAAGTCAAGAAGGGTAAGTAAGTAAATGAACACTGTATTGTTAAATGATTACTGATTAAGCCCAAAATTTCACCTTCGGCTAAACAGTTATCGTAGTATAGCTTAAAGGTATCGATCCCACAGAGAAGAAAAATAACAAAAAGAATTCAAAACAGTGAGGTTTTACAAATAAATAATTGAGAAGAATTAAAATGAGAATTGTTTAAGAATTTTAAATGAAGAATGAGTCAAAAACAGTAATAAAACAATCAATAGAGAAAATAGCGAGGCTTTGAGGGTCACTTAATTGTTTATTTTACTGTTATTAAGTTTGATTTCTATTTGTTACTCAATTGCATGTTTCACATCTTGAACAAACAATTGGAAAATATGGATTTGGAGATCAAGTAAAAAAATACCAATAGCATTTGTTAAATTCTTTGAATTTAAGAGCAAACTTGGATATAATTTTAAGTTATCTAAGAACGACAATATATCAATTTGATAATATTGCAGTCGAAAATCAACTTATAATTATATCAAACCAGAAATTATAATTTTAACATAAATCACATAAAGAAAGCATGACTGAATTTATATGAAATTGCAAAATATAATATCTGAAATTAGAACTTCAAAAAGAATTCAACATAAACATTTAAAAACTTGAAAGAAATCAAACTTACATAACAATATTTCTACAATTAAGATCACCCCTCAGCCTCACTCTAACTTTAGCCTAACTTGCTCATTATTTCACACATTCTACAAAGAAAGTATGAAAATAATTCAGCAAGATGTTTTCTTTCTGAAACAATGCTTTGCTCTCTGAGAATTGGTTCCTTGTTGTGCTGTCAGACCCCCTATTTATAGGAGTAAGAAGTTGACTCTCCAGAGAATATTCTTTTCACCCGAAAGGAAAGCTTTCAATTTCAAAATCTTTCCATAATCATCACCACAACTTATTTGGTCATTTTTCAAAATTTGAAATTCAAATCAAATACTAATTCATCCCCACAAATCACTCAATCTTTCTTCAAATTGAGAAACAAATCAAATGTCAATCAATCACCACAAATTGCTCAATCATTTTCAAATTTCAAAATGATTTGTTGGTGGAAGTGTATGAGCCTTGAGACATTTAGGGTCTGACTTATTTTATTAGATGATTCTTGATAACATTTGGGTCTTGTGCACTTGAGCTGATATCCTTTAAATTGGGTCTCTTGATTCTGTTTCTGAAAAACATTACAATCCCAAAATAAGTACCCATAAATTATATCAAAATTATCAGTTTTATGAGCATAAAAATACATTAAATCAAATGATCAAACCAACTGCATTCGTAAAAATAATCAAATAAAAATGTTTAATTAAATAACATATTTTGACAAATGCAATCAATTTTCTAATATTAAAATCGTATTTTTGTGCTCTAATCAATTACGTACAAACGTTAATATCTTGCACGAAAAGTTATACAGAGTTGAAAATTTTCGTCGAAAGGGCAACTAAAGAAAGAATTAATTAGGTTTTAAGTTTTAAGAATTGTTTTTATTTTTTATAGAGATGGTATTGTTATAAATAGGTTCATGCTATATTATCTATCCAGTGTAATTTTATTTTTTTTTTTCCTTTTTGAGTTGGTATGTTAGAAATATATCAAAATCAAACACCACTTACATGAGGGAGGTGCTTAAAATGTATTTAATGGAATTTAAACTCCTAACACCTTAAATGCACATATGTTAAAAAGTGATACGTAACTGTTAGTTACCAGCAGACTCAAAAGTTTAAGCTGATAAGAATGAAATCAATTATAATATTTAAGACTTAAAATTGACATATGATACGCCCTCTCATATGTATTGTACATAGATGACAGATGTGATGACAAATGTCGGATACATATTAAACGCCGCTTACCGTTATAACATGTATAATAAGAATTCGAGATAAAGGAGGGAGAGAAAAATTGAATCAGAGACCTCCAAACTCAAATATCATGTTAGTTATCATCAGATTTAAAAGTTTAAGTTAATAGAAAATGGTCCAACTATAGTATTTAAAACTTGAGGTTAACACGTGACACAACTATTTAGTAAGTTATTCAATAGTTAATATGAATGTATAATATCTTTTAATTAGTCTAATGAATGCAGAAGTTATAGGGTGAACAATAGAAAATTTAGATAATTGGTAAGATCCCACTGAAACGATATTTTATATATTTATATATATGATATGACGTAAGAGTAACAAACCAACCGAAAGAAATGCTAAGGGAATTTTACTATAAAAGACTGACATGAAAACCAAAGTGACTACACTACACATTTCCTGCAGTGATCTTGGTCATGTTCATCTCACTATCATGAACAATCACCAGTTTCCATTGTAAGTTGTTCAAATTGAAGAACAAAGCACTACACATTTATGTCGTATATCATTATTCTCTATATTTGGTCACCTTTAGCAATTTGATGTCACTCTATGTTGATTGCATTCCTATTTTCTGCAGTATAGACGGAATTTGGTTGATGTTATCATTTTTGCATTTGTTCTATTGTGAGGAATATTGATAGCTTGAAGGGTACATAGTGTCTTATCTAGAATGTGTTGGTTGGCTGAATGTGCTCTGGATAGATAGGTGCATGTAGAAATAAAAATTATGTTGAGGCAAGGAAGTGACTGATTTAGTATGTTACATGCATGTTGATGAAGTTTGATTAAGATACTTGAGCTACTGACTGCTAGTCTGTATGTTGTTTTAATTTGTATTTGTTCTTCAAATATTCAGGTGAGGAAGTTTACAAATATATAGATTCCTTTGTAGCTGATTCAATCTGCTAGTCTGCTGTGCTGTATGCTGCTTGCATGTTGTTAAAGTTATGGTTCATGGACTTTATTGATTTGTAAGAGCGAAATTGATCAAGATTCATCAGTATCAACTTTCCGGTCTTGCAAGGAGAAGGCACTCAACTGGAAAGATTGTGAACTATGTTGCAGTTGATGCTTATCGGATGGCAGAATCGTTGTATTGGTTTCATCTAGAATGGAGTCTTTTAGTGCAACTTTTTCTTGCTATGGGTGTTCTTTTCAAGGTGGTAGGTCTGAGTGCATTCCCTGGTCTTTTTATTGTTCTAATTGTTGCATTTCTCAATGTTCCATTTGCAACGATCTACAACAAAAGTCTGTCTTGTTACAAGGCTGCTCAAGATGAAAGATTGCGAACCACATCTGAGATTTTGAACAATATGAAGATCATCAAGTTGCATTCGAGGGAAGAAAAATTCAAGAATGTGATTGATTTGCTGAGGGAGAATGAGCACAAGTTCTTGGCTAAGTCACAGATTAAGAAGTCCTCTACAAGTGTTCTATATTGGGTATCCCCAACCATCGTCTCCACCGTTGTCTTTATCGGATGTTTGCTTATGAAAAGTGCCCCACTGAATGCTGCCACCATATTTACTGTCCTAGCAACATTAAGAAGCATGTCAGAGCCGATGAGATGGATTCCTGAGGCATTGTCTATGTTGATTCAAGTGAAGATCTCTTTGGATCATCTCAATGCTTTTCTGCTCGAGGATGAGCTCAGCAATGAGGAATCAAACAAATTATCCAACAGTTTTGAACCGAGTTCATCATTATGTGTTGCAATACAAGGAGGGAATTTCAGTTGGGAACCTGAATCAGCTGTTCTAGCACTGAGAGATATCAACTTGGAGGTAAAAAGTGGAAAGAAAATCACAGTCTGTGGGCAGGTTGGTGCAGTGAAATCAACACTTCTGTGTGCCATCCTTGGAGAAGTCGACAAAATTTCAGGATCAGTAAGTATCAAACCGGTCCATTAGAACACATGAGTAACACTCAACATGATATTTTATTAGCGTAATCTTTTACTTGTTATTTCTTTTTGCATATGTAGGTATGTGTACACGGAACAATTGCATATGTTTCTCAAGCACCTTGGATCCAAAGTGGTACTTTTCGTGACAACATACTTTTTGGAAAGCCAATGGAGAAGACCAAATATGAGATGGTTATAAAAGTCTGTGCTTTAGTTAAGGATATTAGCAGTTTCAGCCATGGGGATCTTACAGAGATCGGAGAAAGGGGACTTAACTTGAGTGGTGGACAGAAACAGAGGATTCAGCTTGCTCGTGCTGTCTACAGTGATGCTGATATTTACCTACTTGATGACCCTTTCAGTGCAGTGGACGCGGAAACAGCTGCAATTCTATTCAATGTAAGAAAACAAGTACCAACAATAGAGAAGTTAGTTCAATTCTAAGTTTAGAAACTCAAGTTGAATAATGTTATTAGAGAGTCTCATATCATTAGTTGAGTCATTTCTTATCATCTTGAGCTTATCATTGGTTAATAATATAGTATCAACACTGAGTTATATTTAAATTTGATAATTGATAGTTAAATATGTTGAAAGCTTGTAATTGGGCTTGCTCCACGTGCCAAGCAATCTGTTCTTCACGTAAGAATTGTATCATTAGTTGGGCTCTTTCCTATCAGTTTAAGGTTTTAGATCTATTAGTTATTAACAA
This sequence comes from Nephelium lappaceum, assembly GCA_021234005.1. Classification (NCBI taxonomy): domain Eukaryota; kingdom Viridiplantae; phylum Streptophyta; class Magnoliopsida; order Sapindales; family Sapindaceae; genus Nephelium; species Nephelium lappaceum. The sequence goes on along the minus strand of CM037997.1, from coordinate 3,660,733 downwards.
ATGTTATTACAGGACTGTGTTATGGCTGTTCTCCGAAGCAAATCTGTCATCTTAGTGACTCATCAAGTTGAGTTTCTCAAGGAAGCTGATCAAATTCTGGTAACCACTTGTCAGCCCTTCCCTGGGGACTACATGTTTGGTTGGATATATGCATGTTAAAACCACATTGTTTTGACCTTTTTCAGGTTATAGAAGGTGCATTGATAACACAATCAGGAACTTATGCAGAGTTGCTGTCAACTCCAGGGACCACATTTGAACAACTTGTGAATGCACATAAGAAAACAGTCTCAGAATTAGTTACTTTTGATACTGAAAACATGGATGGAACTCGGAAAAATCATGTAAATCAATTAGAATCGCCTATATCTTGCTCTGAAATAGAAGGCGGTGAGAAGGAGATCTCAGTTGAGGGTTCTCCAAATTTCCAACTAACAAAAGAAGAAGAGAGAGAGATTGGTGATGTTGGGTGGAAACCAATGTTAGACTATCTTCAAGTATAAAAGGGATCATTTCTTTTCATTTTGACCATTCTATCTTATGTTGCTTTTAGTGCTCTTCAGGCTACTGCAAGTTACTGGTTGGCACTGGCTATGCGAATTTCTAAAGTTAATAATGCTATGCTGGTCGGTGTTTATGCTGGAATTTCAACCTTTAGTATACCATTTGTATATTTAAGGAATATATTTACAACCCTTCTAGGCTTAAAAGCTTCGAAAGCTTTCTTCTCTGGTATCAATACTTCAATTTTCAAGGCTCCTATGCTCTTCTTTGACTCCACTCCAGTAGGAAGAATATTTGCCCGGGTAAGAGTTCTTGCCTTTACAAGTACCTTGGTTTTTAGGAAAGAATTTACGATTATGATACCACATTTTGCACGACAAGATATTCATATGCAACAGATTTCATCAGATATGAACACGTTAGTTATTGATCTACCATTCTCCATTACCGTATCTGTAGTTGCAACAATTTATACACTTGTGATAATAGCAATAATGCCTCAGTAACATGGCCTGTGCTACTTGTCGCCATTCCTACTGTCATAATTGCAAAATATGTTGAGGTAAACCTCAACTGTGCCTGTTAAATTGTATTAAAAATTTCCTTTTGCTTCATGATCGATAAAGGAAAGTGATGTTCATTTTACTTTTTTGTATTATAGGGTTATTATTTATCATCAGCAAGAGAATTCATGAGGATGAGTGGAATGACCAAAGCGCCCATTTTGAACAATGTATCTGAAACATCACAAGGGGTGGTATCAATTAGAGCATTTAGTATGAAGGAAATGTTCTTTGAGAACTATCTCAAGCTTGTTGATACAGATGCAACGCTATTCTTTCATTCTAATGCTGCTATGGAGTGGCTAGTTTTACAAATCGAAACACTTCAGAATCTGGTCATACTCAGTGCTGCTCTTCTTATTGTTCTGCTTCCAGGGAAACATTTACCAGGTAACTACAATCTAACAAGACTATTTGAGTCTTAACATAGATCAAGTCTTTTTCAAACAGAATCTGTTCTTTTGAAGGGTTTGTGGGACTTTCTCTTTCTTATGCTCTTACATTGAGTACCATCCAAGTAATTATGACTCGCACGCACTGCAATCTATCAAACCAAATTGTTTCTGTTGAAAGGATCAAACAGTTTATGCATATACCACCAGAACCTCCTGCAATTATACACGATATGAGGCCACCAGACTCATGGCCTCTTGAAGGTAGAATAGAGTTGGAGAATTTGAATGTACAAATTTGAAATACCATGTTAAGCCTTTGGATTGAGTGATGACTTAATAATTGGATTCAAGACTAGATACTTTGATGTAACTACATTTGTATTCTGAAAATTTTGATTTCTTGTGATTTAAGGTAAGATATCGTCCAAATGCTCCGCTGGTTCTGAAGGGAATAACATGCACATTCAAGGAGAGGACTTGAGTGGGAGTTGGAAGAACTGGAAGTGGGAAGACTACATTGATCAGTGCTTTGTTCCGTTTGGTAGAGCCTGAAAGTGGGAGAATACTTATTGATGGAATTGACATATGCTCTATCGGGTTGAAAAATTTAAGGACAAAGTTGAGTATCATTCCTCAGGAACCAACTCTCTTCTGAGGCACTATCCGAATGAATCTGGATCCTCTAGGCATATATCCTGATCATGAAATATGGGAGGTCAGCAAACTCTTTATAATATTTTACATGCCCATAAGAAATTTGATCGTGTATTAATATAGAGTTGATATGTCATCTGTTTCTCACTTCCAGGCCCTGGAGAAGTGCCAGCTTAAAGCAGTAGTCAGCAGTCTCCCTAAGGTCCTGGATTCATCTGGTAATTCAGAGGACTTTATCATGCAATATATTCTACAAAACTGCAAAACAAATTCATAAAATGTGTCATTCTATTGAGCAGTTAGTGATGATGGACAGAACTGGAGTGTCGGGCAGCGCCAACTATTCTGCCTAGGAAGAGTACTTCTGAGAAGGAACAGAATCCTGGTTTTAGATGAAGCAACTGAATCAATTGACTCTGCTACAGATGCCATTCTACAAAAAACGATTCGAGAAGAGTTCCCAGGATGCACAGTGATAACTATAGCTCATAGAGTTCCTACAATAACAGATAGTGACATGGTTATGGTCCTCTCTTATGGTATGTTTTCATTCACTACTTGTGTGTGCTCGAAGAGCCCTTTATAAACAAGATATTAAACAATCCATTTAGCTTTTCACTACAATTAAACACGAAATTAGCATTGATGTATCATCAGTATGATCAGCATATGTTCTAATGTATGGATCAACCATTCATCCTTGTGCTTGGACTTTTAACACAAGTAATTGAACATGTCATCTTATTAAACCATCTTTTTTATTTCTTCATCCTTTTTTTGTTTTGTTTGCCAGGAGTGATTGTGGAATATGATGTGCCTTCAAAGCTTATGGAGACCAACACAGCCTTCTCTAAATTGGTAGCAGAATACAGTTCCAATTATAGAAGAAACTCCATGCACAGTTGAAGCATTTTCTCAATCATTTAAATCCATGGCAGTCTATTAAGTAACCAAATAGTGCCACAAATTCATCCAAATAATTGATCTAGTTAGTTTGTAAACGAAGTTTTTATATAGTGTAATTGACGAAATAAACAAATAAATAGTTGAATCCACGATAATAATTGCTCCAAGGAATGAGTTAATCAATATTGATCAAAAACTAACAGTTGTAATTCAAATATTTACTTTGTTGAAATTCTTACTTGAATAAAAAATGGCACTTAAAATGGGAAGTCTTGAACAAGACAGACATTATAAGCCATGTGATAAGGTGGTGTTGTATTCTTTTTTTTTTTTTTTCAATTTTATGACAAGGATGGGCAAACAATGAGGGTGTTAAGGAGTTGCCAACTTAGTTGGGATGTCCCAGTGCACCTAATAATTTCTGTCACCCGCAATTGTAAAAATTAAAAAGGTGAATTTCCAATTTTTCACTAGAAGGACAATTAGAGAAAGAATTAATTAGATATCTAAGATTTATGTTTTTTCTTTGTAGGAATGATATTATTACAATTAATGCGAAACCAACCAAAAGAAATGGAAAGGGTGTCAGTAAAGTAATGATAGTAGAAAGTAGAAACTAAAAAAGAGTGGCACAAAATCAAAGTGCACTGCACTAGCTACACAGTTGCTGCAGAGATCATTGTCATGCTCATGTCACTCTCATGATAAGACCTCAGTTCCCTTCTCTGTAAGCTTACTCAAATGGAAAGAACTGTTAGGTAATTTCACGTTGAAAGAAGAAATAAATTTATATTGATTTATAAAATAAGCATGAATCTTCATTCAGGAGTTAATTTTTATGATGAAATTAAACCCAAAACTCTTTGCTGTCATGGTATCAGAGCTTCGATTGGGTTCTATCAAATTTGCATGGCCCAACTTGGTTTTGATGATGTAGGTGCTGCCGAGCGGGTACACTACGCGTAAGGGAGGGCGTTAGAGAGTCTCATATTGGTTGAAGAAATGAATTTGCATTAATTTATAATGTGAGGATAAACCTCCACTTATAAGCTAGCTTTTATGATAGTGTTAAGTCCAACATTCTTTTTTAACAGGAACATCACAAAGAAAAGCAACATACATGAATTTGTTAGAAAAATGGAAAAATTTTTACTGAATATGTTCAAAGTACGTAGTTATTCCCCATATTTGATCACCTTTAGCAATTTGCTCCTATTCTCTGGTGATTGCACTTTTATTCTATACCACTGATGAAATTTGGTTAGTCTTATCAGTTTTGCATTTGTTCTACTGTCAGGAACTTTTATAGCTTGGAGGGTATCTGTGGTTATAATCAGAATGTACAGGATGATTAGATTCTGTATAGATAGATACATCATACATGTAGAAATAGAAATTCTCTTGAGACAAGGAAGTGCTTGATTTAGTATGCTATATGCACATTGACAAAGTGATTAAGATACACTAGCTACTGTCTACTGACTGCTGTTTATATATGTTTTCTCTTTGGTATTTGTTTTCAACATATTCAAATGGTGAAGTTTACAAAAATATAGATTTCTTGTAGCTGCTTTGATATGCTAGTCTGATGTGCTGTTTCTAGGCTTGTTAAAAGAGCAAAAATTATCAGAATTCATCAGAATCACTTCGGTGGTCTGATGTTTTTTTTCTTGTTTTTGCTTTGATTAATTACATTTGAGCTTCAAGATGGCGCCGTGGTATCATGTCATTATTCTGTTCTGTAATGCTAATTGTCCAAGCATCAAAAACAAGAGCTCATCTAAGCTGCAGTCAAGTGGGAAAGAAGGGACAAATCAAGGCAAAAATAATCAGATAAAACTAGGCAAAGCAAATGTATTTAGCCAGTTAACTTTTTCTTGGATTAACTCATTGTTGCAGCTTGGTTACACGAAGCCTTTAGTTCTCGAAGACATTCCTACCCTTTTATCAGAAGATGAAGCAAAATCAGCTTACAGCACATTTTCTAGTGAATGGGATAGTCTTCGTAGAGATGGGAAATTGAACAATCCAAAGAACTTGCTTCTCAAGGTCTTATTTAGAGTTCATTGGAAAGAAATGATCTTTGTAGGCATCTGTGCATTACTCAGGACATTTGCGGTTGTTGTATCTCCTTTGTTGCTGTATGCATTTGTGCAGTATTGTAGCAATGCACATAAAGAGAGATCGAAAGGGCTCCTCCTCGTTGGATGCCTTGTGATCGTTAAGTTCATCGAGTCTTTCTCTCAAAGGCATTCGTTTTTCAATTCAAGGCGGTCGGGCATGAGAATAAGGTCCGCTTTGATAATGGCAATCTACGAAAAGCAACTAAAACTTTCCAGTCTTGCAAGGAGAAGGCACTCAACTGGGAAGATTGTAAACTATGTTGCAGTTGATGCTTATCGAATGGCAGAATCATTGTATTGGTTTCATCTGGAATGGAGCCTTTTAGTGCAACTTTTTCTTGCTGTGGGTGTTCTTTTCAAGGTGGTAGGTCTCAGTGCATTCCCCGGTCTGGTTATTATTCTAATCACGGGGTTTCTTAACATTCCCTTTGCAAGGATCTACAACAAATGTCAGTCTCGTTACAAGGTTGCTCAAGAAGAAAGATTGCGAGCCACGTCTGAGGTTTTGAACAATATGAAGGTCATCAAGTTGCAATCATGGGAAGAAAAGTTCAAGAATATGATTGATTTGCTAAGGGAGAATGAACATAAATTCCTGACAAAGTCGGAGATCAGGAGGTCCTCTTCAATTGTTCTATATTGGATATCCCCAACCATCGTCTCGACTGTGGTCTTTCTTGGATGTTTGCTTATGAAAAGTGCTCCATTGAATGCTGCCACTACCTTCACTGTCCTAGCAACATTAAGAAGCATGTCAGAGCCCATGAGATGGATTCCTGACGCATTGTCTATGCTGATTCAAGTGAAAATATCTTTGGATCATCTCGACGCCTTTCTGATTGATGATGAGCTCAGTAACGACAAATCAAACATATCATCAAAGAGTTTTGAAGAGAATTCAGCACCATGTGTTGAAATACAAGGAGGGAATTTCAGTTGGGAAGCAGAATCAGCTGTTTTAACACTGAGAAACATCAACTTGGAAGTAAAAACGGGGCAGAAAATTGCAATCTGTGGGCAGGTTGGTGCAGGGAAATCAACCCTCCTGTATGCTATCCTTGGAGAAGTCTACAAAATTTCAGGATCAGTGAGTAACAAACCAGCTTAAAATGAGACTTAAGTGTTGCATTCTTTTACTTTTTATTTACATCCAATGGTTTGCATATGCAGGTAACTGTAAATGGAAGTATTGCATATGTTTCTCAAGCACCTTGGATAAAAAGTGGTACTATTCGCGACAACATACTCTTCGGAAAGCCAATGGACAAGACCAAATATGAGATGGTTACAAAAGCTTGTGCTTTAGATAAGGATATTAACCGTTTTGGCCATGGTGACCTTACTGAGATAGGAGAAAGGGGGCTTAACTTAAGTGGTGGACAGAAACAGAGAATTCAGCTTGCACGTGCTGTCTACAATGATGCTGATATTTACCTCCTTGATGACCCTTTCAGTGCAGTGGATGCAGAAACAGCTGCAATTCTATTCAATGTAAGAAAACAAACGGTAGTTTCTCACGGAAATTAGTTTGATTTCTATATATAGACACTCAAGTTAAATGATGTTATTCCAGGACTGTGTTATGGCTGCTCTCCAGGACAAATCTGTCATATTAGTGACTCATCAAGTTGATTTCCTCACAGAAGCTGATCAAATTCTGGTTACAACTTGTCAACCTTTCTTTGATGACTATAAATTTGGTTGGATACATAAATATGTTAAAAACAAATTGTTTCGACCTTTTCCAGGTTATAGAAGGTGGATTGATAACACAATCAGGAACCTATGCAGAGTTGCTGTCAACGCCAGGGACCACATTTGAGCAACTAGTGAATGCGCATATGAAAGCAGTCTCAGAATTAGTTCCTTCTGACACAAGAAACATAGATGAAACTCAGAATATTCATGAACGTCAATTAGAATCGCCTGATGAATGTTGGTCTGAAAGAGAAGGCAGTGAGAAGGAGATCTCAAATGAGGGTTCTACAAATATCCAACTGACAAAAGAAGAAGAGAGGGAGATCGGTGATGTTGGGTGGAAACCAATGTTGGACTATCTTTATGTATCAAACGGCTTGCTTCTTTTCACTTTGCCCATTCTATGTTACTTTGCTTTTAGTGCTCTCCAGGCCACCGCAAGCTATTGGTTGGCACTAGCTATGCAGTTTTCCAAAGTCAACAGTGCTATGTTGGTTGGCGTTTATGCTGGAATTTCAACTTTTAGTATACCGTTTGTATATTTAAGGAACTTATTTGCAACCCTTTTTGGCTTAAAAGCTTCGAAAGCTTTCTTCTCTGGTATCAATACTTCAATTTTCAAAGCTCCTATGCTCTTCTTCGACTCCACTCCAGTAGGAAGAATATTTTCCCGGGTAAGTGAACAACTCCAACATCAATCTCTGAACTACTTATATTATTAAATGCAGCTTGGCTTATGCTCATTTCAAAATGTCTTGGCTTGGATGTATACATTGGTCTTTTAGGAAAGAATTTCTGATTATTACTAGATATTCATATGCAACAGATTTCATCAGATGTGAACACATTGGATATTGATCTACCACCATGCATTAACACATCTATAGCTGTAACAATTGAAGCAGTCATGGTAATAGCAATAATGGCCTCAGTAACATGGCCCGTGCTCCTTGTAGCCATTCCTACTGTTATAATTGCAAAATGTGCTCAGGTAAACGTCATCTCTGCTCGCTAAATGTACTTAAATTTCCTTTTGTTTCTTGACTAATAGAGGAAAGTGATGTTCACGTTACGTCCTTTGTTTTGAAGGGTTATTATCTATCATCAGCAAGAGAATTCACGAGGATGAGTGGAATGACCAAAGCACCCATTTTGAACAATGTGTCCGAAACATCACAGGGGGCGGTTACTATTAGAGCTTTTGATATGACGGAAGTGTTCTGCGAGAACTATCTTAAGCTTGTCGATACAGATGCAAGGCTTTTCTTTCACTCTAATGCTGCTATGGAATGGTTAGTTTTACGAATCGAAACACTTCAGAACCTTGTCATACTCACTGCTGCGCTTCTTATTGTTCTGCTTCCAGAGAAACATTTACCAGGTGACTACAACTTTACAATCTATAAAGACTGTTAAGTTTTAACATAGATCAAGTTTTGCTGAAACAAATTCTATTCCTTTGAAGGGTTTGTGGGACTTTCCCTTTCTTATGCTTTCACATTGAGTACCATCCAAGTAGCCATGGCTCGCGTCCATTGCAATCTGTCAAACCATATGATTTCTGTTGAAAGGATCAAACAGTTTATGCATATACCACCAGAACCTCCTGCAACTATACAAGATATGAGGCCACCTGCCTCATGGCCTCTTGAAGGTAGAATAGAGCTGGAGAATTTGAAGGTACAAATTCTAAAAACGTCTCTGACACCATGTTACGCTTTTGGATCGAGCGATTAATTATTGATTTGATTCAAGACTAGAAACTTTGATGAACTATATTTGTAATGTTAAAAATTTTGATTTCTTGCAATTTAAGGTAAGATATCGTCCAAATGCTCCACTGGTTCTGAAGGGAATAACATGCACATTCAAGGAAGGGACTAGAGTTGGAGTTGTTGGAAGGACTGGAAGTGGGAAGACTACACTGATAAGTGCTTTGTTCCGTTTGGTAGAGCCTGAGAGTGGGAGAATACTTATTGATGGAATTGACATATGCTCTATCGGGTTGAAAGATTTAAGGACAAAGTTGAGTATCATTCCTCAGGAACCAACTCTCTTTCAGGGCACTATCCGAATGAATATGGATCCTCTAGGCATATATCCTGATCACCAAATATGGGAGGTTAGCAAACTCATTGCAAGTTTTACATGCCTATAAGAAACTCTACTGCATATTAATATAGTACTGATATGCAATCTATTCTTCATTTCCAGGCCCTGGAGAAGTGCCAGCTTAAATCTGTAGTCAGCAGTCTCCCTAAGCTCCTAGATTCATCAGGTAATTCTGGGGACTCTGTATGTACATATAAAGTCCTTCTTTAGTAAGGACGGTTCTAAAATTTTTTTCCAGGACTACTAGTCATTACTGCTTGTTTCCAACGGGTCTCATCATTATGGTGGGACCTATTGGAAATGAACGGTGGGAGTAGGTGAGTTTGAAAATTTATTTAAGAACTAGAGAATTGTTCCATATATATGTATATATATATATATACACTATAAGTTGCAAAACAGATTCATAAATGTGTCATTCAATTGAGCAGTTAGTGATGAGGGAGAGAATTGGAGTGTCGGGCAGCGCCAACTATTCTGCCTGGGAAGAGTGCTTCTGAAAAGGAACAGAATCCTGATTTTAGACGAAGCAACTGCATCAATTGACTCTGCTACAGATGCCATTCTGCAAAAAACAATTCGAGAAGAGTTTCCAGGATGCACAATGATAACTATAGCTCACAGAGTTCCTACTATAACAGACAGTGACATGGTTATGGTCCTCTCTCATGGTATGTTTTCATTTACCACTTGTGTGTGCTTGAAGTGCCTTGATGCCTTTTTTTTTTTTTAATATACATGTAAAGTTGAATTCAATCCTGGAAATGAAAATGTAAATGCAGGTGCACATGATGTGGAAATCCTATCAAGTAAATAAGTCGTGTCCTAGTTCAATCGATCACCTAATTAAATACAATGTTAACACAATTGTATCAGAACATATCATAAGTACAAGCTTCATATGTTTTAATGAATATATCACTCCATTCATCCTCATGTTTTGACCTTTTAACACGATTAATTAGATGAGTTTTCTTATAAAACCTTATCTCTTATTTGTTTAATTATTTTTATTTTATTGTTTTTGGCATCCAGGAGAGATGGTGGAATATGAAGTGCCTTCAAAGCTTATGGAGACCACCTCCGCCTTCTCTAAACTGGTAGCTGAATACAGTTCCAATTACAGGAGAAACTTCATGCAGAGTTGAAGCATCTTCTCAATCAATCAATTCCATGGCAGTCTAAGTAACCACCTAATGCCACCATCAGTTTGTAAATGATGTTTGATGTAGCATATTGCTAAGTGAAAGACAATAAATTAATTATAAAAACATAATATATTTCAGTCAATAAAATATTTTTTGCTAGGTTCTTATAAATAGGTTTAACAATACGCGTTAAGATTATTAATAATCTATTTTTCCGTCGACACATCACCATATTCTGAAAAATTTTTAGTCTCATCATAATTATCAAGCTTAAGTTCAAATAGTTGCTTCAGACTAAAGGCATTGTAAAATTATCTCAGAATTTCACCGATATATCCCTCTCTCATCATGATAACTAATATCTACTGCATTGATGCCTTCATATCATAACACAGCCAAGATCAACACATCTTTAGAATCAACAATACTAAACGGACATTAAGCCTCCATTTAATATTGGTTAGATTAATATAATGTGAAAATTAATATTTTACTTATAAAAGTTAGACAAAATTTTGAATAAATTTGATTGTATAGATATTATAAATGAATATAAATTAAATAAATCAGATTACTCAAATCATTCTCTTCATAAGAATTTTAAACATTACATTTAATATTATCTTTCAATGGAAAATTTTCATTTCAAAAAGGGTATTCAATAATGTTACATACTGTAAATGGGTTGTTTTCAGGAAGAACATAGGTTGCAGCACTTGCAAAGTTGGGTGCCCATTGATAAATTCATGTTGTCCAGGTGTTAAGGTTTCCACAAAGGAAAGTTTGCATGAATGCATGGATGCATTTAATTCTAAAAAAAAAAAAAGTTATAGAATTATTTGAATTGACATGTTTTATGATGACAAAAATAAGGGTATTAGAATTACAAACAAGATTTTATTAATATACGTTTTAAATACTCTAAATTAAACAAAACGTAATACAAATGATTGTTTTGAAATAATAAAAGGAGTATTCAGATAAATCAAGGTGGAAAAGGTCGAAAATTAAAAATAAAAATTGTTTTAAATTTATCGTTTGCCTTAAAAGTTTTTTTTTTTTACAAAATTACCCTTTAAAAATAAAACTAACTTCTCTTCTTCCATCTCTCATCACCTTCTCTAATTTTTTATACAACCAGATCTCTCTCTTTTATGTTAGATTTTTTTTGTTTTATTTTTTCAGATTTACAATGCATATCTGAAAAACGAGAGTAACTTAATTAGTCATACTACATCTTAAAATAATAAATCCCAATAATAATAGAGAAAATTACTTTCAATCCTTACAATAATAAATTATAAATAAATCACACATAGACATTCTTATTTATATAGCACTAAAATTAGTATCTATAAAATTGAGTTTTCCTAACATTAGACAATTTGCAAGCAAATGGTGCTAAAGAAAAGTTATTTTTATAGTGTGCTATTAATTTTAAAACTCACATTTAATTTAATGCTATCTGTTGGTATTATCGTTAAACTGAGATGTAAGAATCATTTGATTAGTCAAAAAAAGTTCAAATTTCTCTGACTATAATTCATTGTACAACATTATATGGTCACACTTTGTGACACAACTTTTCGAAGCATTTCCTTCATGAGAGTAAAACTAACGAAATCTACATGACCTAGTCACCTGCTTGTAGCTAATCATGACAGAATTAAATTACCAAATAATAATAACAGTGAAACTACAACAATAATAATAATTAAAATTAACATTGAAAAAAGCATGAGACAGCTAATGTGTATGCATGCATGAAGTTCAAGTGATTTAGTTCCATAAAATTAAAAATAGAAAAACTCATGTTTATTCTCAAAATTTAGTTTGGTTCTCGCAAAACGTACCACTAAACCGGAATTTCGTGATTACAGAAAATTGATGAAAAAAATAGATGAGTTATAGGAATTATATGAGAAAATTTCTCAGACATTGGAGGAAACCTCAGTACTCTGTCAATATATGGGAGATGAAAATTATGGAAATGAGTACGGGTGTACAAATTTGGTCTGGTTCAAATTAGAGCTTAATATCAAAACCAGCCCAATAATCTCGGTTTGGTTATATTTCAAGTCAAATCAATCTATTATCGTAACATAAATCAAATCTAACCAATTTAATAAAGATCAGATTGATTTGGGTCAGTTGAGTAGTTTTTGCTCTAGGTTTAAAAAATCGTGGTAGTAGATATCTCTATGCAAAATAAATATTATGAGAGTAGTTCCTTGCTTGTGAATATGAGTGAATTTCTGGACTAGATATAAGATATTTTAATCTCACAATGAATTTCTAACTGAATTGATATCCTATTTAAAAAAATAATAATAATCAAATTTTACCCGATAGAATCACTTCATAACACGTGATTATGTCAAATGAATGTACACATATCTATGTGGTAAAATGTTTCTCATTTTATTCCATCGATCTTATCCTTTGATTATTACTAGATGAACCAAATTTGATGTAAAACATTGGATGAGATTTATCTATTGGTTGAAATAATTTATTTGAAACATGCTAATGAAATAAATATGCTGTAGGATTGGAAAATATATATATATATATTCAATGAGAATCGAACATCAAAGTAGATTATTCTCAACAATAATCAAGTCCAATCTTGCCTATTCAGTTATAAAAATTAAGTGTGGTCTATAGTCCTAAGCATTATATTTTATGTTAGAAAATAAATTAAAATGTGTGCACCAACATGAAATTTTATTAGATGCAATTTATCAGATTGAATGGATATATGGTATGGTGAAAGAATATCAGCATTCGGTGCATTTAAAGCACAATGCACCATTCATTCAAATCACATCATATAATATAACAATAAACATGATTGATAATTTATACTACAAGGCATGATTTGAAAAAAAAAAAATTAGTAAAACGAAGGTTCTCATATTTTACTTGGTAGAACCCAGATGATATGTCCAGTATAACAGGCCCAAGCGGCCAAGCCTATAGAGGTTTCAAAGCTAACAAAGAAGTCCAAAGTTTTGGCAAATAACAAGCCTCCGCTGCAGGCCCATATTCTAAAGTACAACAAAGTGTCTTTTAAAGCCTGGAAACTGCAAACATTCAAACCATCATCATGATTCATGTGTAGTTCTTTGAAAAGAAATAGACTCATCATGTGTGGTAATGATTTCAACCTTTGTTTTTGTTTATCAGTTCAAATCATATAGACAGAAAGATACATAATAAATATGAAATGATGATGAATTTACAACAGCAACAACCAAAAAAAAAACACAATAATTGTGCATCATTCACCTCCCAAAATATTGGACCACTAATTAAAGATTAATGCCAATCATAATATATAAATTAATTTCATTGAACTCCTTTAAGCTATAACTTAATTGTTTGTAAATCCAACTAGTTTTGAAAATCATTAGAAACCTCCTCTTTGAAAATACTTAAATCTTTTTTTAATAAATTATTAACGCAAACATAAATCTGTCTAAACACATTTATATATAGAGTTAAATACACAAAACCCCTCTAAGGTTAAGTCACATATAAGTGCGTGAATATTTTCGTTTTTGTAACACTATACCCCCTAACAAGCAACCGATATTAAAAGTGAAGTTTGACCAGTTATTTCAGTGGAATGATCAACATAACCTCAATTTTATAAATTTTATTTTTTTAAAATAAATTTCTTAAAAAATAAAATAAATTCAATAATCTTTTTAATTAGATCTTCATTGTTCATCTTAAAATAGACAGTAGAGATCAATTTAAAACAAAATTAAAAAATTTAAATAAAAATTTAATAATTTTCTTTAAAAAAATTAGAATGATGCCCACTATTCGTCAACATGATGGATGACGGATGGTGGACATCATTAAAAAAAATTAAATTAAATTAAAAAAAAATAAAAAATAGTAGAGAAGAAATAAGGAAAAAAAAAATCTTGAAAAACAATTTGTTCATCTTCAATGAACAATGTTCACTTCAATGAAAAATTGGAAAAAATTTATGGGTTTTCATTAACCCTAAAAGGAAAAAATTTTGGGTTTTCATTCAACCGAAAACCCAGAAATTTCTAGGTTTCCATTCAAAAATTGGGTTTCCATTCGAATTTAAATTCATTTGCATTCAACAGCCACCATTAACATCGACATCAACACACCGACCAACCATCCTTAATTCAACATCAACCCATTCATCACCATCAACATCCCATCATCCATAACAAATTAAGGGAAAAAAAAAAACCTAGAACTATTTCATCAAAATCAATTAATTTCAAAAAATAATTAAAAATAATTAAAAAAAAAACTTAAAAAACCTCAAACCAGTATCAATGGAACATTATCTGGGTTTGTCGAACCCAAATGATGTTGGTTGTTTAGACTGGTTTATGGTGGTGGTAGGTGGATGTGGTGGAGAGGATAGATGAAGATGAAGATGAAGAGGACGACAACTAGTAAGTTAGTTGTTGAAGATGAATGGTGCTGAAGATGAGGGTGCTAGAGATCTGAGGTGAGAGAAAGTGAGAAAAATGGTTGAAGAAGAAGATAGAGAGATAGGGATGGTAAGAGAAGGAAGAAAGAGAAGAAAAAATATTTTTTTTTGGTTTTTTTTTTAACTTTTTTTTTAATTCTTTGATCTCTATTGTCCATCCAAATTTTTTAATTTTATTAAAATTTTTTAAATATATTAAAATTTTTTTATTTTTTAAATAATAATCTCCAATGTCCATCAAGAAGAGTGGATAGTAGACGGTGGAGATTCAACAGTTTTTTTTTTTTTTTAATTTACATGTTTATATTTTTAAATTATTTTCATTTGAAATTTATTTTTAAATTTTGATATAAATTTTTGTCCTTATTCATGGGTATTTTTGTCATTATGCAACATTTCCAGGTCAATCATTAACTTTCACCGTGTTTGACCATTAGCTGGGTGTTATGATGTTACAAAAATGAAAATGTTCATGCGCCTGTATTTGACTTAATCTCAGAGAAGTTTTGTGTATTTAACTATTATATATAAATGCAGTCACTTTTTAACATAGAAGTCTGTATCTTTTTTTGTCTGTGATTCAAGTAATTTACAACCCAAATACTAACTATTTCTTACACCATTAATCGCGATCATAACTAACAACTCATAATTACAAATGTCCAAACCCGAGAATTTTTGTACAAGCCCATCAAACACAAATCTCAAAATTCATAGATTTACACAAAGTTAATATTCTCCTCTGTAAAAACACCCACAGAATTTATCAGAAACTTGTACCTATCTGCATTCAGAGGTCAATGGAACTGTACTGCACACATTTTGTGTGCACATGTGCATTCACGGGACCATGATAGCCTCTGCACTCCTGGAAAGTCACTAAAAACACATCAGAATTATAGGAACCCAGAAAAGTTGAACAGCCATGCATGAATGGATGGATGGATGGATATGGATGAACACATGTCACAGAGAGCGAGAGAGAGAAGTGTTTCTAGACAATCTAAAATCATTGCAAAATTTTGCTAAAATAACAAAAAGACATGCTCTTTTAAGTTTCCTTCAGTGGACTTCACTTTATAGCACTAGATGGGGGCACATATGATCGTCTGGTCCCTATGTTGTTGACCATTCTAGCTCTCCCAACTTCTGCTTGGAGTTAATGACCCTCTGGATCATGACAGGTTTAAGGCAGCTCTGCAAATGTTTTACACTAAAATGTTGCCCCCTGCCCTTGCCTTCCATGCTATATATCAACAAACATGTTTTCATGTATCATATATTTTATATATACACAGAGAGAGTTTTTCAGGAACTTTTTTCATTTGAATCCCTATAATTTGATAGTTTATCTCATTTTTAACTATGAATGCATTATTATTAAATTGTAGTCTCTAAAGTTTTCGGAACCCATTAATTTGATCTCCTTGAATAAAAAGTTAGCTGTCAAAGGCTAAAATTCGAGGTACTAAATTGATGCGTCAAGTGATCATATTGGTGAGTTTTGGAAAACCTTAAGGGCCACAATTTTTAATATCATATCAACAATTAAAGATGAGATAAATTGTCAAAATATAGAGATGAAACTAAAAATTTCTTTTAATAAAATCAACGTACTACATAAATCCATGAAGTTGAATATTGGATTTGACATATTGAAAACAAGCTTTGTGATCTATCAAAATTGAATATTAATGTGTGAACTAAATGCAAATGCCTGTAGTTTAATCCTGTGTATCTATCAGACAAAAATGTACATGATAGACAAATCAATTTAGTTTGACTATCTATTGGTGACTATTTTTTTTTTTTTTTTAAGTTTTTGACAAATTGATTGCGTAGAAGGTTTTTAAAAAATTATATGTATCTATCAGATAAAAATGTACGTTATAGATAAATAAATTCTGTTGGACTATCCGTTGGTGACTATTTTTATTTTCTTCAATATTTTTGACAAGAAGTTTTTTGATAAATTTTAGGAGAGGTTTTTGACGGATTCCAAAATTAATTGTAGACTTTGTATTCTGAAGTATACATGAAGAACAAGTCTTGGCCCACTCACATGGAAGTTGCATAATTGAGTTTGATCAATTATATGCTGCATGATACACACACAAGCACTTTTCTACTTCCGATTTCTGTTTTTTTTTTTTTTAATTTTATTTTTTCATCATTTAATTTTTGTCTCATTTATTGATCCTCAGCTGTTATTTCTCTGAGTATTTCTTCATTTATTTTTGTTTTCAATTAAATTAATGAATTAATGGGCACCATGCTCCTAAAGTCTTCTTTCAATATTATTTGTCCACAGAATATAAAAGAATTGTAATCATTCTTTTCTAGCTGGACTCGATTCCACACAAGATTCATGCCAGCTTAGCCTTCTTCTTTATTTCTCACTTTTTTCCTGCTAATTTTCCTTGGGTAAAAACCAATTAAATCACAAGTGCTTTTAAGAAGAAGAAGAAGAATTCATTTTAGTTGTGCACCTCATTTTACATATCAGTGAGGACAATTTTATTTTTAACTTGGTGAAGCTATTAGCAGTAAATCGTTCTTGATTATCAGGAATAATCGTAATATGTGGTTTAAATAAATCTCGATAGACTTTTGATTAGTTTCCAAGTCAACTCATAAAAGAAAATTGACAACTCTCATTAAACACTAAATGAGAATGTGCGTTCATTTTCAAGTTGAGAGCGAATTTCTGTTGTACACACCTATAATTCCACACATCTAACTCAGTACATGAATGCTTTGATTATTTCTTCTAATCTCCTTGTCACCTGCGTGTAATTAATTAGATGTGACTCCATTGGCTTTTGATGCACAAATGGGTTTATTGCATTCAATGTAGATATCTCTAAAACTAATGGTAGTTTCAAATATATATATATATATATATATACTGCTAATACTAATCTCAATAAGATGAGCATAAATCATGATGTATTTATTTTTTATACTATTTACTGTGTAATAACTTGGACCTGAAATATTATCATGCGCAATGAATGATTTCTATAACCACATTGATAATCATTATCATCCTAAAATCATAAAAAATTGATTAAATCAAATAATTTTACTTTTTAATTGATTAAATCAAAATAAATTTACATTTTGTGTTGAATTTGTAATGTTTAAGTTTGTAGTTTTTTTTTTTAAAAAAAAAAAAATTATCATTTATCGTTAAGCTGCCTACTTGATCGATAATGGTCAATTTTAAATGCAATTTTTCTTGACATAATTAATATCACAAAAATAACAATTCGATCTGTCTTTTACCCTTTTTTTTGGCTGTCCACATTACAAATAAATCAATCAAGCTACACAACAAAGGGATTTGGTTTCTTACCAGAAAATTGATTCTATACTATTGTTTGATATATTTTGTACCAACACTCATTTTTATATGCTTTGTCATTATAGTATAAATTAACCCCATGAAGCTCCCCAAGACTCAATCAATCCATCATCTCATAACTAATTAAGACACTTCTGTATATCAATATACAATAATGATGAAAAATCTGATCACATCTTCAACATAGGAAAAGAACATATCATGTTTTAATCATGCAATCAATCATGTGGTCCACATGATGATGGTGTTTGTTATTAAGATAAGAAGACATGTATTGGACAAGTAGGGCATGGGTCAAATGACAAGAAAATGACCCTTGAGCGAGCTCATGTGCACATTAGTTATGGGCAAACTTCTCCTTTCATGTATCTCGTCTTTATTTTCACTTGTAATGAGTTTTTACGGTTAATTCTAGTCTTTAAGTTGAAATGTGAAGTTTATATACACGTCGTATTCTTGTTGATTTTAAACATTTGTTGTATGGACAGGATTATTAAATTGTGTTGAGTTGCTGTCATGTCTTTAAGATGTCTCAATTCTAATGCAAAATAATTCTTTAAGTCAAACACATTTAGAAGTCTAAATTCATTAAGCAAATATTTGTGAATAAACTTCATATAAATCTTCATATAAATATTACTTACTCATAAATTCGTAATATATCTTTTATTTAATATTGTCCAAATTCTATGTACTTAATTAAGAGAATTTAAAGTATAAGCAAACATAATCAATGAGAGTTCAAGTTTGCTAAGAAGATATTGTCTTTACGTAAGTATTTACTTTCTTTACGCATAGGTGAATTATAAATTCTCACTTGCTGCTATAGGATGTGATGATACAAGTATTTAAAGCACCATGATCATCAAATTAGATATTTTAAAAAATAAAGTATACAATATAATGCAATGATCTTCAATATGTCTTATACAATCCAACGCAATCAGGGCATATTGTTGTGTTATGAATCTTATGATATGTTCATTGAGAAAGTTGGGCATTATATTGAATTTTATTTCATCCAAAACATCGTATTTTGCTATAATGATACAATTGTAAGTCTATAACATCAACTTTATATCATGCTTATTTATTTTTTATTTTTTAAAAAACTCAAGACTTTATTCAAGAAGCATTATATCATGTTACATAAATATTATCAGTATATAATATCATAAATTTAACATTCATTCATCTAAATTAAATTCTATAAACCTCGCTCGTATCTGTATAAAGTACATTGAAAATTAACATTGATTATCCTGGGATAGGAACATTACATGTGAATTTCTAATTATCAAGTTTCTAGATTTGATGGTTCATTATTAATCTGTCCGAGGAAGAAGATAATTAAGTAAGAATCTCTTTTTATTTATTTATTTGACAACGATTGAGAGAACCATATTAAGAGATTATCTAAGTTAGACTTGACAGGTAAATAATTATGGCACCTGACAAGTAAATAATTACAAGTATCATCCAGAAGGGTCCAGCTAAAATGTTCATAATTGTTTTTCACTTTTCATATAGATACATTATAAATATTTTGGGATTTATAAATGGATGATTAATGATTTCCTAATGAAAATCTAATCATTAGTTGCTTTTTAATTACTCATTGAATGTCTTTTTCTTATAGGATTTTTCTAATTTTTTAAAAATATGTGAAATAGTAATTTTAGTACTACCATCCATCAAAGAATATATATATATATATACAGAGAGAGAGAGAGATGTCCTTGTAGGTTTCTTCAAGTTCAAATCACATCCTTTTACTTAAAAATGATCTTCACTTTCTATAAAGCTACAACAGAAGTGCCATTTAGATTCAAAATTAATTAGTCATAACTACCATGTGTTCATTGACAGTGCCTCCCCACCATCAACGGAGGACTTCAGAGCTACCTCAATACAATAATCACACTCCATATCCAATCTCATGTCAAATTTTGTCAATGATTTTGACATTGAATATCATTAATCTAGTAAAAGTAATTTGAGAGATTATTTAGTCAACAAAGATAAGATATGTGTTAGACTACGGGTAGTAGTTTAGTGGAAAGACCACCATCGCCTTCTATTTTCATCAGGTAGTGGATTCTACACTTATTTCCTATAAATTTATGAATTTTTTCTCCTATACGATGTGGATTACCTCTAACTTGATGCTGAGTTATTCCCTTCCGCTTCTTGAAAGTTGTTTCCTAGATCGCACCACCAGAATCATATCTCAACTATTTCTGACTACCTCTTGGCCTATACCAATATATATATATATATATATATGATAGGTATTGAATTTACTTTTTCCAACTTGGAAATGTTTGATATTCATATCTTATTTTACCTAACCTAAAAAAATAAAAAACAAAAAAGAAAAAAAAAAACAAATTCTAAAATAGGATTCTACTGCATTTTACTGCCTGAATTTACAATAATTTTCTATAGTCATGAATCTTATGATGAATTGAATATTAATTTTGTAAAAAAAAATAATATAAAATTTAATAGTTTTAGCACAAGTACCATAAACATATTAAATGCTGTCCTATTTCGCCTTACACGAAGGCAGTAGTACATTATTATAAAAGAACAAAAAAAAAAGTATTCTTTTATATCAATTTTGTATCCAAATTCATACCTACACGAATTTTTAAATTGATAAGAACCAACTCAACATTAATTACATTAATGTTAGTGACATTTAACTCCATAAAAACCCTAATGCAGTGGAATATCATAAAATTGCGTAAATGTTAGTTCAAAGTTTCCTCTCATTAAACCCTAGCATCCCATTCAAGCAGCCAACACATAATCAATGCAACACACCAATTTTGAGAACAAAAACATTATGTTTTCCAACAACATTTTGAAAACGAAAAAACATGTTTTTCAAGTATACCCCTCTCTATAGTAGAGCATTATTGCCTTGGCTAGTGGCTATACCCTTAGCTGCAGCAACTGTGACTTCACTTAAGGGACAAGTAAGGCCCTTCAGTACTTAAATTAATGAACTATGCAATGTAATTAATACAAACATCAAATTCTAGGGCATGTTTGATTTTAGTGCCCCCTAATTAATTAAATATCTTGAAATATGCAACTATATGGTATTAATATTCATATTGTTCCATTATTACCCTAAAGATCTTGTTGCTAGTTTGTTTGTATGGCCCACAGAATCAAATTTAAAGCATTCGTGGAAATGATAGTAAAATCATTGAGGAGCTACAAAGTGCACAAAATTATGACTTAACTATAATGTGTACCACCTCTTTTAATGTAAGATACAGTGAGATTTAAGTAAAATTCAAAAGTTTGGGTAATCATGCTTCAACTTTTAGTACAAGCAGTTATGTATTTATCTACTTATCAAAATGGTGGAAATTCAATTCTCACCAAACTCGTCTCTCCTATTGTGAAAATAATTATTTTTTTATCATAAGAATAGATATTCAAACCGTTAAAGTAGTGATAATCTTAAAAAAATATGTTTTTAATTTCACATCAATTAGATAAAAATTTGTCAAGATCTAACCAATTAAGCACTATAGGCCCAATCCAAATACTAGTTTTCACTTGTATAAATAACCTAAAATCTAATACCTCTCAATCAAATCATTTTAAAATAATAAATTATAACCTTCTATCCTCGTGTCATACAATAAATTTTTTAAATGAATACAAAATATTTACATTGATTAGAACTACCATCTAAATCCAAAACATACAATATCACATTTGTACAATTTTTGAGTCATAGTCAAGTTGTCATATATTGACTCTGTCCATTTTACTTCTCTATCTAATTTCTGATTAATTATTGGCTTAATTCCCTCTCATTTACAAACACACACAACTAACATTGTTGTCTCCGTATGCTTAATATATATACACACACACATTGTTAGCCTATAACATAAAAACAAATTCTCTTGGATCAATTATTAATTAACTTCCCTATAATCGGGGGTCATTGTCCCCCTAAGAAGAATTCATCATTATAATTTAATCGGGATACAAACAAAAAATGACTTTGGACGTGCGTGGCACAAAGTAATTGTAACATTATTGATAAAATCATCAAATAATTGAATTTAAAAAGTGTTTAGATCACCTAAATTTGGATTAACCAAGTTAATTAATTAGCTAAGTTTAGAGTGAGAGGAGACAATCAACCGCCTTGATGTGTGTGCGAATCTGATGCACCGCACGCCATTTATACTCCACCGGTTGTCCACCCCCACCTAGATTTTCTACCACCCAAAGCATTAATTGAATAATACAATTGGATACTTTAATAATAAGTATACTACAAAATATACAAACTATTTTTTAGTACCATTACGTCTATTCCAATTTAAAATATTATCTAATTGAATTAATATTTTTCATCATCTAACTACGTTTAACCGTACTTTTTATTTTACGATTGAAATAATAAAAATTTAGAATTTTTATATCAATTTAATCTTAAGTGATGCAAGTGTAGAAGGAGTTTAAGTCCTAAAACACACAAATAATTATGTGCATGGACAGATTTTTCTCTAGTATTAATGAGAGTATGTATATCTCAATTGTTATTAATGAATATTCAGATTATTTATATAATACTTAATCTCAACAAATTCGACTTAATTTAAATGGTTATGAGGTCAAAATTTATTTATATATACCTAAATAAGTTGATTCAATGTATAATTGATTGATTGTGATGTACTACGATTATTAGGATAAAATAGATCCACATACTACATGTCAAATAAACCTGTCATTTTCAATAGATTTTATAATTGGAGTTAAACACAAAGATTAATTGACCATAAACCAAACTCTATTTTATTTTTATTATTTTTTTTTTATGAATTTGGACAACAAATACGTGTAGTAGCTTCGTTAAAAATGTAAAATGGAAAAGAGTAAAAGCTTCATAATTCAATCTATTAAATTGTATTGAATTGGATTTTTCAATCACTAATTAACCCCTAACTACAATCACATTTATTTTACATTCCTACATAATTTTATCAAATCATGATCATAACAAGACAAAATCCATGGTTTAGCACATGAATTAAGTGCGTAAAAAAATCACATTAATTTAATCCACCAAGCAAAACGAATATATCTCGAGATTAAACTATCAAACAAAACTAATTATAATAATATTAAGTTAATTAAATAAATTAACTAAATAATTAAATGAAAATTTGTCTTAACTTATAATAATCAAATATTTAGGAGGTTCGAAATCGAAAAGCCAGGGAAGGAGACATGATCCGTGGCACGTGGCACAAACCCAATTGTTTATTTTATTTACTCGACGGAGGCTGATGCTAACGTCCACCGCTGGCTGACAAACGGAAAACGTTAGTTTCGTTGGAAAATGTGAAGACGGTGACAGCTGAGCAGGGGGTTACGGCTCAGCTAACCTGACGGAGACGTCTGACGGCGTGTGGGTCCCACCAGTGGCATTGCGTGGGTCCCCTGTGGAGGATGCTAACGTGCGCATCCGGTGTTGAGGTTAAGACTTAAAACTATGGTGGTGCATTTATGGGGACGTTGGTTTAAAAATTGAATTTTGGATCGGATTGGGGTTGCAGAAAAGGGCATGGTTTTTAGGTTATTTACGGTTGTGGGATTTTGTGTTTTTGTTTTTGATTAAATTTTTTTCTCTCTTTATTTGTGTCACAGGTCACACAGGCTTTTTGAGATTGGTGGTTTTAATTGCTACACATGGAAATACAATACACATGGCAAATGGGCAGTCAAGGCAGGATCGACTATTTATTTACTTTTTTTTTTAAAAAAAATTATTATGTTGATATTAAAATCAGCTAATGATATTATGATAGTTGATAGCTAATGAAAGTTTAAGTTACTATTTTCTCCCAAAAAAAAAAGAAGTTTAAGTTACTAATAAAGTTAGACATCAACGTTTTTCAAATCTTGTTTGAGAAATAAATTTAAAGTATTAACAATAATGATTGAAATATTATCATAATAAATGCTTTTTTTTTCTATTAAAGTTAATATTGATTGAATCAAAAATATGTTAAAGTTGATCGAGATTAAACATCGAGATATCTTAAGAGCTATCAAGATTAAATACAGACATTTGTCAAGATTTATAGGATATTAAATATCCACTATCATAAATAGGATATAACTATTAAGATTTATCAAGATAAATTATTAATTACACACCTCAAATTTCCCCATTTCATAAACATACTACTTTCATGACTTAGATATATATTTTTAAAGAGCTATCGGGACTAATTAAGATCAACCATTAATTACACATCTTACATATATATTTTCATAAACAAGAGATAACTACCCCATAATAATAAGAGATTACTATCCATTGGTGAGAATTAAACACTACCATCTTAATGAATAGGAAGTGTCCAGCTACCTATGCTAAAAGGTTATATGCTATATAATTAATCTCAAATTGAATACAACGGGCGTGCGTGTGTATATATATATATACATATATTACCAACTATTACTTTTAAACGAAGTTCAATGGTGTTTTATATTCACTACTAGGTGATTTCCTGTAACAAGATTCACGGATCAATTGCCTCGTTTGCGTCAAGATTGATTTTTTTTTTATTCAATAATAAAATTCGATTTAATTGGAGCATGTTTGGTGTGAATTTGGATGTTTTCCTTTCACATGATATAAATTTTAATGGTCATATTTTATAAACCTGTACAACATTAGACATATGTACATAGGCGCAGGCCTAGCATAGAACCAGAGAGGGCATTTGCTCCCCTAAAATTTTATGAAAATTTATTAGATATACGATGCTAGTTATTAGATAGTTAAATATATAAGTGAACAGATATATATATATATATAGTTTCGAAGTATTATGATCACCAATTGTTTAAAGGTTTGATGGTAAGAGGCATGATTTTCCTTCTACTACCACTATGGTTCGAAACAAATAGCATAGATACTTACCAATCAAGCTAATATTCAAACTTGAAGTATTTTTGACATCGATAATTTTTATAACCTACCATTAACTATGAACATTTTTCTTTTTCTTTTTCTTTTCTTTTCTTGTATATTACTGAGCAATTATTGTTAGTTAGCACAAATTATTATTTTTTTTATCAAAAACTATATCATATTTATATAAATTATTGACTAATTTTCCTTCAATTTTTCAATCTTTTGTATTTCTTTCACATCTCATTAATGACTTCGTAAATGTTTTGAATTTATTTTTCTTTTTTTGTATTAGTGTATAAACTTACCAATGTTTTAGTATTATTTTATGGAGCTTACTCTTTAAGATAACACAGATTATCATGACCAAATTTGAAAAACAAACATATTTTTAACTAGATATGAGTTACACCTTCATTTATAATTTAAGTAGTTGATATACTTTCCTTTTCAATTCGTGATAGGATTTTAAGTTTCATCATGTATATTTAACCATATATGTTGAGAGTTTTCTCTCTCTTATATGATAAATTTCATAAATAAAAAAACTCATATGAACTATAATTGTTTTTATCTTAAATTTTTATTTCATTTTACTCGGTTATAAAGTGTCCCTATAATATAAATGTCTGATCTGCTACTCCATGTACAAGCAAATTATGGACAGCAAAGGAAACAATTACAATTCAAAGTAAGCTAAAATCTTAGTTACAAAGAAAGGAAAGTAAACTAAATTCTTGGTTGTAATGATCAACTAACTCTTGGTTGGTAATGGTCAACTCTACAGAGAAAGGAAAGCAAGCTGATTCTGGTGCTCCTAAATTGTGAACATCTACTTCAATATAAATTGGGATTTGAGATACAGTGATAGGACTTGAAGCACACAATCTTGTGATTTGGGTTTGAAGAATTAATAATTGAATTATCTCATTTTCTTTTTTCTTTTTTTTAAATGATATTGAACAAGTTAAAGCTTTATTGAAATTTATTGAAATCAATCACTATTTACACTATTGAATATCTATTTTCATGAGAAAAAATTACTCATATAAACTTGTAACATACACTTGATGGAAAACAAAACACCACCACCACATCTAGTTTTGTTATTTTTCTTTTATGGCGCCCAACTTTTGTTATTATAACACCTATTATCAATAACAATAATATACTACAACATCTTTAAAACTCAAACTATAGCATCGCTCTTTTCAAAACCTCAATCTCAAAACTCAAACAAATCATCCATTTGAAATCCAAACTCAAAAAAAGCACTAAAAAACACACAATCCACATCAAATTCAACACAACCATTTTTTTTTTAAAAATCTTACCTCATTTTAAACCTAAAGAACCCAACTTTAATTCAAAAACACCCCTAACTTTAATCCAATTTTTGACCCTTCTTTTTCACTTATTTTATTTTGTGTTTATTCATTTATTTTTTATAGTATAGACACATTGACACACACATACACCTATCCAATCTACCTACACAAAAAGATAAAAACACTACCCGTGATCTTTTTCCCTTCACAATCACTAACTATTCTTGATCTTGTGATTCAAATTAAAGCCCCAACCCAAAAAAGAAAACAAAAAAAGATGTGTGTACATATATGTATATATATAAATGGGGACCACAAAAAAGTCCAAATCACAACCGTGATCACCACTGGAAATAATTTCTAGCCCTCCCTGATTCGTTTGTGAGAGAACACTCTGTCACCGCTGAACCCCACCTACATGTCATTGTGCGCCGCCTAAATTTTCTCAAATAAAAATGACAGCGTAAAAGCACGAAAACTTAAAAGGGAGATTTGTAAAAATGCCCCTATGGTTTGACTTCTTGAGAAAATAATCCTTTTATTTTGAATTTCCAAAAAAAAAAAAAAAAAAAACTTTCCTTGGGGTTATTGATGGGTTCAGATTTTTTTTTTTTTCAATTATTAACACCGGACTAGAATATTATCAGCATTAGTTAAGATAGAACTCTAAAGTATGATCCAAATTCTTATTCCTAGAAGCGGGAGAGAGCTATCCATATAGAGTAAAAAACTACTCATAATTAATAGAAATACCAATAATTAATGAGAGAATACATATTGAACCCCACCCATGACTTGATGCATGTATAGGGGTGACTTATGCCACTACAACAATCCCACTTGCCACAGTTCAGATTCTTTTAGGTCTCTCATTCTTTTGAAATTTTTCCTAATCAAGTGATAAATAAGCGTAAAAAATATTATATGATTAAATTTTCTCAATTCTTTTTTCTCTTTCATATGTTTAAGTATGTTTCATTCAGATTTTAAACTATTTTTAAAAACAGTTTAAACATAGAGAGAATGATCCTAAATTCTTTTTTCTCTTTGATATGTTCAAGTATGTTTCATTCAAATTTAAAATATTTTTAAATACAGTTTACACATAAAGAGGACAATTCGAGATTGTTTCTGATACACAATTAAGGCATTTTTAAGAAAATATAAAACTATAACGTCATTTTAAGTTATATCACCTTATTAGAACCAAAAATATTATTGGAATGAAAATTAACCATTAAATTCAACTTCAAGATTCCATAAAAATCAAAATATTAAAAAACATAAAAACATTTAAATTTTGAAATATAATTTCTTCTTATAATTGTATACCAATATTATATTTCCCATGCTGTAGCTATATCCTGTGATTTTGTAATACAACAAGAGCATTTTTATTTAAATTTGAAATCAGAGAATTATTTTTCAAAAGTGATCAAATTTATGGACTTTTGTAAATCCTCTAAATTAAAAAAAAGAAAAAGGGAAAACTTTTCCTTTGCAATCGCGCCCGCACTTATTTCAATTGTCAGTAAAAACGGCGTCGGTTAGGGGAGTAAATGGGAGGGTAGTTTTGAAAAAAAAGAGCAGATGAGGGTGTTTTGTTTGATAGATATTTATGGGTAAATACGGATCATATATATTTTTTTTGGGCAGGAGAAAATTATGGATAATTGGATACTATTGTAAAATTGTGAATGGTGATTGTACCTGTAGTATGTATTTTTCCTTCTTTTTTGAAACAGCCTGCAGTATGTATTTGGATATGTTGAAAAGGACAAAGTGATTTTGGGTAACCAAACAATAAGATGGAAATTTATTTATTTTGAACATTGTGTGGAAATTTTTTATAGAAAACAATCAAGAAAAATAGAGAAATTAAATACCACATATCTTCATTTCCAGCTTTAGAATGCACATTTATTAGCATTTGAGAGGAAATTTTAATTACAGTATAGTGGAAATAGATTGCTTTCGATTATAAATATAAATATTTAAATTATAAATTTAATATGTAGTATTTTAATATTTGAATTTTGGTAGATATTAAAAATAAAATAAATACATATAATGTTATTAGTAGTTTATGATCCATCATTCAATCATGATATCAATGTTGAAAATTACATTTTCAACAATTACAAAAGTTAATCGGAATCTTATAAATCAAACCGTTTCCAATTTCAAGACCCATAATTGTACTCAACGTATGCCATATTTCAATAGCTAAATTGATTAATACTTTCTATTATAGTTAACAATTAAGATCTAAATTTTTGTAGCTCAAAAAAAAAAAAAAAAGGATCTAAATTTTTGTACCTAGATGGTACCCCCCTAAAGATAGGTTAAATTAGAGGTAAGAAAATTACTACTTGATTTATATTGTTTTATATCTCTAGCCTACCAAAATTCCACCCTAAATGAGATTACAAACAAAATTAAATAAACAACTAAATTATCAATTTTACACGTCACAACTTCCTAATTTCCTTTCACATCCGTAATGAGAGTTTGTATCCCATTAATACACTTATCAATAACAAATTTTCAAATCGTCGTCAAAGTCACTGTTTAATCTTAATAAATTTGAAAGTAGATCAACGTCTTGCGATATACTCTATCATTATTATATTTTTTCATTATTCTATAATTATATATATAAATAATAAAACTAGTTATTAATCGGGGACCATGCGTGGCCCGATGAAGGCCCGATGAAAGGCGCACCCCACTTGGTCATTAGAAAACAGGTTTGTGAGCTCTCTATTTTTAGAAGTAGATTTTTAGACCGTTACGTAAATGAATTCTATTAATAAATTTTGATAAATATATGATTTAGTGTTAAAAGTTGTATATGTATTAAAAAAGCAGTTGTTAATCTCGCCAACATTGATTACATTTTGCTAACACAAAGTACAAATTACAAACTTCAAAAAAAAAAAGATTTACAAATTATAAAAATTAAAAATTAAAAAAAAAGGTAAAAAAAAAATAGGTCCCACATTTTCCCAACATTTTCTCTTCTCTCTCTTCTTTATTTTCTCACTCACCAAACACAAACACAAAAGACACACACAGTGAAAACCAAAAAACAAAAACCAATCCATCATCACACTTTGCTCTCCTCTTCCCTCCATTTCTCTTCCACGCCACTAGCCCATCTCTCTTCTCTTCTCTTCTCTTGCCAACAAACCAACCAACCAACCAACAAAATCTTCTCTCAACCTCAAACTAGTTCTTTTCAGGTTGTTCTTCTCGTTCTTCTTGTAATAACAACTCGCTCTCTGTCATACACACACACACATTTGCATAATTTCATTGCTTTGATGTGAAAGCCAGATGAAAACGAACATGGGGTTATGTTTTGGAGACTCCCCATAAAAGTGTTTTTGTTGTTTCTTGAAAACAGTGTTTCAGATTGTCAAACAGTTCTTTGTTGTTGTTCTTCTTTGTATACAGTTGTCTTAGATGTCTTCAGACCTTCCTGGCTTCTTTGTTTTGATTCACGTTTTTGGCTTTCAACTCCTTCGAAATATATTATTATTTATTTAATATTCTTTTGTTCTCTTCTGTTTGCTTGTAGAGAAAATTTTTTCTTAACATACCCATATGATATCTTCAAATTTTGGATCTTAGTCTGTATTTAAAATATATATATATCTCTTTATATACATATTTTAGTATATTATTATTATTATTATTATTATTATTATTTTTTGCAGTTTCTAGGCAACCAAACAAAGTTTTTATTTTGTTTTGTTGGTATAATGTTAAGGTACTGATCTTGAAACTGTTGTGTATGATTTTGCAGGGCTGAAACTGTTTCTGGGTTGTGAGCGCAAGGGTGGATTGATTGATTGATTGATGGTTTCACATTTATGGTTGTTGAGAGTTGGAGACTTGTGGTTACATTGAACACAAAAGGAGCTATAGAAAATTGTATACATATAGTAAAAATATAGGTGGAGGTTCTCTCTTGTCATTCAGCTGATTTGATCAGACTCTGGTTTGGACAGCAGACAAGAGAATCTAGTACTGGATTTATATGTAGATATATTTATGGTTGTTCATTCTGTTGTTGAATGTCACTCCTTTTTGCTGGATCTCATTTTCACTTTTGAGGGTGTAGCTGCTGTTTTTTTCACCACCTTTTGACTTTATGATTTGTAGGATCAAAAGCTTTGCTCTTGCTAGTTGGATGATATATATACAGTGAGTTTTTCACTTTGGCTTGATTGATTTTTGAGCCAAAAGGGTGTCTAGATCTTCAAGTTTGAGGCACCCATTTTGGGGGGTGTATGTATGTTATGTATGTGTGTGTGGAAGCTTTTGTGAAGATGAGGTGGTGAAGAGTGGTGGGGGATCTTTTTGTTTGTGTAATTGTTGAGGGTGGTCTTCGTGTGAATCAGTGAAAAGGGTCTTGTTATTTGTGAGATCTTGTCTCTTGAATTACCAGAATGAAACTATTGAGCATGTCTGTTGTACAAGTTGTCTGAGTCCAACATGGTGGGGGCAGACCAATAATGCAAATGATGTTTGTTTGTGTATGTAGTGTTTCTTGGACATGGTGTGCTTTTTTAGCATCTTCAATGATATTGGCATGATGGTTGTTCAGACTTGAGAGTTAAAAGACTTGAATCTGTTTAAGCAAAGTAAACCGAAAAAATAAAAAAATAAATAAAAAAATGAGTCAAGGAGTGAAGAGAGGGAAGCAGGAGAAAGGTAGTTCAGATGTGGCTGAGAAGGTTGTTGTTGCTGTTAAGGCGTCCAAGGAGATTCCCAAGACTGCCCTTGTTTGGGCTCTGACTCATGTTGTTCAACCTGGGGATTGCATTACATTGCTTGTGGTTGTCCCTTCACATGGTTCTGGTATATTCTGTTTTCTTACTGCTTTCCTTTTGTTCATTGTTGATTTGATTGTTATGGCATTTGAGTGTAAAGAAGTCAGTGACATTTGTTTTTAAGCCTGATTGGGTTGTTTCGAGATTCTGTTCCTATTTTGTTCCATACAATCCTAATTTCAGTGGTTTTAACCAAAGTTTTTGTTATGTGTAAATATTTGGTAACAAGTCACATGTCTAATCCTCTTGCTGGTCCATTTTGTGACGGTTTCATGAAACTAGTACCTTGTGGTTAATGATAAGGAAAACTTATCTCCGTGGCTTCAAGCTGAAATTGGGAAACCTTAGTTTGTCATTCACCCTGATATATATATACATATGTTTCTTTGAGGAAGGGACCTTTGCTGCATATTAGCAATCTTACAAACTTGTTGGTAAGTTTGTTGGTGATAACTGCATGCTTGCTGCAAACTTCAGGTAGAAGATTTTGGGTTTTCCCAAGATTTGCAGGGTGACTGTGCCAGTGGACACCGGAAGTCTCATGCTGGAGCAACTTCGGACCAGAAGTGTGATCTCACGGATTCCTGCTCCCAGATGATACTTCAGCTTCATGATGTTTATGATCCAAATAAGGTACATTCCTGTCATGGGTTTATCATTGCACATGGTTTCAGACTTCTGTTTTATCTCTTATATGCTCTTTGTTATGCAGATTAACTTTAAGATAAAAATTGTTTCGGGATCACCTTGTGGGGCAGTAGCTACAGAGGCAAAGAGTGCACAAGCCAACTGGGTTGTGTTGGACAAGTAATACACTTTTTTTTTGACTTTGTTTTGAAGTTGTGGCATGATACCATCACTGTTAAGCATTTGATGCAAGTTCTTGTTAACTGACTCTTACTCTACAACTAATTATCATTCGCTTAATTTATGGATCTTTTTCCTGTTTTGTTGGTGCTCATCGTAGACAGCTCAAACATGAGAAAAGCGCTGCATGGAGGAGTTGCAATGCAACATAGTGGCTATGAAGCGTTCCCAGCCAAAAGTTCTTCGGTTGAATTTGGTTGGATTATCTAAGGAAGAAGCTGAAGTTGCTTGTCTGTCAACATCTGATCCAGATGAATCATCTGAAAAGCATCCAAAAGACAAGAACAATTCTTCAGATTCCATTAGAGGGCCGGTTGTGACCCCAACTAGTAGTCCTGAGCAAGGGACACCATTTACTGCTACTGAAGCCGGAACTTCGTCAGTGTCAAGCTCAGATCCTGGAACTTCACCATTTTTCATCTCAGAGATTAATGGAGATCTGAAGAAAGATGAATCATTAGTCATTAGGGAAAATCGGGATCATGAAGACTCTAGTTCAGATACAGACAATGAAAATTTATCTTTATCGTCAGTGAGTTTGAGATTTCAGCCATGGATGACGGAATTTCTAAAATCTCATCATCAACCGTCACATCTCATGATGGAAGAAGAATGCTCTGGTAGCACTAATGGTAAGGCTCTGAAATCAACAACCAAAGCTTTGTTAGAGAAGTTGTCGAGACTTGATTTAGAAGCTGGAGTTGGAATGTCAAAATATAGGACCGATTTTGAATTCAGCGGAAATGTGAGAGAAGCAATTTCACTATCGAGAAATGCGCCCCCTGGTCCGCCTCCATTGTGTTCGATATGTCAACATAAGGCGCCAGTATTTGGCAAGCCACCCCGGTGGTTCAGCTATGCTGAGTTGGAGCTTGCTACCGGTGGATTTTCACAAGCTAATTTCTTGGCAGAAGGTGGGTTTGGATCTGTTCACCGGGGGGTACTGCCAGACGGCCAGGCAGTTGCTGTCAAGCAGCATAAGCTAGCCAGTTCTCAGGGCGATCTGGAATTTTGCTCGGAAGTGGAAGTTCTGAGCTGTGCTCAGCACAGAAATGTTGTTATGCTCATTGGATTCTGTATTGAGGACAGAAGAAGATTGCTGGTTTATGAATATATATGCAATGGATCTCTGGATTCACATCTATATGGTAATTCACTGCCGCTGTTTTTTCAAAAAACTTAAACTAGCAGGTCATGCGTGTGTTGATTTTAAAGGCTTTGTGTCATCTCATACTGATTGAGGGCATCTCACCTAACTACTCGGTGATTGGTGATTGCTATTTGCATACCAAAACCTGTTCTGTCAATCCACTTTTTATAGTTCCTTGTCTATAGTGTTGAAACTTAAAACAAGTGAAGGGCTTCATTGTAATTATCAGTCCATTATCAACATTTATCATCATTATCAGTTCTGGCTAGCATCCATTTTGTAAATGCATTAAATGTTTGTGTGTTGTACTGTTGTTGCAGGACGTCATCAAGAACCATTAGAATGGTCTTCAAGGCAAAAAGTTGCCGTGGGAGCAGCTCGGGGTTTGCGATATCTTCATGAAGAGTGCCGAGTGGGTTGCATTGTGCACCGTGACATGCGGCCTAACAACATCCTCCTCACTCATGATTTCGAACCACTGGTATAACTTCCTCAACTTCTCTTTCGAAAATAGGAAAAGTTCTTTAGCGTTCCAGTAGGATTACTTCATAAAATTTTCTTGAACTGGTGTAGGTTGGAGACTTTGGCCTTGCAAGGTGGCAACCTGATGGCGATATGGGTGTAGATACGAGAGTAATCGGAACATTTGGGTAAATTCTGAATGTCATATTTTGCTTGTAACTTCTGTGTACGCATGCAATTACAAAACTCATAAGATTCTGCTCTGATGTAGGTATTTGGCACCAGAATATGCTCAAAGTGGCCAAATCACAGAAAAAGCAGATGTATATTCATTTGGTGTGGTATTAGTCGAGCTTGTTACTGGACGAAAAGCAGTGGACCTTAACCGACCAAAGGGCCAGCAGTGTCTCACTGAATGGGTAAATTTTGAGTTTTTAAGAATTCAACTTGTTAGCTGGTTACTGATAATATGTTTAAGCTGTTCTTATAAGGCTAATTTTTTGAAATAATCTGTAAAGGTGTATGTTCTTTGGTTTGTTCTTAATTTATTTATCGTGTCTTTTGTTCTGGAATAGGCACGTCCGCTATTGGAAGAATATGCCATTGATGAACTGGTTGACCCAAGGCTGGGAAATCGATATTCAGAACACGAGGATCTATTGCATGCTTCATGCAGCATCCTCATGCATAAGACGGGACCCTCATTCCAGGCCTCGTATGTCACAGGTAGGAGAAAATTTGATTAGAGAACGTTTTTATATGTTTGACGAGTCTAAAATATTTATGGCATACTTAGTCTTCCAAGAAACTAAATGTTAATTGCTAGTAAGTGTCAGAATCTGTTTCTGATGCCTGATTTAAGCAGTTTCATCAAATACACAAGACTTGTGTTCGTCCTTGTAAAATGAAATTATACTCATTCTTGAACTCTTAGGAGTCCCACTATAGATTTTGAATTGGTAAACCAAAAATGGATGACAGGAAAAGTTTAATAATAAAAATAATGATGGAATGTCATAAGAATCACAAGCAATTAGAGGACTTAAGAGATTTTCTGTGAGAAATTCCTGTTCCTGGTATCGGCATTCCGAGAAACTGTATATCACGTTTTAACGTTTCTCATTGGTCCATGTTATTATCAAGAAATCATATGCCTTAGCTGTTTTCTGACTTGTCACATGCTTTTTGGTCAAAGGTGCTTCGCATATTGGAAGGCGACATGATCATGGACTCAAACTACATTTCAACACCAGGATATGATGTTGGAAGCCGGAGTGGACGGATCTGGGCAGAGCAGCAGCATCAGCAGCAGCAACAATGTTACAGTGGTCCCTTGTTAAGTGAAGCTCTGGAAGGATTCACTGGGAATCTCTCTCTCGATGCGATAAGGCCAACCTTCTGGGAAAGGGATAAGGCCAGAAGGACTACATGTGAAGATGATTTGTAAAGAGCTTGCTGTGTCCCATTACCTCAACCTGCAATCTTGTTCTGAATATGTATCTGGTCCCTTCCTGTATTCCCTTTCCTTTCATATTTTTTTTTTGGTTATGATTTCTTCTTAATTTTTGTCCAATGCCATTCTAGATTTTGCTTCTGTGTATAGTGGTAGGGAAAGTAGGGATAGTATCATAGTAAGGTTTTGTAATTCTTTTGAGAAATGGAGGTAATCAATGTCAAAACTACTATGTTCAAACTCTTATCCTTTTTGGCTAAAATCAATATATAATTAGTCTCAATATTATTCTCCCTTTTCCATTTTCAATGTTAAAACACAACTACTTGTACGTTTGTTTTTCTGAGGATAAAAGAAAATCCTCCAACTGAAAATATATCAAAAGTAGATCTTAACTTGCTTGTTTGATACATGATTACAAGTTTAGGTCATTCCACCTACATTACAATTTGTAGTGTTGGTCGTCCATCACTTTCGAGTATACACCATAGGACATGATACCACTTTTCTTTCTTCCAAGATGAATGCATGTTTGAATGTATTTCGATCCACTTATGTCACAGATCATCAATAAGATTATGACGTAGGTCATCAATCACATTCTTGGTACATCACAAATTATCATCAATCACATTCTAAGTACATCACAAATTATCCTAGATTATGACATAGCTCATCAATCACACTCTTTGAAGTACAAATCATATGACATGATATATCAACTTTTAATTTCCAAGATGAATGTCTAAGCCTGGATTATCCAAACTTAGCTTTCGCGTGTATGTTTGTGCTAGTACATTTGTTGTCGATGGTGGGGACCAAAGTTACAGATTCTGGCTCAACAGTTACTCATTCACAGCAGCAGGACAATTATTCTGAAAAGCGGACGATGGAAAGATAAATCTGAGATTTTGTCTTACGTTGAGAAGCATACAAAGCTTTAACCAAACATTAAATCTGCAAGCATTAATTAGAAGTGGACCCTTTACACTTGACTGTCATTTTTCTTTTTTTAAATTTCAAAAAACTAAAAAAAATTTAAGACGTGTGAAAGCACAGATTTGAATTTTAAGCTTGGTATGGTGAGTTTTCTGTTGGTGACAAGAGCCTGAAAAATTTTCAGAGATCAGAAAGACAGATGATGTAAAACATGGTCATTTATTGTATGTAAGCCTTTCTTTGGTGGTGCCTTGGCAAGTTGGCATCACTGACAATCTCTACTCGTCATTTTCTTATCTACACGAATCAACTTGGATTGCTTATCTCATGTGAGTTTAAGCAGTTTTAAAATTCGTCAAAAACGCGCTCAAATAGAGTGATACAGTGGTATCACCCCCACCTGCCTCTGCTCCAAATTGCAGGTCCAAATGAAAAGATATCCTATCCTTTGTGTAAAATGTTTGGCCTAGGCCTCTCCCACTATTTGAGAGTAGTCATCCGAACCGTGCTATTAGAATTTCATCTAGACTTGATCTCGATAATCTTCTAACTTGAAAATATATCAGAAAATCAAAAAAAACCTTTAATAAATAAATTCGTCAAAAACCTTTCTTCATTAAATTTGTTAGAACTTCAAAACTTGAACTAGAATCTGACACTAAGAGGTGTATCTAATTGAAGTTCCAGAAG
Organism: Nephelium lappaceum; assembly: GCA_021234005.1. Taxonomy (NCBI): domain Eukaryota; kingdom Viridiplantae; phylum Streptophyta; class Magnoliopsida; order Sapindales; family Sapindaceae; genus Nephelium; species Nephelium lappaceum. The sequence continues at coordinate 3,624,068 of CM037997.1, read as the reverse complement.
ACTATTGGATAAACTTTAGACATTCTTCCACTTTAACATCATCTTTAAAGAAATTTGGTTGTAAGACCCTTTCGCTGTTGCTGGATTCACTTTTTTCGAAGAATGGACCTTGCATCAAGTTTGGCCCCTTACTCGCCCACCAACTCTTTGGTTTGGGAGAAGAGATTTATTTTACCATTTATGAACATAAATTCATCACTAATATAGTTCAGATATGTCATTTGACACATTTAAAGGGAAACAGAAAACAGATATTCAAAAAGTACATTTGATAAAAGTGATTTTTCTTATTTTATTTTGAGTTTTCAGGTTTCTCCTTATCTGCATATTCAAGCAAAAGAAACAGTACATGACTACAGTTAACACTCTCCTCAGTTAAACAACAGGCCAAAACTCACAAACTATTTCATCATCTATAAATTGTAATACCAAATAATAATTAAACAATAATAATTTCAAACAATAATAAAACTAAGTTCTATAGTGTACACTTATGCTCTATGTTTGTTTGACAGGATTTAATGGATGGGAAGAGATTTCAAATCCCAAACCCATCAAATCTTGTGCTTGGGTTTGGAAAGGAAAGAGATATTACCTTTCTTGAGCTCACCTTGATTTCCTACCGGGGCAGGATACGGAAACTCACCGCAGATGGTGAGTTTCCAACTCCCGTCTTGCTAGGAATCATATATATATTTTTTCTCAATATCTTTTTACCTATGTTCTTTTTATTTTAAAATATGTAAATTATTTATTATAAATTTATAATAAATATATTTAATAAAATTCATTAAAAATATTTTTATGAGATTAATAATTTAAAAATCAATTAGTAAATAAAAATCATAATTGTAATAAAGAAAATTATAATTAATTTTATTAATTTTTTCATTTATAATTAATTCTTTATAATTAGTTTGTTTAATTTTTCATATTTAAGATACTTGAAAATTAATTTAAACTAATGTTATATTTATCAGTTCACTCAGATTTGTTTCAATCTCAACTGCACCAAACACATTACAACACTAATTTAATTCAATCATATCTTATCTAATCCTATCCTATCAAATACTATCAAATTCTATCTCATCCAATCCAGAGTGCCAAATAGAGCCTTACTTTTTTTTTCTTCTTTTTTTTCTTTTTTAAGATACGACTTTAAGTGTAGCAATTTGATCCCAAAACGTTGTCAGACTGAATAAGAGATGTTTACATTCACCGTTCAGGATTATGAATTCTCTTCAACTTCGCAGTGTTGGGAATCACAAGGCAAATGTGGATGTCCAAAAACAATTCAATAGCTTCCAGCTGATAGGAACTTCACAAGAGAACGAAATTTGTATGTTTCACACCCTTGTCGATAACTCCCTAGAACTTTCGCATTTTCGACCTTGCATATCTAGAGAACGAAAGCAGAAAATATAAAATCGGAAAGTGTTTGCCAATATAGAAGGCAACAGTGAAACAAGTAAAGATGATGAGTACTCTATGTGCATGCCGCCTCTATCAGATGATGGTAACATGCTGCCCTGAAGCTCCTCCATGACTCTATTAGCTTGCTCAATTTCCTGAGGAGAAGAAAAGAACAGTGGAACGAAGAGTTAACATCATTTGATCCAGTAATGCACGGATTTCTAGCTTCCAACATAGATTTTAATAAAATGAAAATGGAGTTCCAGTAGGGAGATCATAGAATGATAGTTACCTCAACCAAGGCTTAGTCCTGAAACTAGTAGGGGTGGCAAATGAGGCCGATCAAGCCAACTTTTAAATTGTTCAAGCTTGACTTTTCAAGATATGGTCGATTATTTATAGTGCAAATATTGTTGTTTTCAGGTAATTAGTCAAGACTTGTCAAGTTTATGAACAATTTGGATTCGCAAACTCTTCACTTTGAATGTAGTAAAGATTACAAACGAACCAACTTGCACATTTTCTTTCTTTTTTTTTTTTTCCATTTTTTCATCAAGACCATAAAGGAATCACATACGCAGTCTTTCACATATCAAAGCAGTAAGTTACTCAAGAAATAGGATCTTAGTCTAGCCTTATAATTAGGTTAGAACTTTTTCTAACATAAAGAAATGAAAGTGAACTAGATTCTATGGAGCTCATTTCTGAACTGATCATGAACAGCTCAATTTGCTAAAAGCCATACAAACTTGTCAGGATTGGGCAAGTGAACCCTCTTTGTTCAAGGTGCACAACAACGTCATCAAGGAAACTTAACTTATAACATGGAAGCATAGAATACGATAGCAAATTCGATAACTATAATTTATACAAGGAGTAAGCAATACCTCATAATCAGCAAATGCCACTGGCATTCCACCTTTTGCACGCAGTTTGAGCATACTGAATCCAGGATACCTAGAACCAAGAAGAAATTAGTCCATCGAGTTTCGTGCTCAGCAATTCAGTGCATAATTGCAAAATGGGACAGGGAGATGGTTAGAAAACAGTGTAGACAATGAGAGACTCAATCTTACAATGGAGAAAACTTCATTTAAATGCAACATTGACGCAAGGATAAAATTGCAACTTACAAAGACAAAACTTGCTTTAGTTCATCTTCTGTACAATTCGGACCTAGATTTGCAATGAATAAAGTTGAACATGGTTGGACGCCACCTTCAAAAGTCTTTTCTGACTGCTCCTGCAACTGCCATCTCATAGTATATAGCAAGTAAAAAATACATTTGGGCTGAGATAATTAGAAAGCAGTCACCACATAACATTTTACTTTTTTCATCTATACGAACAGAGTGTTTTTCTATTTTACTAAAACAATGGTGTAAGTTGCTATGTATATGTGTCTCTTTTATTTATGCAAGTTCTTAATTTCAACACTTTTTAACATAATACATTGACCATCATTGTGTGTAAAGAACAATTTTCTACAAATCACCAAGTAAAAAGGTTCATTTCCCCCACAAACCCTCCCACCCCAGCCTTTTTGACAAGTTGATATTTCACTTACATTTACAACTGCCACAGCATTGTTGGCATCAGCTGCCGTCTCCCTGCAAATTACCAGACAGAATCACAGAACGACTAACTTTAGCAATACACTCAAGTCACAGAAACCTAGTTAATCACTTAGCACTCTGTATACTCAACACACGAAGGTCCGAAAATACTTTCTCATTCCTCTTAAGTTAGTATTGTGCTTTTTTTAAGTGCTTCTAACCTGTTTGCAGCCACAGAATCACCCTTTTCACCAGAATCATCATTATCTGGCACAGATGCATCATCTGCATCACTGTCTCCTAAAAGTGAAAAAAGTAAAAAAGAATATGGCTACATGAGCAAGTCATTAAGTATAACATGCCCATTTGTTGGACAATACAAACTGGTCAGCAAATTACCATCAGCACTTGAAGTTTCGTGAGTGTTAGCTGCTGCTTTAGTTCTTTTATCAATAACAACATAGGCACCACTTCCTGTGCAAAAAAAGGAAGAAATCAGCCGATCGTCTAAAACTATATTTAAAACTCAACCACAATTTCATGCGGTTTGCATTTATTTAGAGAAAAACTTCATTAACCTGGCTTCCGTTTCTTTCGTGAGTTTGATCTAGCTAGTTCAATATGCAGAACCGATCCCGCCTGCGGATCAAATTTCACACCCTAACCACAACCAACAGAACAAAGTTTGAAACCACCCCCATTTCCAAATTCACATTCTCCACACAAACAACACATTTACTCCTCTTAGCTCAAATGAATCCGATCAGCGATCACAAAAATAACCAAAACCAAAGCCCTCATTCTTATACAAAACTTTCATCTTTCGATTGTTGATAGTTAACCAAAAGAAACTTAATGCTATCAAAACAGGAACCAACATTTCACAATTCAAAAATATCCAGAACACTCAAATTTTCTCGATTTTCTTCTCCACATTACATCACAAGACCATCAAAATTCAATCCAACACACCTCAAAAAACGTACCAAAACAACAAATTCACCAAATGACCACAAAAAAATCTCACATTCAATGTATGCATCGCTGCAATTGCCGCCTGATGATTGAAAAACTGTAGCAAATGCAACAACCTACAAACAAAACAACAACAAAAGATAAGATCAAGCTTTAAAATCTTTCATATTTTCTCAGAAATCAAACAAAAAATTAGATTTTCACATAGCAAATGCAACAACCTGCAAACCAAAACAACCAAAAATATCAAGCTACGAAATTTTTAAAATTTTCTCGAGAAACAAACAGAAAGTTTCAATTTTTCTTTCATCGAACGCAACAACCTACAGACAAAACACAAAATTTTTCAAATTTTCTTGGAAAACAAACAGAAAATCAAATTTAACCTACAAAATTTTCAAATTTTCTCGGGAAACAAACAGCAAACAGAAAATTAGAAGTTGCTCGTGGCGAATTCAACAACCTGCAAACAACAACAACCGAACAATCAAACTTATAAAAACTTTTCAAATTTTCTCGGGAAACAAACAGAAAGTCAAGATTTTCGCGGGAATTTTTTTTTTTTTTTTTAAAAAGACTTGATTAGTAAAAGAGAGAAAGAGATGATTTCGGCAGCTACCTGGTTACCGCGACCGGTGTACTTGAGCTGGCAGGAGTCGAATCCCGGTTTTCGCCGGAAGAGGTTGTGGATCTCGCGCGCCTTCACGTCGTCCGGCAGTCCGGAGACGAAGAGCGTGTTTACTCCGTCGTCTTGATGATGATGAGGATGTGGAATCTGATGATGTGGAGGATGATGATGGTGGTGGTGTGGAGGAGGAGGCGGAGGCGGAGGAAGGAGGTAGTAAGGATCGTACGGTCGCTGTGACATGTCAACGGACGCCTGCGATTGGTTTTGTGGAGAGATTGCGCCGGAGAACTTCGCGGCGGCTCTGGTGGTGGTGGTGGTGATTTTTGGGAGGTTTTATTAGTTGTTGTTAGTGGTAGTACCTTGGAGTACAATGCCTTCAAGCGTTTAACAACTTGGAATTGAATACATTGTAAGAATGTGAGAAATACATGTTAATTGAATACATTGGTGATTTTATATGAGATATTTTTTTATTATATTAATTGTAAGAATTAACATTTTGTGTTAAAAAAATAATATATATATTGTTTAAAAAAATTAATTATTTTTATATATTTATTTTGATTTTCTCTTCTAATATTTAGGCATACATTGAAAAATTAGGTGTTGGATAAATGACAAACTTAGGCTTTCAAGTTTTCAAAAATACGTTATAAATTTTGATGAAGAAAATTAAATATAAAATTAAAAGAATTAAAATTTCAATATATGACTACAGTTAATCTTATCAAAATAATCAATAAAATTAATCAAAATCAATTCATTTAGACAATCTACTTTTATATATTTTGAACCATATTTATCAAGCACCACTTACTAAAAACTATAACCAAAACCCACTTCTTCAAACTAATCTATAAAAATGTTATAATTATATTATTTTTACATATTAAACAAATTTTGAATTTAAATTTTTAATATGAGTGGCTGAATAACTTGAAGCTAAGATAGTCCTAACTAGGGTAACTCAAAAAATTGAATAAAATTTAAATTTAAATTTACCTATGAAACACAAGAAAAAAAAAATTAAACAAGTATATAGCAGAGATTGCAATTACAAATAATAATTAACATATACTAATTAATACACAAAATTAAATTACATATATTTTTTTAATAAAAAACACCCATAAAAATCAAGAAAAATAAGGCCTCCAAGTCCTACGACGAGTGGATGACGTGGCGGTGACCAAATCATCAGTCCTCCTCACCACTGCGTGAACCGCCACGACTGCCGCCCCATCCAGCAGCGCCACCACCACACTCACCGCCGCGTCCGTCCGGCACAGAAGCAGAAGAGTGAGCGTCGTCCACGCGACCGTCACCACCCAGCACTTGAGGCGGAGGAAGTGGAGAAGCAGCCACGCCGCCGCCATGATCACGAACTCCTTGAGCGGCTGCGGGTGCCAGACGAGGCTGAGGAAAAGCAGCGAGAGCACGATCGTCGAGTATTTGGCGCGAAAGTGGGAGAGATTGAAGGCAATTCTCGCGATCGCTTCGGTGGAGCTCCGCGGTAAGTTGACGGCGCGGCAGTTGAACATGGCCATCCACGGCGGAGGCGGCGGATTTTGGATTTGATTTGTTTTTTTGTTTTTGTTTGTTGGCGCGTGAGATGCAGTCGATGGTGGAGCGGTCAAGGTGGTTTATTAAATTGCATGAAGACAAAGTGTATGCAGAAAAATTTTCAGAATAGTCCTTGTAGTTTCAGAAAATTTTTACTTTTTCTCATTGTTTTTCAAAGTGATCTAAATGATTGTAAAATGAAATTTGATACTATGGATAGTTGGTGGGATTAGTAGAGTGATTGTAAATGTTTTTCATTTTTAAAATATTTGTTGAAATAGTTATGGAGTTGAAATTTGGTAGATAAGTTTGATGATTTAATTTCGATAAGTATGATGATGGTTTTTCGAAGTCTGAGATTTTGATGTATTTGATTTGGTCGAAGCTTTTGGTTGGTAGCCCTTCGAGTCCCAAGCACAAATTTCTTTTCAAGAAGTTATAGGTAAAAGTTTATTTAAAATTTTCCTCATATATTTAGTTTAATTACATTTTTGTATTAAAGTTAAAAGTATTTCATATTCTCATTTCAATGTTGTAGAGTTACATAAACTATTAAGTATGAGTTGTTGGATGAAATCGTCTTGGTGATGTTAAAGATGGCTTTTGTGAAGAAATTACTCCTCACTTTGTAATCAAAAGTTCGAGAATTTGTTGCTCTCTGAATGGTTTTAAAGTTAGCTTAATCTTTAACTTTTCGTGTTTCTTTGATAGAATTGAAGTGCTCTAACAATGGTATAGAGCTTACCATAGAACATCCAAGATACTAAAATTTTTCTTTCTACTTTTGGTAATATAACATGCCATTTTAAACCTATAGATTGGAACAAAATGACGAATATTCTTACCAATTTTGCCTTGTTATTGTAAGTATTAGGTTAAGGTCATTATTTGCTCTCCCTTCCACTCCTTTGTTACTGAGATCTTCATTATCCATAATACTCTAGGTGTTTTGTCCTTTCCAAAGAAAAAAAAAAATACTAATTACTTAGTATCCATATAAGTTCTTTTTCTCAAAGGAAAATATACAAATTATTAATGGTAAAATAACCCCATTAAAGAGATTAAATCTACAACATTACTCCTCCTCGAGTAATGTTATTGTATCCACACACCAAAATTTGGGTCATTTCAAACAATGTCATTGAGCGTATCATACCACGTTTAAAAATTTATTTACAAATCAACATAAACAACTGGACAAGTGATTCTACTTTTATAGCAATAATCATCACAATTCATATAATAAATACAAATAACTTGCCTTCCCATTTAAATTAAATTTTGATAAATTTTTTGAGTTGCATTGCATTATTCTAACCTTACATAGCAAGTTACTCATAGTACAGAACTGTGAGAAAATAAAAAGAGAAAAAAGAAAAATTGAAAAGAGTGTAACAATGTAACGCTGGTACACAACAACAAATTTTCATAAACCATCAATGTATACACACATATATATATTTATTTATTTATTGAGACTGATCCGAAAAAACAAGTAGGATCAAACAAGATTGGACACTAACGGTGCAGTCCGGAAAACGGCTTCCAACAACTATATTTATTGTACCTAGGAATTGACATTTAACAATAGATCCATATAGACCAACTTTGAAGCATAAAATATGAACCAAACTTAGTTTGAACTAGTAGTTGAAAACATGGAATTTTTGGTAAGTAAACCAACTTCAAAACACGAAAGATGAAACAAATTGAGACAAGTTTATTTTCAAAAACATAAATAAATGAAAACAATTAAAAAAAAAAAAACTAATTTCAAAACACGAAAATTGACTAAACACAAAACACAAAGCCTTTCTACTTAGAAGATGACTATTAATTTATGGAATCATAGAAGAAGATTATTGTACCATTATATGATCCCACAAAATAAACCATCATTAAAGTACATCAATGGCCCCTCTCACATAATCAAATGATCCATCTACCTGTCAAAAATCAAACCAAATGGTCCCTTAGTCTCTACTACACAACCATTAAAAGTGAAAATCCAAAAAAATAATTAAGAAAAATAAACAAACAAACAATAAAAATTAAAAAACAACAAATTTCAATTAATAACACCAATTAATTAACCACCCAAAATTAAATTAAAAATTAAAAAAAAAATAAAAACATAATAATCAACTAGTAGTGGTGGTGGCGGTGGTGGTCATCAACCCGGTAGCTTCTTCATCCAAGAACAAGTCATCCGTCTTCCTGAACACCGCGTGCAACGCCACGAGCACCGCCCCAATAAGAAGGGCGATGACGATGTTAAGGGTGGCTTTGGTGAGGAAGAGGAAGATGAGGGTGAGGATCCCCAGGACGGCCAGCACGAGCCTGTCGTCGATGGCGCGGCCGAGGAAGACGAGTGGCTCGTCGCGGAGGAAGTAGAGGAAGAGCCAGGCGGCCATCATGGCTATGAAGACGATAAGGGAGATGGGGTGCCAGAGGAGGCTGAGGAAGAGGACGAGGAGGACGATCATGGCGTAGTTGACGCGGAAGTAGGCGGCGTTGAAGCGGAGTCTCGATAGGATCTCGGCCAGGGACTTGGGGAGACCGACGGAGCGGTAGTCGAACATCAGACGCCACGGTTGGCGAGAGCCGAGGCCTGATTTGATGCGCTCCTTGGCGCGTGAGATGTACTCCAAGTTCGCGGAGGTTCCGGCGGCGGAGGAGGTCGGGATGGTGCCGTACGTGGTCATCGTCGGCGGTGGGGTTTGACTTTTTGGCGTGATGATTGGGAGGTGTTCGATGAAATGTCTAGAGAGAGTGGAAATGAAAATAAAAATACATCGGGAGGAGAACTAAGAGGAGGTGTGTGTGAGGGGGTGGGTTTATAGAGTGATGGTGAGGTCCCAGTTGCTTGTAGTGTAACCCCATGGTCTGATTGGTTTTGGATTGGATTTTTTGTTGTTTTTTTTCAAGTACTTTTGGATTGGATTTTAATTTAGTAATTTTGATGATTTGGTGTAATTAGAATAATATTTGAAATGGGGATTTGGATTGTTGAGTAAAATATTTGGGATTGGAAGATTTTCGAGTTTGATTAGCCAAAATTATTGATTTAATAGTTAGTATTAAACTATTAATTATAAGAGTAATGTTACACTACTCAAAAATTTGTTTAAATTCATTATCTAAATAATGCGATAAACTTATGTATAATTATCACATTATTTCAAAACTAATGTGGTAACTATAAATCAACTTGATATATCATATTGACAACAGTTTTTGGATAAAGTTTTGGAAAGTATAATATTATTCTAATTATATTTCATAATCAAGTGATTATTTTAGTGTTTCTTATTAGAGTAATGATAAGCTTTTCAAAATATTTGTTCAAATGATATAAGATATAAGTTGTAATATTATATAAATTATAAGATGATATGATTATTAATGTAATGTTGATAATTTATATACCATATCATTTAACCTTAAATTTGGACAAAAAATTTAAAAAACCTAACGTGTTACTCTTATTATTGTAATATGATTAAAAGCAAGAAATATATAGAGAAATATTAATCCTAAAAATAGTTAAATAAAAGAGATATTATATTTTTACATGGTTCGACAATTAATGTGATTTTTACATTCATATAACATACCAGTACTTAATCATTATTAAATTACTATTTGCAATTTCTCAATTCAATTTTCTTTGTTTCAATCTTTTATATATATATATATATATATATATAAAAGAGTAAGGACCAATTAATCAAATTCATTCATTGCATTTGAATTAAATAGGAGAAAAAATTTATGTTTGGAGAGAGAATGCAATTGATGAATTTGATTGATTGGTCCTTACATTTTAAAATCAAGTATACGTGATTATAAAAACATTATATATATATTACTTCTATTATCAGTTTTTTTTTTTTTTTTTTTTTTTTTTTCATTTAAAAAGTTAGAACGAATCAATCAAATTCATTCACTGCATTCTCTCTTCTAAAATAAATTTTCTATCCTATTTAATTTAAATGCAATGAATGAATTTGATTGATTCGTCCCAATTTTTTAAAGTTATGAGACATTGATGAAAATTTTACCATCACTATTTCCTAATTTTGACGAATCAATCAAACTCATCTATTACATTCTCTTTCTTAAAACAATTTTTTTCTTATATTTAATTCAAATGCAATTGATGAATTTTATTGTTTTGTTCTAACTTTTTAAAATTAGAAAGTACTAATGGTAAAATTACTATATATATATAAGATAGTAAAAACTTTTAAATAAATCATTAGTATCATAATACTAATTTAGGCATTTTGTAAATAAATATACATCTGTTACATATAGGGTGGTTTCAAGATCACTCCTAAAAGAAAAGGATCCACTATCCATGCTACTCTCTCATTATATATACATATCATGATTTACAAATGGTTGTGTCAATGTTATGACTTTCTATAAGAATAATAAAAACAACACGTTCCTATTGATCCGCAATTGATCATTTTTGGATCAATACAAACGGGACACACCTGTCCGGATTATGTATTGCCACATGTACTAATGAGTTTATCTTAGGGAAGAAGTATAAATAAAATATCTCAAAAATGTGCTTCAAATATATATATATATATATATCTCAACTATGGTCTACATAACTTACAATTTAATATTGATAGCGAGATCAATACATAACAATTAAATATTTAGATATTACATAGATTATGCTGCAACAATCAGTAAAATAAATATCAGTAATATAGTGATAAGCCATTACTGTCCATGCCGTCCATGGCTTGATCTTACAATTTATGAGTCTTCATCCTGTCCATTGTGGGCTGCCTCCACTTAGTGTGAGTTGCACTCTCTCTCTACTTAAAGAGTTGTTTTTCGGATCGTACCATAAGAGTTTTATCCTACTTGATCTCGATTGTTCTTTAGATTAGTACCAATATGAAAAAAAAATAATTAACAAAATAATATGATAAAGTTGATTAAAAAAAAAATTAACCAACAAACTAATACGATGAGGTTGATTCGATATGTCCGACTTATGCTATGAAACTGTGAGTTTAAGTTATGTCTTCTTACTAAATCTATCGAACTCATGCTATGAAACCATAAGTTTAAGCTATGTCTTCTTACTAAATCTCGAATTAAAAATTATAATACTTACGAAAAAATAAGCACCAAATTAATGTCAATGACAATTGATTTCGTTGGTTAGTGCGCCAGTTGCCCTCATGCCCCCAAAGGCAAGGGTTGATACCCTATGACACCGAAAAGTAAAATTTTTCTTCCACCTTTTATGTGAGTTGCCCTTTCACTTTCGTGTGGGTCTTTCCTATACCTTCATATAGGTAGATCACTCCCATTTGGAAGCAGTTTTTCGAGTCGTGTCATAAGTGTTTCTATTCTGATAAGTTTAAGTTGTCTCCTGGGTTAGTTTCAGTTTATTAATTTTTTTTTTTTTTTAAATAATCATGCGAGTTGTGAAACTTGGCGATCGGACGGTTTAGATTGGTGGGGTTGGTGATCTATGATAGAGTTGAGAGGCACAATAATCTAATATTTATTATTATTATTATTATTATTATTATTATTATTACCCGACATTTTCAACTACCCTTGAAACAATGCACGGGTTGGACTCTAGTGCGGAAAAGACCACACTAACAAGTGTAGGGACGGCTTTGTAAAAAGAAAAAGACGGCAGGATACGACCAAGACCGGCCAGACTGCCCACGTGGCGTGTTCCCACTAGCTAGAAAGTTGTACACTCTTCTCTTTCACATCGAGAAACATTTGGGGGTGTGTTGTTGGTATATTAACTACACAAGCTTCTGCTGAGGTGGCAGCACTGTATTGGGTGGAAGGAACTTTTGAACATTCCAGCCAATGGGATGTGGCCACGTGGGAAGAGGACATGTTGAGTTTGGTTTTGCAATTTATTATTATTATTATTATTTTTTAAAAGAGATTTTTTTATTCTTCTAAAGTAAGTTCAAGAGAGAAAGTGCCACTTTATGTCAAGTTACTTCGTTAGAAACATGCATAACCCCACAACACGCGGTGTGGTGGTACTTAAAAAAGCGTTGCGAGGAAATTTTGGGAACGATTTTGTTGTCAATTTTGCCATGTACATTTGCTGGATTTGGATGAATATGTTTGTCGTTCGGAAACCAAGGAGCTTGATGGAGTTTTAATTCGATAACATTGGTTTTGTAAAATTTTCAGCTCAGTGTAATTTATCGATGATAAAATGTAGTTTGATATATTTAATTTGGAATTATCTATTTAATTTTAACTAAAATAAACTGTTTAAATGAATCTGTTGGACTTGAATATCAATCAATTTGATTACTACCAAAACAGTAGTACTAAGGTAAATCTTTGATGTATGTACTCATCTGTTAAGATAATTTAAGGTATACACATTCACTTATGAGTAACATATAATTAGTTAAGGTTTAAGTAGATCAAATTCCAGTTACTTGAAGTTATTGTTTGTTATACATTACAATATTTCAACGTCTTTTATCTTTCAACCATTCACTTAAATTAATCAAATTTATTTATATTAAGGCTAATATTACTCTTCTCAATTATTATCCTTACTTTTATTTATACTTTAAGCAGAAAGTGCCACTTCATGTGAAATTCATTGCAAGAACACATAACCCCCACAACATGTGGTGTGGTGGTACTTAAAAGAAGGTGTTGCAAGAAAATTGTATGAATGATTCTGTTACCAGTTTCACTATGTACATTATCATTTTGGGAGTTAAAGAGCTTGATGAAGGTTTAACTCAAAATAACTGGTTTTGTAAAACGTTTAATTTAGTCTAATTTATCTGTGATAAGATATAGTACAGTCTAATCAGATTTGGAATTATCTATTTGGTTTGAAGTTAATTGAATAATATGAATAAATTTGTTGGACTTAGATTTCAATTATTTAGTTAAAGGGAATATTCGATGTAATCATAATAATGACCAACTATAATAATTTAAGATGTGTAAATCACTTATGAGTGACATGTATTAACTTGGATTTATGTAGATCAAATTCTGAACGTAAAATTTTCGGTCATATCACATCATCTGTTATCATTCAATCATTCATTTATGTTAATCAAATTAATTTTGTAAATATTACTACTCTTCTCAACAATTAAATTATATATCAATAAGATATATTTTTGCTGATTTGACTGAGTTAAGATGGATAAAATACTGCACTAAGTGTTTTAAAAATACTAACCCACATTGTTTTGAAGATGGATAAAATACTGTACTAAGCGCTTTAAAAATACTAACCCACTTCGACAGGAGAAAAATATTTAAACTATAGTTAAAACATATTGTAGTATTCTCATTTTATTCTATAACATAAAGTCAATAGAAATTTTGTTAAAAGATTTTGTTCTAATGAAGGAGAAAGATAACTGAATAAGACAAATTAATGTGTCAATCATCAAAAAAATGATTGAAGTAATTATTTACATACAACCAAGCTTGCATATGGAAGACATTAATTGAAATCTACTAATGTCTACAAGTTCAAATTTTAGTTGGAACTATATGGGTGTCCAATACAAATTATTATTATTGTTGTCTTCACTCAAATGTCTTTAATTCATGACATTGTCTATAATGTTCTTATATCATCATATTATTGATATTTGATAAACTCAAATTTGAAGATCACATTATATGCTTCTTTTGTTAATTTTAGATAACTATAAAAATTTATGGTTAATATGATATCAAAGATAATCGATTATATATAAATTATCACACCATTACCTACAACAATTTTATCAATAATGGATTGACACAGAAAATTAAGTACAAAACAATCAAATGATCATTAATTAATGGTTATTTTACACATATATTTTTTATTTTATAGGGATTCCACATTGATAAATATATCCTTGTAGATTGAAAACTGCCACCCTAATATATTTTATTTGCAAAACTTCTTTGACTAGAATATAATTATCATGTCTAAACAAAGGGTTTACGTGAACTAGGCATAAATAATTTTGTTGTTACGTGCATTAATTACCTATGATTAATCAATCTAATTACGTGTGAATTAAAAAATTACCATTGAATCATGATCTAGTCTTCCCTGATATTATTAATCAAAGACATGACAGTATATTACTTATGATATACTACTACATGTATACATGGATTGTTTACTTAAGAATAAACATAAGGTATTTAGTTATTAGATAACTCTAACGTGTGAAAAACCTTCCTGTTTGTGCAGAACAATACATGTCCAATTTTATTAAAACATTTCTCATTTGATAGAAATGAATTGTATGCTCATTTTACTTGATTCCAGCTTGGCTAATTTTAATTAAGATTGGTCACACATTAGCTTTAAGATAAGATAGAACAAATATGACATAAGATCTTAAGGTTTAAGAGAAATCGAAAGGTTTTTAATTCTTCCTTTTATAATGGCGCTAAAATTAATTTGAATGATTGAATTATTATAACTATCATCGAAAAAACTCAATGTTGGTAAACTACAGTTTGTAAATAAAAGGGGTGTGAACAATAGTCTTTTATAATCCTTTATTCATAAACTATTATATTTATTCGTGAACTATAATTTACGAATTTGATGATACTAAAAAAACTCATTTTATTTTTTGATATTGATTTTAAAAACTTACAATAAGTTTAACAGTATTCTAGAAAATTCTCTAATAAAGATTTTAATTTGACTGATTTAAATAATTAAAAAATCTATTTCTTAAGATTTACCCTATTATATATATAAAAGGGAGAATAATCAACTTTCTTCCCCTACTTTTTCACTGTTATTTTAAAGACATTCCATGAGTTTGGAGTGTTTTTTTTTTTTTTTGATGGACCATTTGTGTCGGTTTATGGTTATTTTATTCATGATATATACAATCTGCTAGTTTTTTTAAGAATAAGAATAAGAATATATATATATATATATATATATCTCCTAAAAGGAACACACATTTAACTGGTTTGGGCATTTTCAATAATAAGTTTAAAGGTACAATTCCAAAAGCAGTTCAACATTTTAATCAAAACAAATAAAAAAAATAAAACTCCATTCTCATTAATTAAAAGAAAGTTAGAAATTTAATATCAAATTAAATTTAAAAACAAAAAAAATTAAAAATGCGATTTTTTTTTTGGAAAAAAATTAAAATTGCGATTATAAACATGCAAGTATTCAAAACGTGTAACTATACAATAAATTTATATTTATTATCTTTCGATAAATATTTAAAATTAGTGATAGATTAATTATTATATTTGTACTTACAATTTCTATCTAATAGCAAAACTCATATGGTATTTCATGGAAACTCGATTTTAGATACGAGTCCATAACATTTCCTTGGTTTTTCGATTCAAACCTGAACAACCAACCATTACCTATTCAACCATCTATGATTAATTTGTTCGTTTTGATCATATATACATATATGATCTAGTCATCCCCAAATCAACCAATCAATTAGTTGTTGCTTAATTGACCTGCAACAAGTGTAACATTTACAGGATGAACCTGTATACAAACATATAATGCTTATAAAATATAATTCTTAGGTTGAGGAAGAAGTGTAATTTGAGATTAATAAACTTCAACTTGAAGCAAAATCTTGTGACATAATGAGCTAGCCATCCATAGCATGCTGCACACTTTTTTTTCTTTTTTTTGTTTGAAGAGGTTGCCTCTAAGATTGGATATACAGATCATAGAAAATTTCACAAGTTTTTCCAACTGCCCCCATATTTGATTTGCATTCCAAGTTTTCTTTGCTGCTTCTTAATTCTTCAATGGCAAAAGCAGAAGCAGCCGCACCACCGACCTTTATATATCCATTTGACATGACAAATATTCTCCAAAACATCTTTTATTTTTCAACCCATCTCCCTCTGTTTTTGGATTTCTAGTTCTCAATTTGTTGATATTGTTGTTTGAAGGATCATTGACAGAGCTAGCATTAATGGAGGGAAAAGTTAAGTTTCTTCATGGAACACTGGAAGCTACCATCTTTGATGCAACTCCATACTCACCTTCATTTCCCTTCAATGTAAGTCCCATTGTTTTTGATATATATATATATATATATATAACACACGTGTAATTTAATTTATAGTTTCATATATCGTAAATCTTTTAGTATAATTTCAAATTTCAAATGACATAAAATTTAAGTGTTTTTAGGTTATGAGAATGGTTTTGATTTTAAATTATGTTTTTAAATGTAATATTTTGAGAATAAAATTGTGAGCAAAAAGAATTTTTGTATTTATGTATTTAAAATAGTACAAAAACACCTTTCGGCAATTTATAAAGAAAATTTATTTTCTTTTTGAAATTTTTTTAGGTAAATATACTTAAGACCTTTTATATTAAAAATAACAGAGACAATGAAAGGGTTTTAAAACTAATTTCAAATACTTTAGTCATAGTAAACCAAGTTTATATATATATATATATATATATACATATAATCAATCGAAAGTATAATAATACCATTACTCAGAGAGATTATTCGGACAGACCAATATTAAACACTATAACAGAAAAAATATATTCTTATGATAAGTGAAAAGATATCACAAATGTGACAAAAAAGTGTAATAACCACTTAAATTACGAGTGGATGTGTCAATACATGTCTACTATTAGGATTTCTACAATCAATCAAAGTCTATAATGCATTCATTAAACTTTATTAACTCACACAAGATCTTAATTAATAGACCGTTGATTGGAATTAATGTGTTTTGTTGTGCTCAATCTTGTTGTTCAAAAGCTGTTCTAAGCTATTATAATTATGAATTCTGCAGTGCATTCTTGCAAATGGGAAGCCAACCTATGTAACAATCAAGATAGACAACAAAAAAGTAGCAAAAACAAGCCATGAACGAGACCGTGTTTGGAACCAAACTTTTCAGATTCTGTGTGCTCATCCATCTGATTCAACCATCACCATTACAATGAAAACTAAGTGCTCCATACTTGGAAAGCTCCAAATCCAAGCTGATCAGCTACTCAATGAGGCAAGCCTGATCAATGGCTTCTTCCCTCTTGTGTCCGAAAACGGCAAGCCAAACAGGCCTCAACTCAGGCTCAGGTTCATGTTATGGTTCAAACCTGCAGCATTTGAACCAACCTGGGGGAAAATCCTGAACAGTGGTGGATTCCAGGGCCTGAGAAATGCTTCGTTTCCACAAAGATCGAATTGCCATGTCAAGCTTTATCATGATGCTCACCATACCTCAGGTTTTCAGCCCCCATTTGATCCTTGGTTGTCTCCAGGAAAACTGTGGGAGGATGTTTACAAGGCCATTGAGAGTGCAAAGCACTTGGTTTATATTGCAGGCTGGTTTTTCAATCCCAAGATGGTCCTGGTAACTATATTAAAATCCATCCTTTATTAATTTTCGTTAAAAAACTATCCTGCACATAATAGAATTACACAGTCAGGTCTATCTGTATTTTAATCAAATCTTAAGAGACTAAAGTTTCTTATATTTGGTTTCGGAAACTAACATGATCTTATTCAGGTTCGCAATCCTGAAACTGATATTCCACATGCAAAAGGAGTGAGGCTTGGAGAATTGTTGAAACACAAAGCTGAAGAAGGTGTAGCCGTGAGAATCCTGATTTGGGATGATGAGACATCCTTACCAATCATCAGGAACAAAGGAGTTATGGGAACTCATGATGAGGATGCCTTTGCATACTTTAAACACACAAAAGTTGTATGCGAATTATGTCCAAGATTGCACCACAAGTTCCCTACTCTTTTTGCACACCACCAGAAGACTATAACTGTTGACACCCCAACAGGAGATTTTCATCCTAGTAGAGAAATCATGAGCTTTGTTGGTGGACTGGATCTCTGTGATGGCAGATACGACACCGAAAAGCATTCCTTGTTTCACACCCTCAACACAGACTCACATTGCTTTGATTTCTATCAGATTAACATTCCTGGAGCTAGTCTTCACAAAGGAGGGCCTAGAGAGCCCTGGCATGATGTTCATGCTTGTATTACAGGTGAGGCTGCTTGGGATGTTCTAACAAATTTCGAACAAAGATGGACTAAACAATGTGACCCTTCTCAGTTAATCTCCACAAGCAGCATACCGAATCTTATACGCCAGGCTACTAATACTCCTTCAGGATATTCACAAGCTGATGAAAGGAATTGGACGGTTCAGGTTTTTCGATCGATAGATCATGTTTCAGCTGTCCAATTATCAAAAAATTTGACTGTGGAACATAGCATACACGAAGCCTATGTCGAAGCAATAAGGCGGGCAGAGAGGTTTATATACATAGAGAATCAGTACTTCATTGGAGGGTGTCATTTGTGGGACAAAGACAAGCATAGTGGATGCAGAAATTTGATTCCTGTAGAGATAGCTCTGAAAATTGTAAGTAAAATCAAGGCAAAGGAGAGGTTTGCAGTGTATGTTCTGATTCCAATGTGGCCTGAAGGAGTGCCTGAGAGTGAACCTGTTCAGGATATATTGCATTGGACTAGAGAAACAATGTCAATGATGTATAGATTGATTGGAGAAGAGATAATGGAAGCAGGCGGTTCAGGTCACCCGAGGGATTATCTGAACTTCTTCTGCCTGGCAAACAGGGAAGAGAAGAGCAACGCGGAGTTTGTTCCTCCATATTCTCCTCATCCTATGACACAATATTGGAATGCACAAAAACATAGGAGATTCATGGTTTATGTCCATTCCAAACTCATGATAGGTATATTTTTCTTCTGAAAAAATCCATGCTTGAAAATCCTTTGTTAGACTCATTTTCAGAATAATGGAACTGTCATATTTTAATTTATTGTTTTCATTTTAAACAAATTTGTTTTCGTTATGAACCAATCATATGTCTCTTGTCAGTGGATGATGCATACATTCTGATAGGATCTGCAAACATAAACCAGAGATCAATGGATGGGCAAAGAGACACTGAAATAGCTGTAGGCTGTTACCAACAACAGCCTACAAATAACACTGATCAAAGCAGCCTGAAAAATCCTGGAGAAATCCAAGCATATCGAATGTCTTTGTGGTTCGAGCATACAGGACTTGCTTCAGAGATTTTTCAGGAACCTGAGAGCCTGGAATGTGTGCAGAATATTCGTTTGGTAGCCGAAAAAACGTGGGGAATTTACAGCGGTGAAGAAGTGGTGGACATGGAGGGAGTTCACCTGGTAACATATCCTGTGAATGTAACTCAGGATGGTGAAGTTCAGGATCTTGTTGAAAATGATGGAAATTTTCCTGATACAAAAGCTCCTGTCAAGGGAAAGAGGTCAAAGATGTTACCTCCTATATTCACTACATAGTAAATTTGCTCAAATTGTCATACTTGAAAGTCCTCAAGACATGATGTACATTGATATAAAAATTGAAGAATAGTAGTTAAAGAAGATTACGAATTGTTTACCTATAATTTATCAGGTGCAACAATAATGTACATTTTTTTTTTTGCGCAAAACATCCAATTGTCACCAATGAGAACTAAGCCTTCCCTGTGAAAAAACGTGTGGAATTCTACGTTTATATATATTTAAAGGCTTAAAAGATATTTGCATAACTTCATTCTCAGTTGACATGAAAAACCCAACTAAAACAAGTATGAGTTAACTTCTTTAACAAGAAATTGTAATGAGTCCCTGAAAGGGAGAGAGAGTTTTAAGAGAATAAGATAAAAAAATCTTGAATAAAACGGTCCAATTACGTTATTTATACATTTATTCAATTAAAATAGGCCATGTGATAAAAATTTTAGATAGCATTGAAGAAACAAAGTGAAATTTAAAATGCTGTTATGTGAGATGTGACACCCTTTTGAACGAAAATAATTTTCTGGAAATTTATTGAATTAAAATTGGACCCTTATTTTGACTCATATTCTGCTTTTAAACTGTCCAAACAAACCGCAGAGAACCAACCTAAGACCAAGTATCACAATTAGAAACATTCTCTTGAAAAAAACACAGTTTCTTCAAAATCTGAAACTAGATAGAGAGACCTTGGTTTTGGGCTTGCTTTAACAACAAAAAAACATTGGACAAAATTAGTGAACATATTTTTTTCTCTATAGTTTATGTGATTCAATGGGATAATTAAAGGTTTGTAATTATTTTTCTCATCTACAGTCATACTTATTTCAAGTAGCATAATTAGTTCACTCATCTATACACATTTACATAATTTCGCTTTTTGTTCTCCATCCATTAGTAAAATTAATTATAAATTTTCTTCATAGTTATATAAAACAAGAAAAATATGAAAATAGTTGAGAGCAACTATAGAAAAGAAAAGAAAAGAAAAAATTCTCGATAAACAAATCTCAATAGAACATGAAAATATAAGATATTAACAAAAAAAAACCCTAAAATTCTATCACAAAATTTCCATAAGCTAATAATAGAGGCCAAGAGGTTTGATAATTTTTATTAAAAAAATTAGATATTAAGTGGGAAATATAAAGTAACCTCACCTGTTGTGGTTCAACTTCGAAGAAGAATTTTATCAACAATTATTTCGAGTAGAATAATAAAAGGAGTGTCAAGAAAACATTGGTGGGGTGTTTAAAACACAGGCCCAAATTTGTGCTTTTGTTGAATGAGTTGTTCCTATAGCCCTGAAATAGAACTGGGTTTTTTTTTTTTTAACCCAAAAGGAACTGGGTTGGGCAAGTGTAATTTAATTGAATTTGAGTTTATAATTTTGTGTACACAATTCAGAGGCTTTTTTTTTTTTTTTTAATTGAAATTCTAAAGTGTTTTTTGATATATAATAAGAGCGTTTTTTTTTTTTTTTTTGTTTAAACTTGAATTAGAAATAAGAATATGGTTGGCAGGTTCAGAGTTTGTGGGTCGAATTTGATCCTACTTGACCTCAATATGATATTATTCATTTAACTCGATACAATACGGTTAACTCAATAGATCAATAATTTCAAATCTGACACACAGGCTATTTATCAAACATGTTACATGGCACATTTAAATTGTTCATTATACAAGTCATGTTGGGTCATATTGCTCTTGATTTATTTGACCTATTTAACATGAATTTCGTTAATTAATTAATTAAATTTATTAAAATTTTTAATCTACTAATATATAGATTATTAACCTACCCTAATCTATACTAAATTTATAAATTTATCCCCAACTAATCATGTCAACCCGGCATCCCACACCTTGTTAAGCAAACCAAACACAATAAATTTACTAATCAAGTTTAGCAAGTTTACAGAGTTATGAACTCAAATTCAATTAAATCAATCCAAATCTAATTATCTACTTTAGGTTCATGTCAAATTATCGTATTATATAATACCCAAATTATCATCTCTAAAACATTGTATTTTTTTAAGAAAGGTCCAACATTAAGAGCTAGGTAGCTTAATATATTTAAAACCGTTAACTTGGAATAATTATATCATTCTACGAAAAACAAGTATGCGATGGAATTACAACCAACCTAGTCTTCACCTACCTATGCCTCTCCCTAATTGTATCAATAGTTTGATTTCTTTACTACTATATAAACAAATCACGTCACGTGGGATGTTGTTAGTATGTATAGTTAAAATTCCATGTGTCGTGAAGTTCAAAATTGAGCATAATTTTTTTTTTTTAAAAAGAAAAAAAAAAAAACAGATGGCAACTACCTCAGTTGTTTATGGCTAGAACATCTCCATCTTCGAATTAATTGGATATGTCCTACTTTAAAACTCAAAATGATTATAATTACATCAATAATTGTATATAGCAATGCATAACACCAACTCATCTCTTCTATATAATAATTTCCAAACAAAAAAGGCCATGAATATGACAAGACCATTCACCATATCCACGTGGATTTTTTTTTTATTGGATTACATTAATCCATCATGACTAACTTCCAAATTTATTGTATTTAATTTACATTCTTAACAACATTGTAACGATCAAATAATTCTTTACTTTAACCCCATAAATATAGTTTTTGTTACATCTAGATTATTTAAAGCCTATCTTTGATTAAAATTGGGAATCATGTCGGAATTCTAATGGTGGTTGGTAGTTACTAGCTGATTCAAGTTCACAAAGATATGTACTATGGATTCTATCTTTATTTTTGGGAGTTTCTTTTCGTATTTAAGTTTTTTTTTTTTTGGTTGTAGAATTAAAAGAATATTATTTTATATTAAAAAAAAAAGAATATTATTTCTTTGAGGAAAAAAATTGAATATTAGACATGACAACGGGTGGACCCATTATGAAGATAAGATGCGAAGCATATACCTTACAATTTCATAATTGAACTCTACTTTGATACGTAATAATTGAAGTTGAAATTTTATTTTATTTTAATTTTTGAATTAACTACTAATTCTAAAATTTGTACAAAGCAGGGTTAATGTAGTGATAAAATTTTGTCCCACTCATGCGTTGATACTAAAGGCTTAGGTTCAAACATGTATATTCAACTAGTACGTGAGTTTCTTTTCCCTATATATTATAGGTTATCTCCTAATGCGATGTAAATTGCTTCCTCTTGTTTTGAGAGTTGATTATCGAATCACGCTTTAGAGTCGTATCCATATTGATCCCAATTATATCTTGAACTAAGCACTAGTAATAAAAAAAAAAATTCTAAGATTTTAAATTTATAGGATTTATTATATTTAAAACATTATTAACTTTGTGTATAATATAAGTTAGGTTATATAATAACATATTTAAATTAATTTTATTTAAATCCAATCCCAACTTATATTTTTGTATTTAAAATTAATCCATGTATTTAAATCATAGGATATTTTTTTTCTCTTTTTTTTTTTAGATTTTTTATCAAATTAATTTTAAATATATAATAAATATTTAAAATAAGTTTATTCTAATTCAATCCTAATCTATATCAAACATAATATGAAATATTTTTAATTCAATCCTAAATTTTATCAAATATAGGACGATTCGATCTAATTTATTTCATTTCAATCCAATTCATTTTGTTTTGTTTTATTCTATTCTTATGTATTAAACATAGTCTAATAGAAAGATATATTTATATATTATATTTTTTTTGAAATTCAATAGAAAGATATTGATTTTTACCTATTTGAGAAAAAATGACAAAGAAAATGTTTTTAAAATCCAATCATTTAGTCACGTTTCAGACAAATATCTGAAACAAAATCCAAACTCAACAGGAAACAGCAGACACAAAAACACAGAGTCCTGACTGCTGATATCAGATCTGAGCCATTTTTTTTTTATTTTTTTATTGCAAAACAAAAATGGACTCTTCAATCAACTCCTTCATCTTGTCTTGGGTAATCTCTCTTTCTCTCTCTCCCCACTTTCTTGCCTTCTGTTTGGTTCGTGAGAGAATACTTCCCATGCAAAGCAAACTGTTTTTTCTCATCAACCCAACAGAGAACCAAGCTATGATATTATTTTGCTGTATGCATGCATACAATCCTAACTCTTTTTTTTGTTTTTTTGTGAATGTTTTTGGATTCTGTTATAAGAGATCAAGCTCTTCTTCAGCAATATTAAAGTGCAAATTATGTGCTGTGTTGTGGCCAATCATAGAAATCATTGAAGATCTCATCTTCAGCTTGGCTGGTTGCTTTCAGCTCCACCCTCCACCTAAGCTTCATTACACTTTCAGTGATCTTCTTCAGCTTGCTAACAATTCTCCGTGTCTGTATCCATCACTTTAGCTCTGAAATTGTTTTGAAATATTTTTCAGTAGTAGTCCATTTACAATGGATCAAATTGATATACATGGACGTAAATTGATTGATCCTGCAAAAAATTTTCAGGATTCGTTTTGATTAGAGAATTATTATTTATACATATAGGATGTAGTTATCATCACGAAATTCGGTGCATACAGCCAATTTGCCATGTTTTTGTGTCAATATTTATTCTACCTTGAAATTTTCATAGATTAGTACAATTATAGGCACACGTGTAAGAATTGGTACACTTGATGTGTTTTTTTAGAAAGTGCTTCTGAGTGAAGATGACTTAACATCAATGGGTTTTGTTTGTATTCAATCCGGGAAACACTTTTTTTAGATCTGGGGTTGGTGCTATTTTAGAATAAAGCCCTTTTGTGTATTTTTGGTCTAACGCTTGAAAATCAATAGAAATACACTTTTATATATGGTACTAGAAGGCACAAACGCTCTATATATATGTTTAGCTTTTGTTTGTTGATTTGTTGTTCTGTTCTGGAATTTGATTTTCTAAAGCTGGTTACGGTGATCAATGTGATCCAGTTACTGTAAATGAAGTGGAGGCGTTGCACGAGTTGTTCAAGAAGTTGAGTAGTTCCATCATTGATGATGGATTCATTCACAAGGTAACATAAAAATTCTGTTCATGTTGTTACATCTTTAAAAGTCATATAGTTTTGGCATTAACAATGATGCAGATATTTGTTGAGTTCTTGGATATTTTAATCTTACTGATGTCTTATCTCTCTAATGTTGAAATTTGAAATTATTGGTAACGAGATGGAAAGTGATAGTATAAGCAAAGCAACAATGTAAATGTGTTCTATGGATATCAATGCAATACATATGAGATAACAGAGATAATGTCATGGATAGTGAGGTCTCTTGAGTGATTCTAAACTTAGATTCTTTTAGCTCATGTCATTCTTTATTTGCTAGCAGATTATAATCATCCTACAATTATAGATTTTATTTGCCCTTTTGTCTTTGATTTGAAGGAAGAGCTTCGGTTGGCGCTACTCAAGACTCCTGCTGGGGAGAATCTGTTCTTGGATAGGGTATAATCTTGGCAACAATTTGCACTTTTTTCTCCTGAATCAATGTTTTTATATATTTGATGCTACTCTTCATTTATTTGAATGACATGATCTAAGCATACACCGAGGCATAGATTTAGTACATAGAATGAGTTGAAGTCAATGTGTTTATGTTCTGGCAAATAATTCATTACAGGTATTTGATCTTTTCGATGAGAAGAAAAAAGGGGTCATAGCTTTCGAGGAGTTTGTACATGCATTCAGTGTTTTCCATCCACATACACCAATGGATGACAAAATTGATTGTAAGTAGTAATGAAGCTATTTGCAATTTCCTTCGTTTAAGCAATCAGATGTTTAGAAAACTTGTGTTGAAAGCCATTGGTTCTTTGCTGCCTTCGGTTTCCATGCAGTTGCATTTAGATTGTATGATTTGAGACAGAGCGGATGTATCGAGCCGGAAGAAGTGAGTATATACCTTGATGTGTTCAGGTTGCCAACAAATCTCAGAGTGATTAACTTGGTCATTACCAACACTATAAAACATTAAACCCTTTTCAAGTTATTAATAGTGAAAGTTCATTGACTGCAAACAAATCCAGATGGTTATAGAATTCGTTAAGACTTTACTTAATTATCGGAGGGGATCCTCAGGAAGAATCCTAGAAATTTAATACACCCTTTTCATTGGTTCAGGTCAGGCAAATGGTAGTTGCCATCTTATCAGAATCCGGCATGCAGCTTTCGGATGAATCTCTAGAAGCTATCATTGAAAAGGTAATGATTTTCTGATTTTCATTGTCTATAGAAGTGTTATATGTACCACGTGTGACATGGTTTCTTTGCACAGACATTTGCTGAAGTTGATCTTGACAAGGATGGTAAAATTAACAAGGAAGAATGGAAAGCTTTTGTTATAAGCCACCCTACCCTCTTGAAGAACATGACTCTTCCACTTTTAAAGTAATATATACATCTGAATTTGTTAATGTTTTCACTTTATTGATTTCTTTCACAAAAAGTATGAACAAAAGTTTTTAATCTGTCAGGGATATCACCGCAGTCTTTCCAAGTTTCATATTCAACACAGAAGTTGATGACTGAGGATCCGGAAAGCAGTTTTCATTCAGGAAAAATGTACAGAAGTGCTTCTAGAGATGGCCTATAGGGATACATTTGGTTTCTGCTCTAGGCTATCATAAGAGGCCTCATTGTTACATATGCTATCAACCTTCGTGTAGATTCTTTTGAAGTAGATTATAGTTGATGAATCTTTCTTCCACTTTTCACATACACAATGACTTGGTAAATGGCTTGGTGCGCTCTCTATAAGCATGTGCACTGCGCTGCGAATAATATTGAAAACATGGAATCGATACATGTAAATATACGATAATAATCTGTGTATGTAGTTCAAGTAGTTATACAAATATTAGAACATTGGCCTATAAAATAGATGGCAGTACTCTTTCTGTGTTTTCCATATCAATCAACTACTCATAAAGTTCAAGTCTTATGGAATATTTAGAATCCATTTGGCCTCCCTGTATTTTTCTAAGGAAGTTCACATAAATGTTTCAAACAAAGGAAAATTCACATGAAATGTATTGTAGAATCAAAACAGTCTCAAAACGATTGAAGTTTCTATTGTTTTAACTACAAACAATTTTCTTTTACCAAAAATTAATTTATCTTTATTGATAATTTGAATATTCCGTGTAAAATTTTATTCACATTATTGATTATATAATTACAAGATAATGTAATCCTAGTGATTAGACATTTGCAGGGATATATAAAAATTAAACACTACAAGTGCTGTATGGAAATCTACTATCATAACATAGCTATCATAACATTTTTTGGACTAAAAACATTTTTAATATTGATACTTTTAGGACATTTTTTAATAATGAAAATCTCACAATGTTGCATGATGGTATCCTTTTAATTCTTTATATATCAGATGATTCGTGAAAATAACATCATCTTTAGGTGAGGCAAGTTGTCTCCCATTTATTGTGTAAATATTTGAACAATAGAATAGTATTTGATTTGTGTTTGACCTCATTAGATCCTAATATTATGAACTTCAATATTGCAACACTGCGTAACTGGAAGAGGCACCCAAGTATGTATATATATATATATGAAAAACAAAAATGACCACCATTTTCTTATTTGAGAAAGAATATAATATTATGAAGTTTTTGTTTAAAAACAATGAAAAAATAAAGCCGATGGTGCCACAATTCACACAGAAACTATAATTCACATAATTTGTTCACAAACTATTTTCTTTGGTTGCAAACACTCGCATTCTTTTTTCAATGCTAATTCTAAAGCTCAATTTTTTTAGCACAATTTTAAAAATAAAACTGTACTATCTGTGCGGGTTTGGACATGGAAACAAAGAAAGTTGTGGATAGATAAGATAGAAGAGCCCAAAAGATTTAAAGAGGAGTTTTGAGAGAGGCTGAGAGAAGATGAGTTTAGTACTATGATTGGTCAAATTTGGAAAAATGACCAACTTTGACCGAATTAGATGACAAGAATACCCTCAGAGATTTCATAGAGAGACATTAACACATGCATTGACAATTCTACCCATCTTGTGAGAGAGCAGACTAAATTATGTCACTCTCAAATGAAACATTAAACTCAATTGGTAGTCAATATTAAGTCTTAATGTTATCTTTTTACAATTAGGTATATTCTAACCACTAAGTAAATCGATTTTAGTAAATTACGACAGATCTTTGACCTATTCCAGGACGGGCCATAAAGGTGATGGCGAAATGAGTGTAGTATCATGCTGGATCATATTCAACACCCACACAAGTCCTAAATACTACCATGAAAATAGTAATTATAATAATAAAAGAAGCTTCATATGATGACAATATAACCTTCTGTTTTTCACATCAATCAAACTACTCACAAGGTGTTGTCCCAAGGAATATTTAGCAAATGCTGATAATAGTAGATGCATGACAAGCTATCCACTGAGAGGAGAACACTATGGTTACGGCCATGAATCATAGACCTTGAGTTATTGATTCATCTTTAACGGGTGGCTTAAATTCATGATCCAGCATAGATATCAGCATGCAATATAAAGGAATGTCAATAATTGCACTTACTAGAGTTCGTGTTAGGGACATCTCTCTCTAATCAAACAGATTGCCTTCATTTCTCTCTACTTTAAAGGCAGCTGTCCGAGAAGTGAAAGTGATTTCAGAAACTCAGGATCCTTGCAACTACATCGAGATGTCTGTCCACCAAGTTAATTTTCCACTTGTGTTACTCTCAACACAGTTTCACAGCATAAGAGTAGAGGAAACCATGGCAATGAAGGCCACTATTCCTAACAATTTAAAGTTCGGTAAGGCCATTTTGGTTGAATCATTGCCACTAATTTTGACCTACTTTTGTGGCCTCGAGCCCTTTTGAGTGTTTAGATTAGACAAACAAGGAGTAAGCTGGATGGACAGCAGTGCTTTCGGTAGCGGCTTTCTTTCACTCTCATTGCCAAAGGAGTTCAGCTGTCTGTCTCATCTGCAGAACATTAAAAACATATAATTAGGAGCAATCTTAAAGCAGCAATGTGAAAATGAGCATACAAAATTCATATTAAAAGCATAAAACAACTTATTCAAAATCAAGGTGATACAGTAAAGTTTTTATAAAAGGGATACATAATGCATCCTGGGAACAACACCTCATCCGGCCATTTCAGAGTCATGTTAGAGCCACTGGCCACACGATTCTAACGCACCAGTTCAGCAGGCCAGGAGATTAATTGTGTACATCTTTGTTGCCTCCCATTACACCAAGTGAAGCCTAATAAAGTGACATAAAAAACTTCTACAATAATTCTCACCTTCGATGATTACCCTGACAGTACCATAACTATTCTTCAGCAACACCAATAAGAGGTAATCTTCGTATGATCAGAGGCCTCAGCATTAACTTCACAGAATAATACTTTTAAAGCCTAAGATCGTAGAAGGTAGAAAAAGATGACCAAAGAAATATCACCACCAAACTTAGATTGCAAGTAATCCATGTAAGCCACTTAGTCATCACCCTAAACTAAAATTCAGAACCATAACAACCCAAAACCTTATAAGTTGGAATAAGCTAATAACTCATCAAAAGTTACGGACTAGGTGTGCACAATTACATAAAACTTTCTACATTCATGAAAACATCTGACCATCGAGATGAAGGGTACTGCATAAATTACACGATCTTGGAGTGTCCTACTTTCACACAATTCACAGGGTTCAAAGCAATCAATATTTGAGTCAGACCCTAAAAAAATTAAAGATCTTATCTTATTCGCAACCATTTCAAAAAATAGAAAACAGCTAACATTGGAGCACTAAGAATGGAGCCAACAATTCTTCCAACATTTACTATACTAAATTCTCCCCAAAATATGGGCTTGGCAAACTATAAAATATCGGATAATTATAACCTATATAACTTGTGCAGAATATTTCCTACTTATTAAGTCCAAACATTCCTCATCATTCAGGAAGGATCAACCAGCTTTCCCTTCTTTAGAATCTATTCTATACAATAACAAATCCTCATAAATTTCTCAATTTGGAATCAAGACAGCTCAAATGAAATCACACAAAGCTCCAATCATCTATAGATAAACAATTAGACTACCCAAATAGATCTTACATCGTCCCTGGAAGGTGACATTTCCAGTGTTATTCCAAGTATACTAATTTTGGCGCAGGAAGGATGGCACAGTAGCAATTTAGCACAAAGTAAAGTTCTCTTGGATTTCTTTCGAATAACTAAACTATCGTGTAATGTAGTGGCATCACAAGAAGCAATTGATTACAAAAGCATCTTTACAGGCTCATCTCTGAAAACCGACTATCCTATAGCTTAATCAAAGCAGCATGTGGGACATATGCAAATAACTAAGCCGAGGGTGAATTAAAAAACTGGTCGGAATTGACTGCTGGAAAAGCTTATGCAAACGGATTTAGTACTTGAAACCACTGTAGCTTACTAAAACTTCCCAGGTCCCAAAATAAAAAAACTGCACAATGAATGAAAGCTACCATTTACTTTGATGCGAGTATTAACAAATTGGATCTAGAGAAAACTAAATTTTTAATCATCGTTGTATAAATTACAGGAGCACTAAATCAGCATAATACTATGTTGGTTTGAAGAGTTACGTCATAAAATAAACATCAAATCCAGATCCATAAAACGCATATAACAGAGACAGAAAACTTGCCTATGAAGAACAGATCAGATGTCCGCCTCTCGTCACACGCCATGCCATCCGAACTCCAAGCTCATCTCAAGACAAGAAGGAGCAACTTGTATTGCTACAAGTGGTCATGATATCTTGCGCACTAAATAATAGTGTGATACCCAAAATAAAGACGGATTAGATGATCCGCTCTAGAAAAAGTGGTAGGAATCTTACACAATCAGACATAATTTCTATGGAACCACCAACCATAGACTAAAAAAATTGGGATACTGCATCCAAATTTCCACAAACTTTTTGAAGGGACTGTAAATATGCTATCATGAATGCGCATAATTCTAGATAATCTTAATATCAATAATATTCTACCTCTTTTCTTGAAGTATTCTATCTCCAAATCCAACCATATGCGCACTCTATCCAAATTTAACCATCCCTCAACTATAGACTAGGACCAAACTAGACTATCCTTCAAAAACTAAAATCAGCAGAGTAATACAACGTCGATGTCCACCTCCTGGCAAGCAAAATGTCTTGATATTCCTAAGACCTTAGGTGACAAGTCTAGACGTATTAATTTTCTATCTGCAAATGACATTCACACCCCTTTGACCACACACAACTTTATAAATTGGTGAACAGCAGAATCAGTACAAAATCTGAGGGATGATACAATTCCCAATAACTAAAATCATCTGGTCAAAACTTGCCCATCATCGTGTGCAATGAAATGATTAATGTTACACTACGATTGCCGGAGGTCGTGAATTCCTTATCTATAGATCTCACAAATAATGCTACGCATTCGGAATATTAAGATAAATCTTCAAATCCAAAAGCAACATCTCAACCAGACGTTCCCTAAGGTAAATAATTCTCACACCGTAGAAGTTGAATGCCAAAGTCAGCAAGAGATGTTACCAAACGCACATTGCATATTTGATACATGTAAGAACTCAGTAACTTATATCAAGAACAATCAGATCTTCATAGGAAATTGAAACTGAGCATCTGGATACACAAGCCTTGCACACTTATCATATAATCTAAAATGATCTGTATAAGCTTCCAACCTCCTTAAAGTCCCAGAAAAGAGAAAAGGCCTATTTCCAAAAATATAGCCAAAAGGTTTTATTTTGAGGGTCCATACATTTCCAATGAAAGTCCACATCAAGAAACAAAGGACCAAACTATATAAAAGCTACTAGCTTCTATGTGATGTTCGAGGTGCTATACTATTAAAAAAATGTGAGCAGAATAAAAGCAATCAACTATAGAAGACACATCAGAAACCAATATTGAGACTTAAGGCCACAGAAATCCACATATATCATAATGCATATATATAAAGAAGAAAGCATTGTCTTCACTAATCAAAGTAAAACAGCACTAGTATCCTATCTAAATCAGTTTCAGATGCCTATAATGCATTTAGATAAAAGACTACTGATGAGAAATGTAGATAGATGATAGATACTTCTTTCTGCCTTATACTCTGGACTTGATAACAAGCAGCCAGATTGCACAAAATTTGCCTTCTTCGATTCAACCTACAATCGTCCAAATCTTAACGACGATTCATACGAGACTTCTCCCATGAAGCAGGCCCCGGTCCATAAAGTGGACCCTTGTCGGCAGCACCCTAAAACACAACGTAGGAACAAGATGAAAACAAAATTACAGATAGGCAGCATGATAATTTAGTTACCAAAAGAATAAAACAACAGTTTAACTATGACACATACCCGATGAATACCAAATCCATCTCCATACAGAGCGGGAAAACCCCCATCCTGACTGTTGAAATTCATTCCATAGTGTCCACCTAGAGCCATAAAGCAAAGAGGTTAAGGTATATAATACAATAAAATTCTGAGTTGTGAATTGGCAAATCCTGATCCAAAACATGCCTAGGTATGTAATTGCTCAGATCAAATTAAGTGGGTTATTTAAAGACACTGAAGAAATCAAGATCACGGAAGCACACCAAGCTATAACATAAAGGCAATTCCTTATCTTTTAAAAGAATGTTAACTCATGCATCTTAAAATGTAGTTTAAATATGCATTTATTATTCTTAATTAGATAAAATCCTTACTAAGTATTTTTATGTGAAAGTATTCTATTTAAAAAAAAGATGTTAGTTGCGTAACGTAAAATTTTCATATCCACATGAATGTACAAATAATGTCCACATCTTTTGTGTGTGTGTGTGTGTGAGTGACAGGAAACAAAGACTTTATTTCATGATAAAGAAATTAGATACAAGTGTGAACCAGAAGTCCACATTCATGTTCTCATCATGTTTACAGTCCATGTACACATAACCTGACAGCTGGACTGTTTTCATTAATCATGTTGCAAACAGATAATGAGCGTGTTCTTTAAAATATTTATGATATTTTCGAGCAAGGTAGGTTATCAAGTAATAAACTTATCAAGGACCCATAGCTTAATCAATAACAACTTTTAAATAGCTTCAAATTGATTACAAATTTACAACACTTCATTACTCTGATTAATCTGCTTTTAAAATTTCTTAGGAATCTTATAAAACACCTATTCACCCATGGCCATCCCATCCTAGCCTTTTGGATGTTGAAAAAGCCAATCAAAGAAATCAGCCAACATATCACTTGTTATTAAACTTCAAGTTGGATTCATAGATGGCAATTGGCATGACAAGAAGGTTCCAATGAAGGTTCGATTACGTACACCAAACCAAACACAACAAAATATCCCTTATTAACAACAATTGGAGAAAACACAAGTATAGTTTAAGTAAAAACAAGGGAGCTTTGTATAGACCACGTAACCAATTAATTTTAAATAGGTTTAGTTAGCATATGATCAAGTTGCTCTATCAGAGTCTAAATGACTTGCCACAATGGTGACAAAAAGGAAAGCCATTCTGAAATCATTAAAATATGGTTTAACTTGCACATTCCAAAAAGCATTGAGAAGGGCCAAACATCAATGATAAGAAATAAAAAATGCAACAAACCAATTCACATCATACTACAATTTAAAAAAAAAAAAGTGACAATGAAAGGAAATAAAAAAGTTAAACTCATATGACAGCCAGGCAACATACCAGCACCCCATGGTCTACCATCAAAGCTAGATGATTCTGCACGTAGTTTTTCAACTTCACGAGCCATGGAAACCAAATTCTTTTCCATTGCCTGTCTTTGCTCCACCAGTTCAATGTTCGCCTTCTTTTCAAAATCAGCAGCAGCTCTGGAAAAGAAGATCTAGGTTTTAACATTTGTGTAGGATAATATTTCTCAACCACAAAAGATCAAAATCATGTCCCGAATTGAGACCACATGGTCTAGAGCACTTCATACTCAGCAGGAAAGGTTTAAAACTGAAAAGAAAAATCGAATACAGTATTCAACAAAGGAAAATTTAATCACAGACCTAGCATGCATAAGCTCCTGGTGCAGGCCATCAATTTCTGCCCTTAAAAGGGGAATCTGTTGATTATCAGCTTGCAATTTTGCAATGTCTTTCTGCAGGGTCTGAACCTGTCCACTGAGTTCATTCCTAATGTTATTCAACTTCTGAATTTCGGTACGCAGTTGTACAACCTCTTTTTTCAAAGGCTCAGTTGCACGAAGATCTGCCTCTAACTTCAACCCTTTATCTACTAGCCCCCTAACATGCAGTTCTTGTTCTGTATGAATGTCAGCCATGATAATATTCATTCGATGAATCTCCTCCTTAGCAGCACTCAGCTCTCGCTGCAAGGCCATTCGATCTTCAACCAGCCTACGATTATCACCTAAGAGTCTCTGGATTTCAGCATGCTGCATTTCAAGTTCTTCCTCCAACAAAGCAGGATGGGGAGGTGGCTGAGGCATAGGAGGGCCACGAATAAAAGGTCTTTCAGGGGGGAACCCACGTCGGTCATTATAAGCTTCACGAGGCAACCGGTTTCTCCCAGCCATTTTTAGTTACCCTGCATACATGTGAAACAATAGAATAAAATGAATATCATTTCTACACTAATGTTTTCTAAGCAATCTAACAATCCAAATCTGATTGTCACAAAATTCACTACATGTGTCATGTTCAAACAACAATTCAGACAAAAAACAATTGAAAAACAAACACCAAAACCGAAAGGAAGAGTTCAAAAATCAAAACAAGTTGAAGACTCTAAACCAACATGTCTCTCCATTCCTCACTTTCATGATAGCTGAGCTGCAAAAAGAATCTCGCGACAGAGAAGAAATTCAGCCAACCAAATATGTGGCCTCCAAACAGAAAGAAAAAAGGGTAATTATTTGCCAACCCAAGTACCAACAAGAGCCCAACTCTATTTATCCTGATATACAACAATTTGCATAATTTACCTGTTCTTCATTCAAAAACATAAACAAACAACAAAAGAGACTTACCTATCACTAAAACCAAACATATTCCAATCCAAGCAACACCACGACTAATTCCTTCAATGAATTCTACTAATAAACTAGTTCATACTTGTACCGGTTACTATTGATAACAAAATACACAAACACCCACATAATATTTTCTCATGATAACAAAAACCGAACTAAAAAGAAATAAAAAAATCCTAAAACCAACATCACATACACATACAAACACCAAAAACTCTCTTACACAAACCAACTGTAATCACCTGTATTGCTGCCAATAAACTCTAGAATCGAAAAAAAGCAATGAACTTTCCACAAGTCAATCAAACTTCAAAACCACCAATCGTCTAACAATCAAACAAACCCTAATTTCACAAAACCAAATACATTCCAAGCAACACCACAGTTACTTCAATAAATTTTACACGTAAACTAGTTCTTACTTGTATTAATAACAAAAAAACACAAACATCCACATAATATTTTCTCATCACAACAAAAACCCAGATAAAAACAAGCAAAAAAATCCAAACCAAACATCACATAGACATCAAAACACCAAAAACTATCTCTTCAACAAACAAACCCTAATTACTTGTGTTGCTGCTAACACACTCTAGAATCTAGAAAAGCACTAATTTTTCCACTAGTTAACCAATCTTCAAACCACCAATCGTCTAATTAACTAACAAATTCCATAATTACAGCAAAAAATTGAAAAAATCAAAATCAAAATCCCGAAAACCCTGATTTTACAATTAAATCAATAAGAGATTGTAATTGATAAATTGAAGCAAGAGTTCGGTGATTTTATGAAGCTAAGTACGGAAAGTCACTGAAAGAAGAGAATTTGGAAGAGAAAAAGTCGAACCTGTGAAGAAGGATAGAGATGGAATTCTTAGGGTTTGTGCAGGGGCTTGATTGGTATTTTGAAAATATCTGAAAAAGAAGAAGAAAAGCTGATGAATTTTTGTCGGCGTTGGTGTTTGGCTCTTCTGGTTTCAAGTGGTTTTGTTTGGCCAGTGATCGAAGACTACGACGTCGTTTAAGGTTGAGGACGCCCTCTTTCCTTTTTTCCCTATGTCAAAGAGGTAAATACAGTCCGATTATATATATATATATATATATACACACATACATGCAAACATACATATATATTTATGTTTTGAAATCAACATGGATCCGCTCTAGTATATGTCAAGATATAACGAGATTGATTGTTACAAATATAACTCTAAATAAAACTTCTCCGATTAGGGATCTATTGATATTTAATGAAATCAACCATTATAAGTTCAGTTCGAGATCAAACTCCTATTGAAGGGAAAGGGTCTTGAAACCCTATCATGGATATGAATAAGAAATTAATATTTAATAAATTTGTTGAAAGTGGAAGTGTAGGTAAGGTTTATTGTTGTTGATTTATAAGATAATATTTGGGTTATAATTAATGATTAGGATTTAGGACAGTTTAAAAAATTTTGTACGAAATTTAGTTTAAAAGATATTGTGTTCATTCATTCCTTGAATCAAATGTTTAGAAGGTTATTTTTTTTATTTTTAAAAAAATAGTGTTTGATTAAAGGTGGTCTTGTTTTCGTTATTTCAAATTTTATATGATACACATCAATTAAATATACCTTTTGAAAAAATCATCCATTAAAATAGTTGTGCTTTTATCTTAAAAAAAAAAAAAAGTTGTGCTTTTGATTTTTAAAGGCTGCACCAACTTAAAATTTTAATTTCAATATCTCAACTATTTATTCAGAATTGAAAAAAGCCATTTGCATAAATATTTGCCTATCATTTTGAGTCAATATATAAATTTAAAAATCAACCATCATAAATCATCTTTAGAACATCCCTTTCAAATGTGTGGTTGTATACATAGCAAAATTCACTATAATGATAGGATGATGGCTGATGAACATAAGATAAATTTAATGGTTGATGGAAGGGACACAACCACATATTTGAAGAGGATGTTCTAAAGATGATTTATGGTGGTTAATGAACGTAAGATAAATTTTAAATTTAAATAATTTGACTCAAAATGATAGGCAACTATTTATGCAAATGAATTTTTTAATTCTGAATAAATAGTTGAAATATTGAAATAAAAATTTTAAGTTGGTGCAGCCTTTAAAAATCAAAAGCACAACTATTTTAATGGATGATTTTTTCTAAAGGTATATTCAATTCGATGATAAGTATCATCATTGATCTTGTAGGAATAAATATCTCTTATTATCAAGTATATATATATAATTTCAAAAAAAAAAAGGGTGTATATATATATATATATATATTCCTAAATGTTTAGGTCATAAATGGAATGTTTATTTTGATAACCCTTAATCCGTCACATATCATTTCTTTTAAAAAAAATCACAACTATTTCAATAAATGAAAAATACCATAAACAAGGGAAATAATTCAAATAATTAGATGGAATGGGCCGGTCTGGTCATTGTCAAATTTAGTTTGGGCTTAGTTGTTTGTTGGGTCTACACTTTCACATATACACAACACAGAAGAAACCAAAAAGCTGTGCTCTTCTTCACTTGACTTGTCCAAATAAAATTGCTAAATGGGCATGCAAACTAAGGGAACCAAGAATTGGTAATCCCTAACCTATGGTGGAAAATTTTATACCAATGTTCATTCTCATCTCGGCATGTTTCAACAAAACCCTTGCCTGATGGCAGTTCTTAACATATATGTATATAAGAAAATAGTTTTTATATTAATTTGAATCAATTTGAGAGCAACTAATATAAGAACAGTTAGTCGAACATGTTCATATAATCATACCTTTCACCTTATATAAATGTATCAAATGGATATCGATAAAAGTTTTCATACGCTTCATACTTTCACCAAGTTATTTATAAATTCATAAATTTTGGATCTAAAAGTTGTTTAGGAGCCACATATATAGATTTTTTCAATGTCACATTTTTCATAGGTAATCATATTTTTTTTTCACACTCATTTGAAAGAATTTTAGATTGTGAGATTATTGATGTCATTATTATCTATGATGACGAAGGTATGACAGATCATATCATAATAGGTTAATGACGAATTAGCTAGCTCATGATAACTGATAATTGATAATCTAAAAAATAATCGTTAATGATAATGAAAGTAATTAATGGTTTTCTAATCTCTCACTTAATAATTTTTAATTAACTTATCATGTTCTTAATAAGTTTGGTAGCTCATCTTCATAGATTTAAATAATTTTTATTAGATAGTCTTAAGTGATCATTTTATGCAAATTGCAAAGGAAGCAGTTATCTTGAGAAGCAAATTTTGGATGAATATGCATAAACTTTTGTCCTTTTTAGTACTCTTAACTTGAAATTGACAGTTTAATAGTTATTCTTAATTAATTAGATAATTTATTGTTAGTGGAAAACTGATCACCAAATCACATAATAAGTTAAATATTATATATAATAGTCACAATTAAAGTGGGATCCATTTTTCTTTGTTGTTGGAATTTTAACTTAATTGAATGACCAATTCACGTGATGCATGTTGTCATAACATGTGCAACAAAAAAATAAACATCACCACATTGTAAATAAAAAATTAATTAATAATTATGCTATTTTAATTAAGGTATAGTTTATTAAAGTACTTCCTGCATGAATATTTTAAACATTTTTAATTAAATGTATTTAAAAGCAATTTAAGTTTTTTTTTTTTTTACTTAAAAACCAATTTATTAAACACTAGGGAAAAATCAAAAAAGAAAAAGTGATTTTTCAAACCATAACGATTTTTTTTTTTCAATCTAAATCCAACATCATGATTTTTACGGATCTTTTGAGATTAAATTTTATATATACCGTTTATAATTTTACTCTTGTCATAATAAAAAATATATATATTCCCATAACAGAGTGAAATCTCCTTAAAAACAATTTGTTTTTTACTTACATAATTGATACATGTTCATGAGAAGACTTAAATCCTATTTTAAATGTAAAATAGAAATTCACAAACCACTTACCTCAAAAAAAAACTTTTAATTAACATTAAAAAAAAAAAAAACCTTCTAATTGGAGTAAAACTATCTTCACACTCTTAATTAATCTATTGATTAAAAATAATATTTTCCTTAAAAGTAGATTCTAGTACACATCATTGCTTGCATGACATCATATTTCAACTTTTCCATTTTCCCTGGGAAGCCAATAAACTTGAATTATTGCACAAAATGTGTGCAACTTTTTCATATACATATATATATATATATTAGTTTATTATATCTTTTGATTTCTTTACTTCTTCTTTAATTATTAATTTTCGTCTGTAGATCCACTGCTTATTCAATGATTAGTCCAACTCAAATACATAATTAAGTTTTACTTTTCTTAATTTATGGACTTATCTTTTAATAAAATTATTCTACTGAAAAGATATATATGACACTTGTTCATACACAAAAGTAAATAAATAAATCCAAATGCGACTAAATTAATCATGATTTCAATCTTGAACCACATGGATGAATCAAAAAGGTTGGCATCCACTATATATATATTAAATAAATTAATGGATCTATCAAATCCAAGAGTAGAATGAATGCACATGAACAAACTTACAAAACTTCAAGCATGATGGTATGGAACCATCATTTGGACCATTTCTGGATATGATGAAGACGTTACTAACCAATATAGTGGACCTGCTTGAGATATAATAGTATTGAAATTCTTTATATAGAAAGAAAATAATTGTGGGGAACTTTCAAAATCTTATCTTCAATATGTAGAATAGATTGGAATATATCTCCGAACTCTTTTTTCTGTTTTTTTTTGAAGAAGGAATATATCTCTGAACATATACATTCATTTATAAATCTTATATATAAGCTAATTTAAAAATATATCATGTAATTCATCATTATATATTGGAGATTATATTTAGTTTGTCCCTAATTTATTATTCATCATTTGTTTAAATAATTTAGGATTGAACTTTTGTTTTAATATACAAATCTTCGCAGAAAATATAGTTGTAATTTTTTCTAAGATAACTGAATTAGTATAAGCCAAAATTTTAAATTTTAATACAAGCGACATTACCCTTAGAATCAACCAAAACTTATCTTCATACATGGACTAAATGATGCGAAATAGCATCAAAGCACTGAAGTTATATCTCCAAAAAGACAAAAGCAAAAAAAAACCATCAAGACCTCAATAATGTAAAATATTTTAATTAAGATAACAATTAGAAACGGTCAAAGCTTTCCTTGATAAGTTACATTTTATTGAAATTGTAGTACATTACATGTTAAAGGCTAAGATAAAATAAGAAGAAGAAGACAATAAATAATGAAAAATTAAGGGATAATATTCTATGAATCCTCTTAAAAAAAAAAAAAACATAATATACTTATCTTGTCTCTAAATGTACAATAATATTATTAATTAATATTATTAACCCTATATAAAACAAGAAGAAGATGATAATAATAACAACAACATGTCAGCTTCAATTCTGATGCCCCCACACGTGTGCACTGACTGATCAGACCAAACCCTTTTTATTTTTATTTTTATTTTTTTGTCCGAATTAATTCTTAACATATAATAATTAATTAATTGCAGGTTTGTCTTGTATTAGGTTATGGAAGTGTCTTTAAACTTTTTTGATGGGTCTGATTTTACTCTCAGGGGTCGGATCTGGATCTGCTTTTGACCCAAACTGGCATTCTTCTTTTCATTCTTACAGTGGGGAAGTTGACAACTGTGTCTTCCTCAGCCACCCACCTGCATATATTTTATAGAAATTAAATCAATAAACAATATATAAAAAGAATAGATGGGTAATATGTATACGGATACTATATAACAAGCAAATGAATTTTATTATTATTATTATTAGTAATGTAAAAGCAGTCAAATATGTAGCCTTAATTCTAATGAAACCCTAAGAAACCCTTTTTTTTTTTTTTTTTTGTTTTTCGAATATAGTAAGTGAATAAGTGATTTCGTAGCATCCACTAGCTAGTTGATTTTTATATAGTGCATTTGACTAGTCAAGATTTCTTGGACTTGGTGATTTCACGGAGAGAAAGAGAGAGCGAGGTATTGGCCTAAGCAATTTGGATGGTTGAAAATGGGTGGCTAATGGTTAGTCTATGTGCTTAATCACATGTGTATAATGACTGAGCCTAGGGTTTCCATTTGAATGTGTAAAATATCATGTGTCCTAATCGCAGCTGCATATTTTATGTCGTAAATCGATTTCTTATGATATAGACGTTTGATTTTACCATTCAATAATTCGTTTTGTAATTTAATTTGATTTTACCATTCAATAATTCATTTTATAATTTAAGTTTATACAAAAATAAATCACAGACTATACTTTAAGTAAAATACCTTATATACATGTACATAAAATGAAAACAATTTTAATATTAACCACGAATGCAACAACTATTAAAATGTTGAACAAACTGACATTTTTTTTTTTATATATAAACAAATAAACAGTTTTTTTTTTTTTTTTTTTTTGAGGAAAAACAAATAAACAGTTTATTGAACGTAGAGAGAGTATAATGGACTAATGATTCTCTTTGGCAGTGTAAGATTCATATATTGCATACAAATTTGTGTTATTTGGTTAAGATTAGTCGAGTGTGATTAGGTGAAATATTTAGAAATGTTTCTGCTACTCTATAGATGAACTGACCCATGTATTAGAAAAGTAAATAATGCAGAGAAAGAGTTATGGAGTCTAGTTAGTTTTTATGGGTCAAATAATAACACTGATAATAAATAAAGGTGAGAGAATACAATGAAAGAGAAGTGTGGGGATCTAAATAGATAAAAATAGCTATTTTTGAATCATATATATAAACTTTTTATAATAATAAAAATAATTATTATAATAGTAATTTATTAAAAATATCAAATAAGGTCAGAGGTGGTTGAACAAGTATATGAATGTGATATATATATATATATATATATATATAAAGCAAGTGAGCTAAAATTGGCAGAAAGTTTGATGTACTCATGTGTTGATTTGTCTTTGCTCTTATGGTGAAAGTGAAGAAAATAATGTAGGGTTTGTCTTGGAACATATTATATATAAAGCAAGTGAGCTAAATTTGGCAGAAAGTTTGATGCACTCATGTGTTGATTTGTCTTTGCTCTTACGGTGAAAGTGAAGAAAATAATGTAGGGTTTGTCTTGGAACATATTTGCGGTTCTCATTTTCCAATTCACAAAAAGTATTTTCCAAAACATTCTTTTTGACATTAGTGAAAGTTTTTTAAAAAAGTTTAAAACGGTTCATTGAACTACCAATGTTTTCGAATTCGTGGTATGCATATATAGAACAATTTTCAGATTTATTCTAATTCATAAGCTTCTTCATGAAAAGAAGTAATCATCACAAAAGTTCATTGACAATGTGTTTGAAAAACTGTTTTCAGCAGAATCAAAAACACTTTTGAATACTCAAAAGAAGTCCTTTTTTGTTAACTTTTGAAAATGCTTGATGAATAGTTTGAAAACAAGTTCAACTATATATATATATATATATATATATATGAGTGTGTGTGTTTTGAAGATTCACAAATTCTTAGAATCCACTTAGCAAATGCCGACGCTGGAGACCCTTACCCTTTTTTCCTACTTTCCAAAAATTGTAGGATTAGGCAGAAACCTCCATTTCAATATTTGTTAAGTGGATTCGAAGAATTTGTGAATCATTTACAAAACACACACAAATATATATATATATATATATATAAAAGTAAATAATAGATTGATTACCTGTACTGAGTGACAAAGTGGTGTAGAAAAATGGAAGCTTCCAGCCTGGCCAAATCAAGACCAGGACATAGTCTTTGTCCACCTCCAAAAGGAGTGAAGTTACAACTGCTAATGTCTTTATCCTGTGACAATATACCCAATATCCATATTTAAATTTATATTATAAAACCCCTAAAAAAATAGCACATAAAATACAAAAAGACATAAAAAGGAAAGGGTCCCTCTTGCTATATATACTTACTTGCCATCTCCATGGGTTGAATTGGTAAGGCCAATCATAGTTACTTTCATCAAGATGTACTGATCTAAAGTAAGCAAAAAAGCACCATCCTTTTGGTATTAGATACCCTTTTATTTCAATGTCTTTCATAGCCTTTCTCATCACTCCAATTATGATATTTCCCATCCTTAGGGTTTCTGTAATCACCTATGTAAATAAAAGATGTACGTCGACTAAATAATTTGATCAAAATAACATCACAAAAGATTTTTAGCGATATGGAAAGTTAAGAAAAAAATATTTTTTTTATTCTTTTAAGATAACAGATTCATACAGTTAAATTTGATGAATTTGACGGATCACCTGATTGAATATACCTGATAGAATATAACTTATAATGATGTTAAAATGACTTACAATTTGTGTGAAAGGTAAGGACAAGTAATCATTCCAAGACAATGGCTCTCCCAACTGATCTTTTAGTCTTTTCAACTTCATGTTTTCTTCCTGAGAATAATTATCAAAAACAGTCCAATAATGTAAAAATTTACATATAAAAGGGAAAAGTTAAAAATAGATGAAAGCAACAATAATTGCTATAAGCAACCACACATCAATTGGTCATCTAGCCGTAACTTTGACCAAATTATAAATAAAGGTGATCCAAATTAAGAATTTAATTTCTACGTAAAATCCTATACAAAGATTTCAATTATTATTTTACCAAATTAGGACAACTATTGTACATTTTATGGTTGATAATTTATTACCAGAGGCCCTGCCATTAATATTCGTTCCCTTCTAATGAAAGGTTTCTTTCATGTAGCCACATTAAATAGTGTGGACAAACCCTAGTGAGTAGTTATCATCTCTATTTTAATACTACATGTGCTTAGATGAGTACTATAGTGAGACAAGCAACTACTAGAAGGACAAGAAAACCTCTAATCAGATAATGGTATAACATCTTTATAAACGTCATAATCATATAATGTTTGCATGTGATTTTTCCTTGGAAAATTTTTTGAGAGATTAAAAGAGAGAAAAAGACGTACCGTTAATTGTTGGAGAGCAGCAGGGCAATCTGAGAGGAATTTGATTGCAAGAGTCATTAGAACTGGCACTGAATCCTCCCCCGGAATCATCATATCAATCATATTATCTGCTATTAATTCATCTGTTAAATATTGCTGATCACTTGTACTGTTTAGTAACACATCAATAACATCTTTTGGAACTGTTGAAAAGCCACCATCCCTTTTCGATTCGATAATCTTCTGTAACTAACTTCACCATCTTCTTCTTTGCCTGAAATCCGAATTTCTAATCAATATTCATAACTTTATAATCTTTATTATATAATTTAACCATAGCGTTACATTGCATACATCTTATTTCAGTCTTATGCGGTGCTTATAGATGGGCTTTTTTACAACGTGACAACATAAATTATAACTTGCCTGTAGCGACCGATAAAGTTGACTTCCAGGGATGTTAATAGGTAAAGACATGAGGCCTGAGATGAATTCCTGAAACTGTTTCTTGAGGAGCTCCATTTCATCACCAGGATCCAAACTAATCAATGCCTTGACTAGTACTTGAAAGGCAATCTGGAGACACAAAAGTAATATCTCTTCAGTAACTTTCAAAAAGGACTATTTTAACATAATGATTGTGGATCAAAGTTTAAAGACAATATCATTTGTATTAGAATTATTGTGAACCCCATACACAACTGGGTGAGTTACTTTCCAGCAAAATCATATTCAAAACCTAAGTAGAAGCCAGAGCTAAAAATTTCAATCTTCAATGATTTCCTTCACTAGGGATGTGGTAGGGGCCAGAAAGAGAATTGAAAGATTGGACAGAAAGCACCAGGTGTGGACTATCCTTATGATTTTTACACGGACATATCTCCTTTAAATAAAAATAAATATTATTACGCAGAAAACAACACGAAAAGATAAGAAATTGTATTGATCTTACATCCATCTAATGACTGAGATATGATATTCGTAAAAAAACAACGTATAAATAGTTTGCACGTGGAAAATAACGGAAGACTTGACATTTTTGTT
Source organism: Nephelium lappaceum (assembly GCA_021234005.1). Lineage (NCBI taxonomy): Eukaryota > Viridiplantae > Streptophyta > Magnoliopsida > Sapindales > Sapindaceae > Nephelium > Nephelium lappaceum. The sequence continues at coordinate 3,579,369 of CM037997.1, read as the reverse complement.
GTTTTTTCCTTGTGTTTTTAGAGGAACTATTATTAGAAATGATTTTAAATTTAGATTCCTCAGAAAAATATAGATAACTTCCAACTTCAAAAATTAATAAAATTCATAGACTTCACAAGACCTTGGAGAGAGGCGGAGAGAGAGAGAACTTTTACATTTTTGGTCTCATCTTGGATGTATATAGGTTGATCATCTCTCCAAGACTCCATAGATTTCTGAACATACTTTTGCATGTCTCTAGTGATCTGAGCTTTGATGTGAGGAGACTTGAAGAAGGCTCCTATGAGTCCATGGATTCTCCTCTGTAAGCTTCCATTGATGAGCAAAATGGAAGATTTTCCCATCAACTCAGTGAGTGATTTGGGATAAGATGGCACAAAAGCCTTTGCATCACTTTGTAGAACAATCTTACTCACTTCTGCATCTGTTGAAACCACTGTTGGTGTCCCAAATATATGTGACTTGAACACCTTCCCATACCTACAAAATCAATCAAATCACCCTCCAAAATCACATGATCTTGATAAGAAACGTCAAAGCTTATATATTATAAGGTCTAAAAACAACCCTTTAATCAAAGGATAAAATATTACAAGTTTTACAGATTTACCAAAAAAAAAAAAGCATGTATATATGTACTTGATGCATGAAGTTTTTGTTATATATAATGTTTTTATGCATATATATATATATATATCTATAGGGAGGGAGAGAATGAGTGAAAAATTGAGAGATAGACTTACATGCAGCGACGTTTGTCCATGAAGCTCTCGGGGCGGTCAGAGTAAGCACAGGAAATGAACTCCAAAGTTTCTCCAAGAAAAGGCCATCCAAGAGTGCCCAAAGGGAGTTGGCTGCTTCTATATGATGATGATGATGATGATGATGATGATGATGATGATGATGGTGATGATCTTAGAGAAGTAAACCTACTTCTGCTGTAGAGAATGATGGTAGTGGACAAGAGAACCGCTATGGCAAATAAAATCCACAATAAGAAGTCCATTATTGGATAAAAATTCTCTCTCGGACTCTACTGTCTATATGAATTTTCAACCCCGCACGAGCACGATTGATGAGCTCTCTCTCTCTCTCTCACTTTCTTATATATGCTCAATCATGGTGATGGAAATATATATATGTGAATAATGTGCATGTGGACGTGCACGCGTGGGTGTGGACAAAAGAGACAGAGAAAATGAGAGAGAGAGAATATTTGTATGGGGAGTGGGATGGTGTGTGTAAAGCATATACAATATGATTGGTTTCAATTAGGTTTTTATGAGTCCAAATGGGTTACATCTCCTTCATGATACATTCTAAGAAAGTTAAAAAGATTGGGATCAAAAGGTAAGTAAGGAGAAGAAGGAAAAAAAATTGGGACGGGTGGTGGTGCACGTTATTCGTATCACGCCACGTGGTATGAATTTATAATGTAATTGATTGTCTATGCCAAGTGGAATGATATGAGTAGAGTAAACTTGCGCCCATCAATTAAAAGTTCCTTTTTAATAGAGAGATGTAATTTAAGAGATTAGTTTATTAGTTTAATTAAGGATTAAACTGAATTTACCATGGCCATGTTTTGATTAAAGCCTAAAGATATGGACTACTTTGGAGGAGAAGTAGACATGAGGTTCATGGATCTCGTTAAGGTTTTCCTTCCCTTGTTAATTAAAAAATATTTCTTATGCTTTTTGAGACATGACTTTGATGCAATTAGATGAAATGACTGGATTCTAACTGCATCTAATATTATATTAAAAAATCTTCCATAATAAATATATATTCTTACAATACATATTAAAAATAATTCATAATTTGTAAGCTAATACAATTAAGTTATTCTTGGATTACAAAAAGTATTGAGTTTACAGGTTTGTCACACATCCATATTTGATTATTCTATTACTCATCAAGACATGCATTGAATTACAAATTTACATATATATAGAAAAATTCTCATATCATTTAAGAATTTTATTTTGACCCTTATCTAGATAATTGCCATCTAATTAAGAAAACTGGCCCACGAACACTATCTAAATCCTAAGAAAATCAAAATCAAGATGTCTTTCCAAATACATAATAAAAATTAAAAGATACATAAACAAGAGGCGGGTGCAATTGGTATATATAATAGATATTCAATGCATGAATCTACTTATCATAATAGCAGCTAAAAAGCATGAAATTCATTCTCAATGCTTATTATTATGATAATTAAGTTTGTTCTTAAAGATAGAATATACATAGTATATAGATACATAAACAAAAGAAGGTATACCCCACAAATACATGATCGTCTCATGTCACATAGTGTGTGTGGGTTGTGAGGGAGTCCCCCCCATCACCTCCTCTCCTACCCCTTTGGCAGTTTGAAGCAGCTGCAGCTGGTATGGCCTCGTGCTTTCATGTGAGACTCAATCAGTCCAACCACAACACTCCTCATCATTAAAATCTTCTTATCTCTCTCTCTCTCTCTCTCTCTATCTCTCTCTCTCTTGCTTGGTAGCTAGGCCAGCCAAAACCCTCTCATGTTACTTTCATTCCCATCTCTCCTTTTCTTATTTTTATATATGTATATATGGGAGAAAGGTCACATGCATGTGTGTGGCTTCCTTTCTTTTTCTATACCAATTATAGTTTATATGTGAGCCTCTCTCACCCATATTGACCATCCTTTGGCTGTAATTAATAAGGTAATGGGTAGTCATTATTGTCATCATATATCATGAGCATGTTAATTAACTTATTGAATTGCTTTTAGGAATATTGTTAAATAATTAGAAATACTTTTTCGTTCATTTTGTAAGTTTGACTGAAAACTATAAAATTATTCTATGGAAGTACTAAAAATCACTTAAAAACATCATTGAAGTATATCTTGTAAAAGTTTCTCCAACTATTGTTTAACTTTGTTTATTTACTATTAGGAATTTTTTTATGGCACTAAAATTAACATAAGTTTGGAAAATGACATCAAACTATTGAAATAAATTAGTTTTGCACCATCAAGTGTTCACAAATTATAGTTTATGAACAATGAGCTATACTTTACAATTAAAGGACCATAAAAGATCATAGTTTACTTGTTTTGGTTACACACTATTCCTTTTGTAGTTTGTGAATATTGATAGTGTTAACAAATCATTTCAATAAGTTTGATGTCATTTTTCAAATTCACGGTAATTAATTTTAGTATAATTTATTTGAAGTATTTCTTATTATTATTGTTATTATTGGGAGAAGTGCATGATATGTCACTTTTTAATCAAATGCCATTTAGATTGGACTAACAATAATTTGATATGCGTTGTTTTAGAAAACGCTTTCGATTGTTTTTTTTTCTTTTTTACTACTTAAAAGTAAATAAATTTTTATAAAAGCACTTGCAAATACACCTTAAAAAGTTGTAAGATGGGTATGGATTTGTTCTTTCCATAGTGAAAATGGAAACTTTAAAACAATACGAATTATTTATTTAATTCTTTATTTGTTTTTGAATTGGGACTGTTGCTTTGACTGATACATAAATAATTAATATCTAAATCTAAGAATGGCCCATTTGTTGATTGCTTATTTATTTTATTATTGAGCCCCATTCCTTGGCTTCCTTTTTGCTCTTTGTTTTAAACTACCTAACTTATGATTAAGTATCTTAATTTTTTTTTTTTATTAAATATCATCATTACATCAAATTGTTCGGCTCATCTTTTGGCTCTTTATACTATATATCTTTAAGAATCCAAGAGAATATTTTGGATATAGTTTTATATTCTTTTCAAGCTTGGATTTTAGTGATCTATTGGAGGGCATTTTGTTCTTTTCATTTTTCTTTATCACATTTTTATGGAGGGTTAAATAAGTAATTTTGCATCAAATTCCAATCTAACTTCAATTTTGTCAAAATGGAGACATAGCAACTATATTAAATGGTTATGCTAGTATGCAGCTACACTCTAACTATCCATGAGTTATTGATTTCATTATCTTACAGTCCAACAGTTCAAATAAATGAATAATTTTTATAATAAATTAAAAGATATGTCTCCCTTATAACTACCCCCATCTATCAATCTTTATAGTACTAGTTAAATCCTGAATTTATATTTTTGTAATTGAACACCATATGTGTGACAGGTGTAAAGTCTGAAACATTTTGATGTGAATGAAGTTTTACAAGAGTTTTATAAGGTCTGATGAAAATAAAATACAGACGTTTACATCGAAAAGCAAATAAATGGTTATGGGACAAGAAATAATCAATTGGCCGGGGGGGAGGGGGAGGTTGCTGGGGTTTGGAATAGCAACCTATAGGGCTGTTGAGGGGGCTCCTTAAGTAAATTTGGTGTTGTGTCCGCATCCATTTGGGAAATTGTGCATACTTCAAGTAGGAATTAGGACCATGTGATTCTTCAAACAACTTAAAAGTTAGTGAAGGAATATGCTCATTTTAGTAATCATTAATCAAATTGGATTCAAAATTCTATTGCCATGAAAATGGGGTTAGAAAACAGACACCATTCAATGTGACGAACAAAGACAGATGGGATGAGTTTATACATATTTCTGCCATTTCAGCTACCCATGCTGTAAATTTTGAGAGAATTTGGACTCAAATAATTATAATATCAATAACACTAATGGTAAAATATTGTTTTGTTATAACAAACGGAAATGAGAAGAAAAGTTAGAGAATGAAACAAGATCAAGTACTAAAAAAAAACCAGTATCATATTCATACCCTATGTGCTTCAGGAGATACTTAAAAACGTAATATAACCACTATCCAATATGATGTAATAACAGAAAACATTTTTTCAATTTGATAGTATTCTAAGTTTAAATCGTTCTTCTATAATGTCCAAAATATAAGCCATCCCTAGCACAAATGATATTATCTTAAAAAAAAATGCATTGCAAGCAATTTTTGTTTTTTCGTTTCGTATTCTAAGGAGTTTGTGTCAAAGAGTCAAGGTTCATTCTCCATTGGCCAGGACTGAAGCCTCCAAGTTTAGCTTTCTATAAAGTAGAGACATTTTTCAAAGGATAATTCCTACTTTTGGTCATTTCAAATGTGGCTTCTGCAACTATGTCAGTATGTATACCGCTGTTCAAAAGTACAATAATTGCAAAAACCTGAAAAGTATGAGAATGCATGCATGACCATAGCTAGAAGGCAAGACATATTGCATTGAAGAAAAAACTAACTTTGAGACTCAACAAAAGGGTTATAGACAGATTGGTTTCATCACAGTATAAGACATTCATTTTTGATTTATCACTATGGTCGAAGAACATGCAAGTGACTAGATATTTGGAATAGATTTCGCCCGAATAAATTGTTTGAGAAGGGCTTTCTCATCATCAACTACGTTTCTTCTCTTCAGAATCTTTCGGTTTCACCTTTCTTTTCTCTTCCAATATCCACTTGTAAAGCTTGCGCTGCTCATCCATAGGAATTGGATCGCGCAGCATCACAGGGTCCACAGTAGAGGTTAAGTTTGTCTCGGTGATTGGGGCGGTTGTAGCAGCTGTAGTAGGAGAGGGAACATCACTTGCGCCTTCTTCCATTGTTGTGCTTGTATCTTTCTTCCTAGTCCTCACCAATACATAACCTAGACAAATTATACATACATCAGTCACAGAGATTCCCACTAGCTACATTATCAAGTAACTGCATTGAAACCTTCTACATAAACTGTACATGCATCGGTCACAAAGATTCCCACTAGCAATAGTCATCAAGCAACTGCATTGAAACTTTCTAGATGAGCTTTGTTATGCATCTAACAATTGCAAAAATTGGAGTCCAGACAAAACATAAAAAGCATAAATGTTGGATGCCTGGGCCACAAAACACAGTATTATTACCTCACTGGCAGAATTCAACCATGACCATTTAACTACAATAAAGCACAACAACTTGTTATATTTCAGCGCGTTCACCAACAATTAACCAAGGCCTGCTTGTCTTGACAAAGTAATAAGTGTTCAATAATCACTCTATGTACCACTTGCAGCTGCCACACGTAACAAGCATTTGAAAAGGAATTCATGGAAATTTGTTTAATTTAAGAAGCTATAGAAGAATATCCACAACAACAACAAATAAGCCTGAGACTGAGAAACTGGTGTTAGAAAGCTTGTGAGAAATTTTGGAGTTTTCCACTTTGCAAAGTTCTTACAATATCTCAGATACTCATCCAAATCCCGTGAAGGAAATCTAAGACTTAATGGTTAAGTTATCACATATAATGTGAATACACAAGGTAGTTTATTGCAGATTAGCAACTTCCATCACTATTATGTTCAATAAACAAGATCAAGGATTAAAAAACAGTTTCCAAATTTCACACAATTACGGCCTTCGACAAAAGAAAATGGAGGAAGACAGGTCCATTCAGCTAAGCTCAACTTGTTCGCAACTTGAACAGAGTTAGGCTGTGTTGTAATAAACCATTATGAAAGAGCACTTTCTCATTCTGCAATCTTGATTAGTAAGTTCACATTTATGGCATACCCCACCCCAATCATTGCATCTTGAGCTAAAGACTAAGAATAAGAAACCAAAAAAAAAAAAAATTCCTTTTTTCATTCTGTAGGAATTTGTTGCTTATGTGTGCTTCACGAAGCAAACCGACAAACAACAGAATAATTGGAATATGAATCATCCAACAGCATGTATAGATATAAGAGAAAGTTAGGTTGACAGAAAAGACATAATTGCATGCCATAGAGATAAGGCACGGAAAACAATTTACTTCTCCATTTGTAGAATTTGGTTCATGATGCATGTTGCAGATGTCATATTACAATACTAAAGAAGACACACAAAGAACACAACAATGTCAAATTAGAATACCAAATAGAGAGAAATTCAGGTTTGTAAATAAAAAAGAAAGAAAGCTAAATTGAACTTCATAGAGATACAGAAATCCAGACAACAAGGAACAGCAAAGGCAAGCCTAGTGGCAGACAAGCTGACAAGATGGAGACAAAAAGACATCATTTCTCTAAATCCAAATACTTGCACTGTCCACCAGCAGCCAGTCTAATATTACCGAAATATGGATTCGAGGAATTAAGCTTTTTTAAGATAGAAGAAATAAATACAAGAAGCACAGATGTAAACATGTATTATGTCACATGCAATGTGAGAGAATTAGGTGAGGATGTACAACGTGTAATAAATATCCTCCGAATCCCAAACTTTGAACAAAAGCAGTGTTAAGAATCTAACAATATTTATATCTCTTCCTTCAATGCCTCTGAAATGCATGCATAACACATTATATTAATAATTCACTAATAATTATATCCATGAAAAAATTATGTACCTAGATATTCTAGTAGACTTAAAATCGATGACAATAATCCTCTATTTCTTTTGCTTTGAAATAAGGTTCAGCAGACACATTAAATTTGTATACAATCTTCTTGTTATGCTTAATAAGATCTATTTAGACTTCCTAAATCTCATTATAAAACTGGTTGCATACCACTTTATTGCTTCCATCAGCTTAGCCAAATATGATTTTGCATTACTATATGTTATGAGAAATTAACTATAATCAACCTCATAGCTAATAAACTACAGGTCATACCGCTACATTCAATTGTGTATAAACAATTTTAGCTTCAAAAGTGTTCTGTTCTGATGCATCTCAAGGTAAAAAACTAGCATGCTATGGAAATAACTCTAGACTCTTAGATTTTTTCGTCCACTAGCGAAATCTTTTGCTATGATGTGACTTAACGAGAAAAATAGCATTCCAAGGAGATTACTCTAACCTTTTAAGCTTTTAAGGACCCCCCAAGAAATCATAATGGGCTTCACACCCAAAAAATCAAAATGCGATCTGCCGGGGTGGGGACCCCAACAAATACACAATAAAAAAATATACCACTTATAAACCACTGCGAAAAAATTGGCCCCAAGAGTACACAGAATAAAGTTCAACAAGAAAACTTATCCTTGCACCTATGTCTCAACCTACCATATGAACTCCATTGAAATCACCGGATTTAAAAAAGTACAAGGAATCAATAATCATAGGATTGTATATTACTGTACTTGATCGAAATTTAATAGATCACAGCTTATGGCAAATATAAATTATATAATTGAGTGTTCTTGCCAAGCTTTAACAATCATAACATTTAGAATGATGGTTTAACTTAAAACTCACATAAAGGATGGTGAATACAATAATCTGCTGAAACTTATGATGGTTTTCCCAATTAATGTCTATTAAGACTAATCAAAAATCTATTGAGAGAGACCATAACGGACCTTAAAGTCATGTTTGTTTGGGTAGTTATGTTTGTTAGGGCTATAACGGATATCTTTTCCGTTAAACCTATTAGTCCAAATCTGCAAATTGCGACTAGTTTGATTACATTTCTCACAAACATTATTAAGAGCTATTCTCTTCACCAAATCGTCATGCAAGATAACAAGCTGAATCCCTCCTCAAATCTCTCTCCCTCTAACTCACTCACTCTTACACAGGCAGGCACTCACAACATCAAAAACCCCCCAACATGAAAATGGAATAATCAGAATCCAGAAAAAAACAACCTGACCCAACCCCAACTCTACAACCACCAATCACAGCATCCAAAAAGCACTAAAACAAAATCCAACAACCCCATCTCAGCCATACTATCAACAAACCATCTAACAACATAAAGCATAAATATCCACACCCCACATACAAGCATAAATATCCACTACATACAATTATGTATAAACAACTTCAGTTTCAAAAATGTTCTGTCCTGATGCATCTCAAGGTAAAAATATAGCATGCTACGGAAATAACTCTAGACTCTTAGATTTTTTAGTCCACTAGTGACATCTTCTGCTATGATGAGACTTAAGGAGAAAATAGCATTCCAAGGAAATTACTCTAACCTTTTAAGCTTTTAAGGACCCCCCAAGAAATCATAATGGGCTTCACAACGAAAATTTCAAAATGCAATCTGCGGGGACCCCAACAAATACACACAATAAAAATTTATACTACTTTTGAACCATTGCAGAAAAACTGGCCCCAGGAGTACACAGAAGAATGTTCAACCCTTTGAACCAACAAAAAGAAAACTTATCCTTCCACCTATGTCTCAACCTATCATATGAACTCCACTGAAATCACTAGATTTAAAAAAGTACAAGGAATCAATTATCATATGATTGTATCACTGTACTTGATCAAAATTTAATAGATCACAGCTTACGGCAAATAAAATTGAATGTTATTGTCAAACTTTAACAATCATAACATTTAGAATGATGGTTTAAGTAAAAGAACTCACATAAAGGATGGTGAATACAATAATCTGCTGAAACTTCTCATAGTTTTCCTGATTAACTGTCAATCAAGACTAAAAAAAAATCTATTCAGAAAACAATAGGGGAACTTAAAGTCATGTTTGTTTGGGTAGTTCTGTTTTTTAGGGCTATAACAGATATCTTTTCCGTTAAACTTATTTGTCCTATTTTGCAAATTGCAACTAGTTTGATCACATTTCTCTCAAACATTACTAAGAGCTATTCTCTATCTTCACTAAATCATCATGCAAGATTACAAGCTCAATCCTTCCTCCACTCTCTCTCCCTCTAAGTCACTCACTCTTACACAGGCACTCACAAGTCACAACATCAAAAACCCTCCAACTTTGAAAATGGGATAATCAGAATCCAAAAAAAAAATAAAAACACAACTTGATCCAACCCCAACTCTACAACCACCAATCACAGCATCCAAGAAGCACTAAAAACAAAACTACACAAAAAAAGATAATTTCTTTAGACAAAATCCAACAACCCCATCTCAGCAATCCAATCAGCAAAACATCTAACACAACATAAAGCATAAATATCCACACCCCACATACAAAACCAAAAAATGACCTCCAACAGCAAGATTGACCACCAAGAGAAGAGGCCAAAGGAACCTATAACGCCTAGCAAATGACTCCTTAGGAGGTGGTGGCGGAGGAGGCGGGGCAGAAGAGCTGGACCCCATTTTGTAAGAGGCAGCAGCAGCTGCAACTGATGATGGTGGTGGTTGTGGCATTGAAAAAGCAAAGTCCTTTCCCTTTATGCTGGCCTTGAAACTGCTTCAACTGTGCTGTTTTTAACAATACAACATCCAAGATCAAACCTTTAGTCAATTATTGCAACCAAAAGATTATATATAAACACAAACAATAATACTACCAAGTAAAAAATTCATGCCTTGCTGTACAGAAAGTGATGGTTCCTCTTCTTCTTATTATTCAACTTTTGTTTTCAAGAAGCAATAAAAAAGTGTTCTTGAAAACAAAAAAGAAAAACAACGAGATGGGTTTTGAAGTCTGACCTTTCTTGGGTTTGTTGGTGAAGAGCTTTGGAGCCTCGCTCATGGTTGCTTCCTGCCTCTCTTTTCCCTGGTTTTCACTGTTGTTTGTTGTTCTAGTCTAATTGTATTTAAGTTAATACTAATTTATTAATTAATTATTGATTAATGATTAATTAACTTTTTTTTTTTTTAACAAATGATTAATTATCTTTTTTAAGTGGAAAAAATCAGTAGATTGTATTTCGGATTATAATTATTTTTACATATATATATTTGACATTTTTAATTAATTAATTTATTCTCCATATGTTTTATTATTTATACTTTTAAATTAATGTATTATTAATTTATTCAAAATTCAAGTGGTTGGAATACTTCTAGCATTTATTTCTATAGGAATTTGATTTTTATTTTTGTCAATGAAATAATAAGGTATTGGATTATGCTTGTAGCAATTGACTTGGTCGGGTTTCCATAGGCTTTTGATTTGATATAAGTTTATTTTAATAGTTTACTTGTATTATTAGTGAAGTTTATTTAGTTAATATAGTGAAAATGATAAGGTGAGATGCATTGCTTCAATTTCACAAAATAAACTCTATCATCATAATGAGTAATCTATGTGCAACTTCCTTTTTTATTTGGGGGAAAGCTATGTGCAACTTCTTATTTAGCTAAGATTGGTAAAATTTTGTGTCAGTAGCAGGTAAACTATATTTTTCATTTGTATGTGTAATGTGTAATAAAGCATTTAAGTAAAATCATTTCCCTTTTCATATTATGGTGTTATTTAAAGCTAATAACGAATAGGTTAAAGAACTATCAAATCTTACCAATATTAAACATTATGTATACAGGTCCAAATATCTATTTTCATAAATAAAAAACAATAAATAGGATATTAAACCTGTTATCTTAGTGAACGAGGAGATGTGAGTGTCCAACCATCTTTACCGAAAGGTGATATACACCATATTATAGTGTTTCAGTTGAAATAATGCTTTTTATTTTTTTTAAACGAAAAATAACTAAAGCACTCTCAAGTAATTTTAGAAATTGTTGCATTTAAGATAATTAAAGAAGAAGAACTTGAATACAAATATATACATTTTAGGTATTTATCTAACAAATATAAATAACGTTATATGTCCACTGAAGCATTTCTTCTTTAGCATTATCCTCTTTTTTTTTTTCTTTTTTTTTTTTTTTTTTTTTTCTGGTTTTACTTCATGTATACACTTGAGTGCAAAGTGTTGTGTTGGGATCCAATGAAGTATCAAATGAGATCCTTCCTCGGTGATTTTTCAAATAAGAGTCATACTCAGATGGAGCTGCATTTTCATTGCATACAAATGTGTCAAGGTAAATGGATATAAAATAATGATACATGTCATACCAAAGTTAAGTTGTGCTGTAATAAGCCATTATGAGAGAACATTTCTCGTTCCTCATCTTGATTACTAAGTTGGTACTTTATGGCATACCCAACTCCAATGATTACGGCTTGAGCTAAAGAATAGTTTCTATGTATCAATAATAAATAGTTAGTGAGTTTGCAACTTTATGACCAGTTGTAACTTGTAACAACTACAACAAAGAATTATAGTCGACCTAATTCGTAAGATACTTATAATTTAAGTTTATAATTAAAGAAGAACAATTTGAATATAAATGTACAGATTTTAGATATTTATTTATTCTGGTTTTACTTTATGTATATACTTGAGTGAAAAGTGTTGTGTTGGGATCCAATGAAGTATCAAATGAGGATCCTTTTTTGGTGATTTTTCAAATAAGAGTCACACCCAGATGGAGCTGTATTTCCATTGCATACAAATGTGTCAAGGTAAATGGATATAAAATAATGATACAGGTCATTCCAAAGTTAAGTTGTGTTGTAATAAACCATTGTGAGAGAACACTTTCTCATTCTGCATCTTGATTATTAAGTTGGCATTTATGACATACCCCATCCCAGTCATTGCATCTTGAGGTAAAGATCAGTTTCTACTTATCGATAATAAATAGCTAGTGAGTTTACAACTTTAATACCAGTTGTAGCTTGTAACAACTGCAGCAAAGAATTGTGATCGACATAACTCGCAGGATACTTATACTTCAATTTTATAATTAAAGAAGAATAACTTGAATATAAATGTATAGATTTTAGGCATTTATCCAACAGACATAAATAATGTTATATGCTCATTGAAACATTTCTTCTTTAGCATTATTTTTGTTTTCTTTTCTTTTCTTTTGTTTTTCTGGTTTTACTTCATATATACACTTGAGTGATAAGTGTTGTGTCGGGATCCAATGAAGCATCTAATGAGGATCCTTCCTCGGTGATTCTTCAGATAAGAGTCAAACCCAGATGAAGCTGCATTTTCATTGCATACAAATGTGTCAAGGTAAATGGATGTAAAATAATGATACAAGATCCAAGAAAAAAGTTTCATTACTGAACATATAAAAAAAAATGCATTCTCTACAGCCATATTGTACAGAAGAGTGATGCATAGTGACAATCTGACAAGTTTACATCTTACAGAATGTGGTAGCATTAGTATGAATACTACCTCCTTCTAATTCTACAAGGCAATTTATCAATAAGAAAGAAGTAAAAGATGTGCAAAAATAGTCAAATATTCAAGAACCTAAAATCTATCCTCTTGTCATATAAATTTACTCTTATGTGCAATCTTGGATTGCCCGGGTTTCATTCTATAGGCCATCAATTGAGCACATGGGTTGCAGCCTACTTTGGCTTTCATCAGCTAGCTCCAAGCACGGCCACCACCACCACCGTAACCCCTCCCACGATCTCGGAAACCCCCATGACCTGCTCCAGTGAAAACATACCGAATGGTTCTGATGGAATAAGTGTGTATACAAGCACAGAGAAATGCATGCATGCATATGTTCAAAACATAAGTGAAGAAAAGACCAATTCATGAACTGGGCACATTTTTTTTTCACCCTTAAGTTTGAACTAAAGTTTCCTCCATATGAATGGAGCCACTAAAGCAATCTCTGGCTATCATCACCGCAAGGAGTGCGAAAATGGAACTCAATTAAATTAACCAAGTTACTAAACCACAGCAATGACCATGTAACATTATGTACTAGTAATGATTCTTGTGTTTTCGAATGTTCTTTATATTTTGCATCGACATTTTCAAATTCTATGCGAGACAAAATTGGAAATGTCTGATTATGTGCATGCGTAAAAAATAATGCACTCAACAACTACCTGATGATGAATGTGCACCACGCCCCATTGCAGCCAATTCAGGACTGACTTTCTGTCCAGCTTCTTCTAGTATAGTAATCAGTTCCTTTGCAAATCTGGCATTTGCAGCTGTGAAGAAGGTGTATGCTGTTCCTTTCGCCCCGGCTCTTCCTGTCCGACCAATGCGATGAACATAATCCTCAAGGGACCCAGGGAAGTCATAATTAATCACATATTTTACGTCCTTCACATCTGTCACCAACCAAAAGAACTAGGATATCAACTACCAAATCAGAAGCCAACAATTCTGTCTCCGAATTATATACATCAAAAAATAATTTAAGACCATACTTGTGGTTCTTCGATTACACCAAGACCAAAGGCAAGCCAGATATTTAACAAATGATAATCAGGTGAACACAAACCAATAGATGACAAATAAATACAACTAAGCCAAAGGGAAAAAAAAAAGAAAAAAAAGAGCTATATCAATATTGTTATCATCATCATCACCTGCCACTGTACAATAGATTGAATTAAAATTATACGTCCAATGTGCAGATTTATTATTCAAACACAACATTTCAGATTTTTTTATTTTTTCATTTTCTTAATTTTTAGATAACATTATTAAAAAGAATCAATTTATTAATGTCGAAACCAAGCAGCTGATTGACTGTGTTCAGTAGACCTCAAAAAAAATGTTTGTGAATACAACATCTACCACCAGTGGATGCTTAAACATCACAAATGCCATAGATGAGGAACTGAGAATCACAGTCGTATCCAGTAAGATTAAAGAAAGACTAGAGCATGAACAATCACAAGATGAAGCTTATTGTTTCCTTCAGCAAAATCATGTTGGTTGTTCTGACACAAGTATAACATATACAATTATACGCAATGAAGGCGGCACATGAGTTTACACGATTAAGAAAACAAGCAACTCTTAGATTACCAACTCAGGTTAAAGTGAGGACCCACAAGTAACATGAGAAAACACGGGGCAGTCGAGTAAGAATGATGCATGAACTATGCATACCTAAACCACGAGCTGCAACATCTGTTGCAGTCATTATCGGACTCTTCCCAGATTTGAACTCTGACAAGACCCAATCCCTTTCTGCCTGACTTTTATCTCCATGAATTGAGAGAGCAGGCCAGCCATCCATGCGAAGCTGCCGAGTGATCTGATCACAACCTTTCTTAGTATCCATGAAAATCAGTATTCGACTACCATCCATTATATCCTCCAGCAACTTTACCAATCTGAAATATCAAAACAAATATATCATACAATTATAGAAATTCCCCTATGGTGTTGGGAGATGAAAAAGACAGAACAATGAGAATTAGATTTAAGTATGCCATACTTGTTATATTTCTGGCTCTCAGAGATGATGTCAACATGTTGGCGTATTGCATGGTTAGCTTTTAAGTCTGCTGAACCTATAGTCACCTGCGTTCAATCCAAGAAAAGCAGAATCAATAACCCTACAATTAAGCTAGAATCCCAATGCACTAAACTAGGTTCCTGTATTATGAACATAATTATTAGATATCTCCAGAAAAAGGTCAAATGCCATATAACTAGAAAGCTCAAAACCAAATTGACATATCATTTGCAACTGCATTAATGATAAAGTTGAAAATCTACTGCAGTGAAAGATGTATCTTACTTTGTAAGGGTTGTAAAGGAATTTATGCGCTAGTTGCTCAACCTCTTTAGGCCAAGTAGCACTCCAGTACAAAGTTTGACGATCTGGCCGGATCTGTGCAGAGTGAAACATCAAGCTAAGCAAAATATATAGAGAGAAAGAGGGAAAGAAAGAAAGAAAAACAGAGCCTTTTGTGTTTGCATTGAGTCTGTGTATGTGTGTGGATGTTGTGTTTTTGCAAGTGCAACTCACCATAAGTATTAGTCATTACACGTATCACATTGAAACTATTAGATCCAATTACTGGTGGTCCAGACATTTGTGAGTTCAAAAGTATTTATGTGTTGCTTGTATAACTTCCGCTAATTGATTAACTTAAAAAAAATAAAAAATAAAAATAAAATAAAAAATGAAAACACCCTCAAGAGGAGTGCTAGGTTCAGTTGCTTGTCGACAGATCCGGCAGGGTCACTACTCACTACATATGTCAATGATACCTGTCAAATGACTGCCGCCTTCAAGATAAATCTACATAAGACTTACTTCTACAACAATTTTCTTAGGGATATTCACAGAATTCTAAGAAATATGCAACTTGAAAACTTTCTACATCAACCTGCTCAATATCTGATCTCCAAATGACTATGTTTCGTTCATCAGCAATTAAAGTTCAGAGCTCTTCAAAAGTACTCTTTAATGACTACTATCTCAATCAACTATAGTACAGGTCAGTACTCTTCAAGAGTTCATTTCTTCTAAGTACACCAGTAATGGCATCTGATAATCCTTTCAAGTTTTTACTCCAGTTATGACATCTGACAGTTGTCTCAATTTCTTAAAAACTAGGCCAATAATGGCACCAAAACTGTTGAAGAAGCCAGGACAGGAAACACAATAAAGACAAAGGACGGGGAGTGGTAAATTAGGTGCATGATTGAACCTACATGATTCAACATGCATAACTTCTCAAACAGATAAATTGAAAAAAAAAAAAAAAAAAATCCCATCAGGAAGAAACATAAAAACCTGAGACACAATTTTCCGTATTTGAGGCTCAAACCCCATGTCCAGCATCCGATCAGCCTCATCCAAAACAAGGTAAGTAACCCTTCGCAAATTAGTATTATGAGACTCCAGCATATCAATCAACCTCCCTGGTGTAGCAATGACAATTTCAACACCTGAACCCAAAAATGAATAATAATGATGTTATCACCACCAGCTTCACCGACAACAATGATATCATCAAGTGCAAGCTACGTAAGAGAAGGTAAGGAAAAAATTATAGTTACAAGTGCGTAAGAATGTCATCTTAAACTTAATCAACATGCAAACAATTGACAATTCAAAAACTTCCATAAAATGTGAAGTGAGATAAGTCATCTACCTTTTTGGAGATCACGGACTTGAGGTCCCTTTGGAACTCCACCATAGATGCATGTACTTTTAATCCTTGATGATGCACCAAATTTAGTTGATTCTTGTTGTATTTGAACTGCAAGTTCACGTGTTGGAGCTAAAACCAGTACAATTGGACCATCTCCGGGAGCTGGATATATAGAGAAAATGAACAAACTTACACCAATCCAATAACCAAAACATGGAAAAGAAAATAGAATCAAGATAAGACATTTAAATAACTAGGAGATTACAAATTTACCTAAAAATGGCTGGGCATTGACATGGACAATAGCAGGCAAGAGATAGGCAAGTGTCTTTCCTGACCCAGTTTCAGCAATTCCAATGAGATCACGACCCTTCAAGGCCATTGGCCATCCTTGAGCTTGTATAGGTGTGGGTTCGACAAAGCCAGCTTTTGCAATTTCTTGCATAACATAATCTGCAATGAAGAAGGTACATTCCAGGGAACAGAGTCTAATAAGAAAGCAACTCTATCATCCAAATAAATTTGTGAACAAAGTGCAAATTAACAAATGTTTATAGAAACACAAAATAATTAATTAATTATGTGTATAACACCATATTAACGGCATGTATACAGCATATAGCACACAAAAAATTATTAATATTAATCTACCCACAGAAACTTGATGAAAAAGACACTGGAAATGCAATTTCAATGCATGGAAAACTAACTAAGAGCAGAACTATAAGAGGTAGCAGGTCAAGATTAACCCTATTCATCGTGTTAAAGAGAATCTCTACTCAAGCAACAAAAAAAAATGCTCATTTGTAAGTCACTTTGTTAACTGTTAACAATAGAATTGACTTTTTGTTTACAACACAGATCAAGTTATATACCATCTTACACTCTAAGCCCTCAACAACAACAGTTTAATCAAATGATAATATGCCAGCAAATTACAGCGTGAAACTCAATTGTATTTGTCCAATTCCTACCTACATCAAGTTCGTATATGAAACATATTCACTTCTAAGGAAAAAAAAGGACTATCCATTCCATTTTTAAATATCTTCATCAACTATAAATGTGAAACTCCTAGTGCAGACACCATTGTCAAGCAGATATTATAATTTCTCTCTTCAGAAAAAAGAGTTATCTAAGATCGAAAAACAGTTTTTTTTTTCCTCGAAAGTAAAATTTATATCCAAGAATATTCCAATGTCAAGTCATGAATAAATAGGTGAATAGACCTACAAAGTTATGGCATTAAAGAAGAACAGGTATTGAATCATTAAACAAGTAACCAATTGCACATCAAAGGTGTGAACTCCATTAAGTTCAGTAACAAAGCTATTTTCAAATTCCCACTACCACAAAAACAATAAATAAGAACCAAGAGTTTGCATTAACATATCTGTCTAATAGTTTAACCCCAGAGTCATGGTAAACATAATTGCCCTCTCTTTATGGCACAAGTCACAGCTGCAATTTTAAACATACACTCCCTAGCTCATTGTCTCCGACCTAAAATCTACAGTGACAAAACGAATGCAAAAGATTAAAAACATATAGAAATTTCTCAAAAATTAAACAGGAAGTACCTGGAAACCCCACATCACTGAAACTCTTGACAGGTTTAGGAACATCACGGCCTTCAACTGTGATTTCCCTCTGTTGTCGATACTCCTCCACTTCCCTTTCTGACATTGCAGCCACTGATGGAGACTCGGCATAGAAGTTCTTCTCAAACGGAGTCAAACCATCTAAATCCACCTTCTTTGGCAGTTCAGCACCATCATAATCCCTTTTGCTTGAGGATGAGCGGACCGAGCTGCCATAGCCGGAAGATCCACCAAACCCTGAATCACTAAACAGACACAACATTCACAATCAATAAATATATAACAGATCAAAACCAGTATTTTGCCTTCAACCATCATAACATTCATAAAATAATCAACCAAAATTCTGTTTGTCCAAATTCCAACAAAATTTAGCTTTTAGTCTACGCCATTTGACAAGACCTATATTTTCATGACCAAGAAAGTAAATATCAATTTCGATGAACGTATCAAGGTTCCAAAGACATAACTTTACCAGTGCAAAAATTGACAAATTGGGGACATTCGAGGATATCTTTTGTATCAATATCCCGAAATTCAGAAATTATCAGGAATTTATTAAGAATATTATCGATATTTACTTCCTAACTCATAACAGAAGATCAAAATATAAACTTATTAATACAACAAAATTGTTTGGCTTTTGGTCTTCACCATTTGAAAAGATTTATAATCTCATGATCAAGAAATCAAAACTCAGTTTCAGTGAATAAATCAGGTTTCCAAAGTTATAAACATATCAGTCCAAAAATAGGCAATATCAGGACATTCGGGGATGTTTAATATCAACACTCCAAAATTCGTAACTTCACAAGAATATATCAATGATACTATCAATAATTACTTCATAGCTCATGACAAAACTCAAATCATAAAACTTATTCATACATTACACTCATATGGCTTTCAGTCTATTCAACAAGACCTATATTCTCCTAATCAAGAAAGTAAATATCAGTTCGACAAATCAAGGACATCTTGGGACAATCTTGATATTGATAGTCCAAAATTCAGAAATCATCATGAATATATCAAGGATATTATCGATAATTAATTCCTAGCTCATATCAAAACATAAACTTACTCATACACTACACTCATTTAGCTTTCGTTCGACACCATTCAGAAACACCTATATTCTCATGACCAAGAAAGTAAACATCATTTTCATCGAAAATATCATATTCCAAAGTTACAGCTGACAACACCAAAATTCCGAAACTATTGTTATTCACTTCCTTAGCTCATGACAGATGATCAAAACACAAACTTTACTCATAAACTACACTTACTTAATGTTGCAATACACCACCACCACCACTAAGCAAGCACAAAATTCACATAACATTGACTTAAAACATAAAACAATCAACGACAAACAACCGCTCCAACAAAAGCAACTAAATTCGGCTACTGGGTCACAAAATCACCATAACTACCACACAATTACACAAATACCCCTATCCAGAACTTGAAATCACTAGAATAACCAAAAAGTGTGAAAAATTAAAGCTTGATAACAAAAAGTGGAAATTAGAAATACCCAGAAACGAAATTAGAATGAGAAGAGGGAAAAACGGTTACCTGCGGCGGTCACGGTAGGAGTTGGGGTCGGTGGAGCGGCTGTCGTAGCGGCTCATGGTGCGTGTTAGAGGTTGCAACAAGGTGCGATTTTTATGGGGATTTTGAGGGAATGAAGAAGTGGGTTTTGTGGATTAGGGTGTTGGTTGAAAAGGGTTTTAGAGATAGAGAGAGAGAGATAGAGAGAGAGAGAGACACAGAGAGTGTGTATGTTTTGTGTCTCTGAATGTGGGATTGATTGGAGGAAAAAGAAGGAAGAAGAAACTAGGTATAGTGTGTGTGCGGTTGTAGTGGAGTTGGAGAGGATGTGCAATGAAAAGAGGACAGGTGTTATGCCCATGTGATTTTTGTTGTGATTCAAGATAAAATTTTCATATTTTAAAGAGTGAATGGGAAGATTTTAATTCAATAGATATAATATATGTTAACATTATTATACTTTGTATCAAAGATATATTATTATATTTTTGAATGGTTATATAAATTATAGTGATGCATTAAGGTAGGTCGGAATATTATAAATTATAAATTTTTTATTTAAAATGAAATAATAGACAATTTATAATGCAATTCAATCAAATTCAATGGTTTAGTAATTGAATTGTATTTTGATTCAATGATATGTAAGATTTTATCCTTTAACAAAATGTTGTTTGGGTTCGTAGAAACTCATTTTATTGATATATCAAACCTAACCTTTGATTTCTTCTCAAAAACACATGGATGCCTCTCTCTTTCTCTCTCACAATCTTTCTCAGTATGATAATGTTTAGCTATAGTTTCTAAAGTAAAACCTCTAATGTAATCTAACAAGATCAACTTTGTAACCATTCTAGTATATGGCTTGAGATATCTAATCGAAAAAATTTTATATCTCTAATAATGTCATTTTGGCCCAAAGAAACTCGTTCCCTCACAAATCCGTGTCTCTTCCTCTTTCTCATTCTCTCACAAGATGTTTTTGTACGATAATATTTATCTAAAATGTACTGATCAATTAAAAAAGTTTATCAAAATTTAGCTAAAATGTACTGATCAATTAAAAAAGTTTATCAAAATTTAGCGAGATCAACCCCACAAATACTCAAGCATTTAACTAGACTTAAAGGTAATGGAAAAGGAATATATATATGTATATGTGTGTCAGTGTGTGTATATATATATATATTTCTTCTTTCTTATTTTTTTGAATTATATATATATATACATATATATATTTCTTTTGACAGAAAAAGGATTATATGTTGTCTAAACTTTAAACAATGTCCAAATACACGGAGCCCATCAAGCCCAACCTACCATTTCCTCACAAAAACCACCTCTCTTCCTCTCTCACTCTCTCCACCCACAAACACTCCAAAAATGGCTGGTCTCACCACTCTTCACTGTACCACAATGACACTCTCTCCATGCCCTTCTTCTTCACTGCGAGTTAGAGCTTCGTTTGACACCCAACAGAGACTCACTTACAACCCTAACGCCCCAAGAAACCCCAAGAAGCCTCCAAAGTCCCCTCCACCACCACCACCTCTCACTCTCACAACCCGCTTGGACCCTTCAGTTTTTGACCTCCTCAAACTCCCCAGTCAAGGTATATACCTCCTTTTAGCTTCTGTTTTGTTGGTTTTTCTCTTTAAAGACTTGAAAAATGGAAAAAAAAAAGGAAAAAATGATAAAAGAAAAATGGTGTCTTGTGTTTGAAGAGTTGGATATTTTTCTTAAAGGTGAGATTTTGAATGGAAAAGATGGTTTTTTGTGTTGTTTTTTTGATGTGGGTAATTTGTTTTTCGTCGGTTTGAGGCAGCTTTATTGTGTTTTGAGGTACTTTTTGGGAATTTTTATTGGTTTGTGAAAAGTGAGAGAAATTAGGGTTTAGGGTTTTTATAGAATTTTGAAAAGTGTTTTTTTTTTTGTCTTTCAAATTATATATTTCTCTGCTTATGAGTTGAATTGAGGTTGATGTCAATGTATGAAAGAGTGAAAGTTGAAGTTTTGGATTTTGGATGTATAAGTTGTAGAAATTGCAATGCAGCTAATGGTGTTTTTGATTGAATATAGATGCAGGGGTAGGAGCGAATTCAGATGACACTTACCTGGGATATGATGTATGGCTGCCAAATGCACCAAAAGTTAAGAAACCACGATCGGTGTTCAATGCAGCATCATTAGCATACATTGGTGATTGCATTTATGAGGTTTGTTCATTGGTCGTTTTCCTTTTTTTTTCCATTTGATCACTTGTATTTAAAGTTTTATGTAATCTACATTTCAATTATGTGAGAAGTGTTTCCATCATCTATATGTTTTGAAAGAGGAAAAAGTGAATATCATGTGTTGAATGATGATAAGAGCTTTCTATGGGGTAATCACTGAGTTGCTTTTTAGAATGTATACCGCAGTGATGTGTGTAGAGAAGAATAAATTTCATTCTTAGAAAGCATTTCTATGTAAATTGAAACTTGCTGCTAGGTGCACAGCTTGATTTTTGAAAATTGTTTCTAATTTTAGTCATGAACGTAACTCCAGCTGTTTCTCATATTTGCAGCTATATGCTCGCAGGCACTTTTTGTTTCCTCCACTAAGTATTGAAGAATACAATGATCGTGTAACAGCAGTAGTACGTTGTGAAGCACAAGTATGTTTTTTCTTCTCTCTTATTAATGTCATTTTTTCAAAGATTTTGTTGAATGATGAATGTTGTGGCTTTATGATGATATGTTTAATAGGTTTATCCTTTTCTCAATTTCCTTTGCATGGCTGTAGTTGTATATTCTTCTTCACAGGCCACTGTTAGTTACAATGTTTATTCTCATATTAAGTATGTAATTTCAGAGCAGATTCGTATGAGATAAAACAATATATCCAATATATTAAACTAGATGGAATTTTTGGTTATTTGTGCACGATGGAAATTCTAATATTGGTATTTCCACATTCAGGATACACTACTAAAGAAACTTCTTGATGATGATTACTTATCAGCACAAGAAAGGTTAGTTAACAATCTGCTTCTCTTTATAGGCTTTGTCTATTGCTTTGGTGTAATTGGACATTCGTACATGTAGAATTAATAAATGAAAAAATTCTTGATTTTCATCATCAAACTGCTAGAGTACCTGTAAAAAGACTTATTAATGTAATGTTTGAAACATCTAGGTTATTATACTTGGAATGGTAGTCCAGAAGTTGTCATTTGACTTGTGGGTTTGATATTTCATTGCAGAGATGTTCTTCGCTGGGGAAAAAATGTTGGTTCTTCTAAAACACGGACAAGAAGACGTGCTGGCACAGCAGTTTACAACAGAGCTTCTTCACTAGAAACACTGGTCAGTACCCTGGTTCCTTGTGTTTTATCATATAAATGTTTGTCAACTATGAAAACACATTATAATTTATTCTGGGGTGTGCATCAATTGTAAACTTGGCATTGGTTAAAGGAATGTGAAACAGTCTTGTTTCCAGCACAGTTTTATCTGTCTGCAATGAAGCTTATAATTTCCGTAGTAGCG
Source organism: Nephelium lappaceum (assembly GCA_021234005.1). Lineage (NCBI taxonomy): Eukaryota > Viridiplantae > Streptophyta > Magnoliopsida > Sapindales > Sapindaceae > Nephelium > Nephelium lappaceum. Next base: position 3,556,049 of record CM037997.1, on the reverse strand, counting down.
CTTAATGCTTGCTCAGAAACCCTTAAAAATCAATCTGAATGTCATTGGTGCTTTCTAATACTAGCAAGAAGGCACATATATACGATCCTGATAGGGCAAGAGATATTGGATTTGTATCTCCTACTATTCACCAATAACCCTGCATCTGCTTGTTCTATTAAGTTCATGACAAAGGAACTTTTATCATTGGCTTCTTGTTCTAAACCACCACTTTATATTTTGTAGATCGGTTATCTCTACCTGACAAACTGTGAACCGTTTGGAAAAAATCATGCTGAAGTTGGGATTCTTAACCGGGGTTTCTACACAGATGATTGTAGAGCAAGAACATAGCCAGTTAACAACAACATAGAATGCAGATATATATCCGTTGTACCAGAGTTTATATTTAACATCAATATATCATACCACCAGGAGCCGGGGTTCAAATGCTTGCCACAAAGGACACCATATATTCAGGCAACGTATGATGCCACAATCATCCTCAATATTTTCATGCATGAAGGTCATTAGAAGGTTGTGATTTTTGGTGCACTAGAGATGGAAAGGTTCAAGGCCAAAGGAGATTGCTTTATGCGTGATGTTTGTATGCAATATAGTAATGTTAGTTGGATGCCAAGCATTGTTTGGATAGTGTAAAGAGTAATTGAATCAACTCTAATTTTATACAATGACATTTGAGTTCTTCATTCATATATTGTTTTTCAACTACTACCAAGATGCATTTAGAGAATGTGCCTGATAAAGAGTAAATTAATATAAATCCACCGGAACGATTTAAAAATTAGTTCAACATTTCATCCTAATTATTCATATGTTTGTAGGCATAGTTAGGTAGTAGTTATTCTCTTAATTAAACTGTGATTAAATTAAACTTTGGTTTTGAGTTCCATAAAAAAAAAGGTAAATTTGATAATTTTTCATTAGTAAAATAATTATGAAAATTGTTTCTATAATTTTTCTTTCTTGAAAATTGTACGTATTCCTTAAAAAAATCATAACAAAATCTTATATATATATATATGTAATATTTTAAGTCATAATTTTTAAAATAATATGTTTTTGATTGATTTTGTAAACTTTTTTTTTTTTTTACACTGAATTTTAAAACAATACCGGGATGAATTTGTTATAATGTAAAAATAATTATATTATAGTCCAAATACACAAAAAAGGAGGACTCTAAGATACGGCAGATATACACGCAGAAAAAACAGAGTATCAAAACAGGGTAGTGTGTACTTGTGATAAAGCACAGCATAAAAAACGTTTGTACAATGACGACGGAGGAGGAGTTTGTAACGTACGAAGCATTGGTTGCTGTTGGGCTAGTTTTCTACAAGCTTTTTAAGTTTTTGTTTGAATTTTAATGGAGTTTCAAAGAAATGTGTTTGATAACATGACAATAAAAGTGAAGGATCTGTCAAGAAGAGCAAAACATTCACACTTTCGTTTGAAAGAACAAAGGTGAGATTTAATCATTTAGCTTAATACTAACTTAAAAGTATAGACTTTTATTTTTCTTTCTTTTACAGTAAAAAATTAAACATAGAAGCTATCTCAAACAATGTCATAATTAACTTTTGATACTTGTATTAATCCAACAATACATCTATTCTTAGCTATGTGATGTAGACCTTCTATTTCATATACACACATATAAATATATATAGACACACACATTGAGTGTTGTGGAGTAAAAATCTAAGTTACACACTAATTTCGACAAATCCTAATAAACTATTTGAGCTAATTGATGTTATTATTATTATTATTTTTAAGCATTAAATAAAAAGGCCATCCAATGTCGTAGGAGTGGATATTTATGTTATGAATATTTAAACTGAGCCTGACTAGACTGCTGTCAATATTATTTTAAGGTAAAATTATAAAAATGGCTTTAAAGTTAGATGAAATTGCATTAATATGGTATGTTTGACCATAATTACAACTTCTTTAGAACTTTCAAAAGTGAGACACAAGCATCCGATGCCGTTAACTAGCCACTAATAAGCCACCGTTAAACCCACATCATTAAGGGTAAAATGGTTTTTACACACAAATATTAAATATATTATAATAATAAAATAAAAACTATTATTTTTTAAATTAAATAAATTTAAAAAATGAAAAAAAAAAGTGTCCGTCATCGGAGACAACTGGTCTTCGACAGTGGAGACCTCTAGTCTCCACTTGTGAGGAGGAAACCCATCTACTAGCAATGGAGGGCTTGATTTATTCACCGGAGATTTTTTGTTTTTTCATTTTTTCTAAATTTTTTAATTTAAATATACATATATATTATTAATACAATTGAAAGTAATTAAAATTGGAATTAAAGGGTATTTTGATCATTTTATTGAAACTAAAGGATATTTTGGTCTTTTTATGTCTTTGACCATTTTAATATAAAGTTTAATAGTGATTGACTAATGACCAGGGTATTTCTATATGTTCCACTTTCTTAAAATGAGAAGAAATTATTAAGAAAACAACTCCTTGATACTATGAGAATAGATATCAACACGTTGGACATCATCTGCACGCATTCCAGTTTGAAATTTAAAAAATAATAATAATAATAATAATAATAAAGGCTCTCTCTAAATCCAAGGAAAAAAATAGAGAAAGTAACAAGGAAACAGCTAATAATTTCAGCCTTATTTTCTTTGAATTTGCACCATGCATGTATGATTAAGACTTACATCGATGTACTTATAATGATGATGAGCACAATAGAACAGTGATAAAAATATATATATATATATATATTTATACATATATTAACTTCTCCCTATCATGAAGAAAGCATATCCTTTCATGAGAAACACATTGGTTTCTAATTTAGTTATTTGAGTTATCTCTTGCCAAAAACACAATTCCTTTAAAAGAAAAAGAAAAGAAAAGAGTTTAGAATATTAATTTCTCCTTATCATGAAGAAAGCATGTCCTTTCCTGAGAAACAGCATTGGTTTCTAAATTAGTTAATTGAGTTATCCTTTGCCAAAAACAGAATTCTTTTAAAAAGAAAAGAAAAGAACAAAAGGAAAAAGAAAAAGGAAAGAGTTTAGAATAAAATTAATGAGAATTAGGACCTATAAGCACTCCACTTAACAAATTAGGACCTATAAGCACTCCACTTAAGAAACCATCAAAGAAGTAAGGCATTTTCCCCAAGTGTATTTAAACAATGGGTGAAGATATTGTGTCCCCCAAATTATTAATACATCCATTAATTAAATATAAAAATTTGCATAATAAGCATTCATAAATATACCAATATTAACCCTATTTGAAGAACAATAATTATATTCATTTAAAACAAATTTTCAGTCTTTATTTCTCTTAAACATGAATCTTAATCCTCACCTTAATTTTACACTTTATTAAAAAGATAAATAAGCCATACCTTAAGGTTTAAAGCCCACCAATTTTTTTTTTTTTATCAAAACTGAAACCTTATTTTGTGTTTTAATCACTCTTTATTGTTTAAATAAATAAAAAATAAATTTTAAAAATAGTGTTTTGCATTAAAAACAAAAAATCTAAAGAATCATTTGATATATATAAAATTTATAAAGAGACCTCTTTGGGTTTTGTAGAGTTTTAGTTTTGGATTTTTGTTTGTGTTGTTAACATAAAATAAAAAACGAAAATTGTTTCAAATTTTAGAAGTATACAAATTATTTTACTAATAAATGTTTGTTATTATGTGTAATTTTATTTAAGGATAATTTTGTCATATAAATATTTTTAGAAAAATAGGTGTTTAAATTATTGTTATGGATGGCAATAACTCTACCCTTAAACAATTTAAAGTACATTCTTTTGCATGCTACAACGTTAACATTGGCTCTCTTTTTTTATTGTGATCATCATCTGTTGCCAAAATCACAAAATTGAACATATATACATCTAGCCTAGGTGTCTGTTTCATAATTTGATCTCTCTTCTTTTCTCTTCTATAGTGATGTTCCAGTATTGGCTCAAAATTTTTTCAGATAATATGATATTGGGTAGTGTCCACATGTGTCCTTTAACCACAAATTAATATCCACAACAAAACTAACTCAAGAAAAACAAAAGAAAAAAGATAAAGAAATTAATTAATTAAGTTTACGGATATAATAATGGTGAAAAAATTAAAATTAAATTAAAAAAAAAAGTATCAAATTTGCAGTCTTATTGTAAGCCCATGAAAGTTAATAGATTCTATCTACATATATCTCATTCTTGGGGAAGAGATAATCTCTCTCTCTCTCTCTCTCTCTCTCTCTCTCTCTGTCTCTCTCTCTCTCTCTGTGTCTTCGTTTCTTTTCTTCCAGATTTGGTGGAAAGAAAGTTCCCTTCTGAAATAATTCTGTGTAATTCAGCCTTCCATTATCTTCAGATGATTGAATTTTTATAAAATTATTCTGGTGAATTCATGAGAAGATTTGTTTGTACCTTCTAATTTGAAATTTAGATTATACCTCAAAATTTTACGGAGGACTTAAGTTATTCTCATATCAGACAGTCTCCATTGCAGTTTTTCAGATAATTTTCTACTAACTGATCATTATCACGTGAGATTTTTTTCGTAATGATTTTTGCAATGTTTTCTAAATTAATTACGATCAAGTTTTGATTTAGTTTGGACATGTCTCATATTTATCTAATTCAAGTGAGATGTCAATGTCTATTAAAATGCCATATCTTCTGGACAATTTTTTTCGGCAATCTAAAATTTATATATATATATATATAAATCTTCTATGGTGAGTGCATTCCATTTTTTCAGATGAAATGTTTGTAGATCTTCTACATACATTGATGCGTTTTTTTTAATTTAATTTTAAAATATAAATTAAATAAAAAAATGTATCAATGTATGTAAAAGGAGACCAAGTTTATGATCTCCTCCCATGGAAACGATGGAGGAGATTGACCTTCAATTTCTTACCATCAATTTCTTACCCTTTGAGGAAATTGACCAATGGTTTCTTCCATGGGAGGAGATTGATAGTCGTGATAGCCCTCAAATGGAGGAGATTATGATGATCTCCTCCGCTTGGAGGAAATCATTCAATAATCACCTTTCCTGGATGATTGATCGACCTTGTCTCTATAGAGATGATTCTATTGTCATAGGCCACCTCCAATAGCGGCTTCTCTTTTTATACTTTTATTTATTTATTTATATTTTAAAATTGTTGTTCTATTTTTATGTTAACTAATTATTCATTTTAAGTTTACTTTCAACTTAGTCGAATTGACTATTGGGCTAATGGATTCTAATAGTAAAATATAGTTTTGGATATTTTTCAAAAATGTGGGGACTAAATTAGTAGAAAAAAAAGGGACTTTTTGAGCAAAAAGTGAAAAGATCACAAACTACTTGGAATTTTAAAAAAGATCAGGACTAAATAGTAATTGCCATTTATTTAATGTCAAATTTCGAAAAAAAGAAAAACAAAAACTAAGAAAACAACACAGCCACCCTCTATATCATATTTTAGAATAGGAAAAAACAAAAATAAAATTAATAAAATGACTTTTAATTTTGCATCATTCATGTACAATTAAAAATCATATTTATATCATGGTGGTTTAATAATAAATAATACCGATTCATTCTACTAATATTTTATATTCGAATCGTCCTAAAATATTAACATGATAATCTTAGTTTAAAAAAAAGAAAAGAAGAAGAAGAGGAAAAGAAGAGAAGAAGGAGAGGAAAAGAAAAGAAGAGAGCTTCAAATATTAATGATAATTAGTTTCTATGCACGCCACCTTACAAACCATCAAAGAAGCAACGAATCTTTCCCAAGTGTATTTAATCAATTTGAAGTACATTCTTCTAATTGCTACAACTTTACCACTTCTCTCTTCTTTTTTTTTTTATTGCGATCATCATCCACTATAGCCAAAATCTCTAAATGGCACAACCGTCAGAGATTACTGCATGAGATGCACAATCATATGTTTGCAACCACTTAATCTTCAACATACCAATTATATTATTCAAGGAGGTCCACAACCGTTTGTTGGCGCTAATTTGCAGCCAAGTAATTTTCAAGACGCCAATAATATTATTCGAGGAGGTGCACAACCATTTGCTGGCCTCTAGTTGCAATCAATAAATCTTCAAGATACCAGTAATATGCAAGGAGGAAGTAATGAACCATTTATGACGGCAGCAGCTTCTGCAACTCAAGCTCCGCAAGTCATCAGTAAGTAATCATAGCTAGTCTCCCTTAACATAGGAAAATAGTTTGCTTAAAATTAGACAAGTAGAACAATTCCATGTTAGCCATTACCAAAGTCGTGTATATTTCTAAGTCATTTATTTATGCTCGTACCAGCCCATGTTCCGTAGAGAATTTTTGAACCAAGCTCCGCATAGAGGTGGCAAGGTGGAAATTTCAAACACCATCTCCATTTCAAAACAAAAAATCGTTTTTGTCCCTTTCAAAATAAAATTTATTTTTGACCCTTCGAGAATCGTTTTTGTCCCTTTCAAAACAAAATTTATTTTGGACCCTTCGAACAAATAAATTGCACCAAATACCTTATGATTCCCAAAATGCTCCTATTAGAAAAAGTTTGAAATTTCCGTGACAGGAGGAGTGTGACGAGAGGCTTTCTTATTATGCCAAGAGTGATGAGAGGCTCTCCCATCATGCCAAAGTGTGATAGGAGGCTCTCTGTCACGCTCAATTCTCAAGGGTGTTTTGGTCAAAAGGGGTACTGGATACAATTAATTTGTTTGAAGGGTTAAAAACAATTTTTTTCTTGAAATGGGCTAATTTATTTATTTATTTTTTGATTTGGGTAGTTTTGCAATTTTCTGAAAGGAAAAATCATGATCACGGTTGCTGTCAACCAATTCATGAGTAAATCTTGAAAGCAAATAAATACAGACATATGCATTAGAGAATAACTATGTGTATAAATAGAATTATGCATTTGTCTATAGTAGTCTAAAAAAAATATTGTTGATGCAAAGTGACAGGACAGGATCGCAATTACTACCGACCATTGTACCTGGCTGCTCAAAGAGGTGATTGGAAAAGAGCTAAGAGTTTCATTGCTCGTGATCCAAATGCATTGACCTCTAGGATAACAGACAATTTAGGTACCGTACTGCATGTTGCAGCAAAAAGTTGCCAATGGGAATTCGTCCTAAAGCTTTTGGAACATCTATCTCCAGAATCAATTGCAATGCAAAATAGGTTTGGAGTCACAGCCCTTCACTATGTTGCACAAGCTGGAACCTTAAGGACTGCCAAGGCATTGGTTGAAAAGAATCCTAATTTACTGTACATGGTTAACAGTAAGGGATTTATTCCCCTTCACAGTTCCATCGTTAGTGAAAATAAGGAGTTGGTGCGGTATTTTTCTTTGTTAACCAGAGTTGAGTATCCTTTATTACCTAAGATCCTCCATAGTCTAATTCAAACAGGTCTTCTCGGTAAGAATTAACAGTATATAAAAGCCAATAATTCAGCTCGCACAAATTTATATAGTCTTACTATCTGTCATTTTTGTGTCACAATTTCAACAGATGTAGTCCTTGTATTTCTTCCGAAAATATCCTCAATTGGTTCTTGACGAAGGAATTGCTTTGCTCTTCTGGTTGGCAAGTAAGCCTTCACACTTTTTAAGCGGGAGCAGTCTTGGATTTTTTAAGAGATGGATCTATAAACGTAAGTGTCTTGTCCTTGGACAACTTTTTACTTAACGGTGCCAGTGTATTAAATGTGTATAGTCCAATTTTGATGGTTTCTTGTTGGACGTTCAAGTTGTTCCTGTAGATATGGAAGAAACTATCCCAGGAAGCATAGAAGGCTCTCCAGCTTTAGCATCACAACAAAGAAGCTTTGTGGCTCAAGGTTTGCAAATATTATATTTATCTTAGCATTACTCTTTAAATTTTTTAAATCAACAGATTCTCACATTAATCAGATTAGTTACCAAGCTTATCTTGTTGTTTTGTACAACGTTTCAACTATTCAAGAGATTACTTGGAAAGCAATTGCAAAACCGAGTGAGGACCCATGTAGAATCCTCTAGGTATAAAGTAGAGAAAATTCCAGCAAATGGTACTCAAATTAGTCTGATCAATTTGAAAATTGACATTGACGAACTAGTGGAATAATTTCTTTTTCATCATCAGTTATCACAATCTGTAATTTATAAATAAAGAGGATTAGTTTGCAAACGAAGGAGGACAATTATAATTTTTTGTGGTCCTTTGTCTACAAATTATAGTTCACGGTGGTGCTGAAAAAATCATTTTAATAGGTTGGTGTTATTTTTTAAACTCAAACTGATTTTACTGTCATAATAGAAAAAAAAAAAATTCCTATGGTGGAAAAACATTGCTGTACCTCTTTGAGATTAGGGTAATTAAGATATTAACATACATGATACATCTAGATTAAATGAGTTTGTCAGTTGTAATAACTAGTCAAACCAAAAGTAAATGAATGAAATTTATCCAATATTTTATTTTTTAACCAATTTATGATTTTTTCACATTTTATCTGATTTTCACTTACAGCATCCGTCATAAAAGTAGTTCGAGATGCGAAGTTGAAACATGAATGTGCTGTTGAATTAGTAAATCTTGTTTGCAAGCAACTTTCTGGCATGAGCTTAGAGCAAACTAATTCATTTTCTTGGAAATCCGAACCCCATTATGAGAACTGCCATTGCAAATGGGATTGAAGAGATTGTAAGTACCCTTTTACGATATTTTCCAGATTTGATTGATCATGATGTGATACCTCAGCAGAACATATTGCAAGCTGCTATTGAGTATCGACAAGAAAAGATAGTCAATATAATAAAAGAGATCTCTCCAGTAGCTACAAAGAATTTGTGTAGCAAATTTCGAGAATCGGGAAACACTACTTTGCATCTAGCAGGGAAATTGGGCCCTACTTTTAAACTAATTTCAATTTCTGAAGCAGCTTTACAAATGCAAAGAGAATTGCAGTGGTTTAAGGTATTGAAATTAATTTAAATCTACTCATGTTTATCATTGGAAATTAAGGCAGCCATAGACGAGTACAAAAATCTACGACTATCCACTTGAAATGTAAATTGAATTTTTAAACTTTTATCACAAAGTGATTAATCATTTACCTTACAAGAATTTATCACTTATAATAGTGTTGATAACAAATCCTAGCACACTTCATTTAATATATCATAATATAGTGATATTGGATGAATATATATATATATATATATATATATAATGTTGTTTTATATTGCGTAGGAGGTGGAGAAAATTACACTCCCTTATCAAAGGGAACTGAAAAATTTGAACAAGGAAATAGCAAAAGAGTTTTCTGGGAAGCGCACAAAGGATTGGCTATGGAAGGAGAGAAGTGGATGAAGGATACGGCCAAGTCTTGCATGGTTGTTTCAACACTCATAGCCACGGTATTGTTTGCTGTAGCTTTTACAGTACCAAGAGGCAACATCAATGATAAAGAGGCTCCAGTTTTTTTATGGGCAGATGCATTCATGTTATTCACTATTTCAGATGCTATAGGTCTGTTTTCTTCTTTGACTTCCCTATTAATGTTCTTAGCTATCTTAACTGCACGATATGCAAGTTGACGACTTCCTCGAATCATTGCCAAAGAAGTTAATCATTGGTCTTGGCTCCCTCTTTTTTGCTATAGCTACTATGATAATAGCCTTTGGAGCAACTCTAGCTATTATACTCAATGAGAGATGGCATTGGGTTTTTTTGCCAATTGCTTTACTGGCTTCTTTCCCAATAGCAATATTTGTAATGCTACAACTTCCCTTGTTCATCCAAATGGTCCAGTCAACATATGGACGAAGCATCTTTCATGCTTGACCATCAAGAGACTTTGAATAATTACAAATGTGTGTTATTGCATGTAAAAGGCTTTTTGAGCCTTAATAAACAATTATGTGGTATATATCCTGAATTCATAAAATTAATTACTATATGAAAGCTTGTCGAATAATTTGCGAGTCTCTTAGTATATTGATGTTCACTTGCCCATTTCGACCTCCATAGAAACTGTTCGCAAACAATTTTATAATATTCCCCATGAATTATTACAACTTTTATATGAAAATGAGTAAAACAAATACCAAGTTTGAAAATTCTGAAGTTCCATTATGAAGTAAAAAATTCTTTATCTTTCTAAAAAGTCATGAGGAATTTTTGAATTGTAAAAGCTTGTATCCAACACCTTTCGGATATGATTTAATTGGATTTGCAAAATTTAGAACATGATGCTTTATCTTTATATTATAATACAAATACACAAAAAAAGGAGGACTCTAAGATAAGGTATGTATGCACATTGCAAAAAACTAGAGTAGTTTGTACTCGTGAGAAAGTAGAGCATCAAAAACATTTGTACAATGACAATGAAGAAGGAGGAGGAGGTGTAATGTGGTTTATAACATGACAATAAAAGTGAAGGGTCTGCCAAAAAGAGTGAAATAGAGTATGAAGAGACAATGCAAGCCTTGATGGGTGCTTCTAGAAGAAGAAGATCATCGAAGGCATGTCTTTTTTTTTTTTTTTCGTGGATGTCTTCGGAATATATTGAGTTTTGAGTGATATGTACTCTAAAAGGGTTTGTGGAAAATCACTTATAAGTTAGTTTTTGAGAAGTAGTTAAAGTATATTGAAGTGCTTGTGGAAGACTTGGTTTGAGAATTTATTTGGTCTTAGAAAGTGGTTTTGATTGTGTTTGTTGATCTTAATAAGTGATTGTAGAGAAATTGGTTTTTGAGTAAATGCCTTCAATAAGGGTTTTTAGGAAAGCTCCTGTTAATGGAGTGCTTTTAACAAGTGTTTCAGGTACTTTTCTTATATAGAATGTGCTCTCAAGAAAAGTATATTGTAAGTGGTTAAATACAGTATATGATTTTTTAAGAATTAATTGATCTCAAAAGGATGCTTTTGATTTTGTTTTATCTTAAAGAGTGTTTGGAAGTGCTTTTATATAAATAGCTTTTGAAGAATCATTTCGAAATTACTTTTCAAAAAACTAACACTTTATTACCTTTTTTGTTTTAGAAGTGCTCTCTAGACAAGTATGTTGGAAGGGCTTATACAACACATGCTTTAACAATTGTTTAGGTCTCAAAAAGTGCTTGTGATTATGTAACACTTGTAATGTAAACACATGAGAATTATACAATGTCCGTGTTGTATTATGAATTATGCAATCAGAGAGAAGAGGGAGGTTGAAGGGCTTGAAGAAAAAACTAAAACCTGAAATTAGACAGATGCTTGGCGATGCTACTCTTCACTATGCACATGCACGTTATAAAGAGGTACAGGTTTTTACTTTCTTAAAACAAGTATTCAAATGTGGTGGCATGTTTATGTAATCTAACTGAAGTATAGATTTTTGGCACAGCTGTGTTGTCATAGGTTCTTTCTATGACATTTTCGGCTTAAACATGGTGCTTGTAGTTTCATTGATATATCTGTAGGTAGTTGCTGATGGTCCATTCACTTATCTTCTTGTTTTTGGTTTCAGGCCATCTCTGTATTGATGGAAGTTATTATGCTAAATCCGTGTATGCCCGTTACATACCACACTTGGACTTCTCTATGATACACTTGGTAATACTGAAAAAGCTGCAGTTTTCTATGAGCTTGCTGCAGAAATTAACCCCAATGATTCAACTCTATGGAAAAGACTTTGTGTCTATTTCATGTAGGTATTCCATTGGTTGACGATACAAAATAAAAACTCTTGCAGCTATTATTGATGATTGGGATTTTTTGGATCTTTTATTCAAATAGTTTTATTTATGTTTATGATTTGATTTGGCTAGATCAAAGCATACTAGGTTGAGTATGACACTTGATTAAGTTACTATTGTCTGCATAATTGTCCTATATATATATATATATTCCTCTAGTTGAAGAGATCATTTAACAATTCACAAGCAATAGAAAAGAGAGCCTGCATATGTTAGAACTCTCCTTACTGCTTTCAATGTTGTTGGATGAGAAGATTGGACTAATCAATGGATGTAACTATGCAATGAACAAGGAAAAGTACTTGAGGGGAGGAGATGCCTTAAGAATGCTAGTAAGAGCAGATCCTAGTGATATCACTCGAGATTTCATCTTGCTTCATTTTATGTTGAGCTTTGAGATTACTAGAGAGCTAGCTGACTCTTATAAAGAAATAGTGCAGCTTTGTCCTGAGAATGTTGAAGCTCTCAAGACATGCTTTGATCTTTGTCTATTACAAGCCTAGTTTACTTCTAAGACGCTATTCTTTCACAGAATATCTAAGCTTATATTTGTATGCATATAGCTTCTTTGACAGTGATCCTGATTCTATTGTGAGGAGTGTTCACCGTTCATATAATTAGGATGATCATTTATATGTATATTCACTTAATGATGTAGTAGTACTCTGTCATATATATATATATATATATATATATATTTATTTTTTTGAGAAAATGAATATATTCAGAACCAAAAAAGAAAATCGTGCCACTTAATCTCAATCATTAATTTTGGATCAGTTGTCGTCCACTCAAAATTTCAAGCTCTTTTAAGTGTTCAGTTAACATTTTCAAACTCATTAGATAATGAACTTTTCACAAATTTGAATTTGTTTGTATAATAATGCTTGTGTTCATAAACTATTCTAACGTGGATCTTTGTAAAAGGATGATAGTTTTGCTCCAATCTTATATCTTCATTTTAGAACCTTTTCTTTTCTTCTTTTAGTATCTTTTCATGCCTTTAGGCATTTAATTTTACTCTCTCTATCTCAGTTGTACCTTAAAAGTGGCTAGATTTGAAAATTCTGTTGGCATTTTGGAGGAGTATACTTCCCCGACGTTTACTTGCAAGTATGCTATTAGATCTTATGCGTGGTAGCAATTAGCGCGTGCACACACACACACACACATACCCTTGGTTACATTTGATGTATCGATATACTTGAAAAAAAAAAAAAAAGAATGATTGCATTATAAAATTACAGATTGTAATTTATTATATCGATTATAACTAAATGAGTTAGGTAACATTTACAACAATCGGCAGATAAAACCATATTTACTAATTGTAACCAAACATGATTAGTTGTAATAAGATATAATAAATTACAATCTATAATTTTAGAATGCAAATTTTGACATAAATTGTTGACCATTGGATGATAATGATTTCAATGACTTAGATCTACGTTTACATTTGCATACAATTTAATTTTATACTTTACATAAATCTATTTTCTCTCATCTTTCTTCATTATTATACAATCTCTTATCTCTCCAATTAATATTGAAAACTCACAAATTAATATTCTTCTCATCAATTAGGAAGTCATTATTTATTTTTATTCATTTTCAAAATATATTATTTTTACTTTCCTTTTTTCATTTTTGATTTGTCTAGATTTTTTTTTATCTCACTTTTTATCTTCTCTTTACAATTTCTTTATCATATCTTATTTCTTATTTTTAAAGTATAAAAAATAATAATGAAACGTTATCACTTAGAGCTTTAAATGATAAGGAGTATTTGGTATACAATTAATGATTTTTTTAACTAAATTTTAAAATTTTAGAGTTGTTTGGATATACACACATTAAGAGAATATTTATTTAAATTTGAAACTAAAGAATTGTCTTGCAAAATAAATCAAATCTTGTAGGGGGTTTTGCAAATCTCCTTTAAGAATTTTTTAATTCGTTAAAATTTTAAAAGAAGATAAATTTGCGTAAACTCACATTTATTTGAAGAATATAATTCTTTTCTGTCTCAAAGGTAAAGGATAATTATTTGTGTGTATAAAAAAAATAAAGATTCAATGACTTTTTAATTGGTGAGAGAGTATTAATTGGCCAATTTTTAATATTAATTGGAGAGATGATAGATGATATAATGGTGAAGAGAAAAGAGAGAGAACACATTTATGTAGAGTGTAAAATTAAGTTATATACATGCGTGTGAGTAGATCTAAGCCATAGAAATCATTATCATCCAATGATCAACAAATTGTGTAATAATTTATGTCAAAATTTATATCCCTGATCCTGCCCTTTGTATATCTTGGTGGAAATCCCATATCTTGGTATATGAAAAAGCAGTGAACAGTAGCATAATCCTCCATTGAGGCTAAATACCGTGCAGTTGCCTCCACTGCTGCTGAACTCTCATGGCTCACTCAATTGCTTTCAGAACTTGGTATTTTGATTCCTTATGTCCCTAAGTTGTTATGTGACAATCTAGGTGCAAACTATCTTTGTGCAAATTTAGTTGTCCACTCTCCAATGAAGCATGTTGCACTTGATTATAATTTTGTTTGAGACAAAGCGGCAGCCGGCTGTCTTCAAGTGTCTCATGTCTCTAGTCAGGATCAGTTGGCTGATGCACTTATTCCCAAGGTCCGATTCATTTCACTTCGATCCAAGATTGGTGTCTCCGATGGGAGCACCATCTTGTGAGGGCATATTAGGCAAGATATTCCACTAATCAATCAAGAAATTCCTTTCATCAATCAAGAAATTTCCTCCATCAATCAGGAAAACAAATCATCCAAGAATGCCAATAACTTTGCTATCACACAGTCTTAACAATGTGTTTTTGACTACATTAATTTGTGATTTATTCTCGTGTATTGATTACATTGACTGTTGATTGATTCTCTTTCAAATTATTTCCTTCTATATTTTGATACATTTTGTATAAATATTGTTGTATCCATCAATGAAGATTAAGTCATTTTCAGAGCATCTCTAATACTTCTATGAATTGCCTTTTGAAAAAAAGAGTCATGTCATCAATGTCAAGGTAATTACTTCCTACATAACATTGATAGACAGTCAAACCAAAAAATGGACTTCAATGCTTCTATTTAAGATCCACACTTTGCTGATATGTGTTTTCTCTTAACCATAAAACTTTCTCAGTCACTGTATCAATAAATATTCCGAAATTTTCACTTCAAACCATCACAATGCCATAAATATTCAAATTGTCACAATCTTCTACATAATGCCAAATCCAACACCAACATCATTTCGTGTTTAAGATTTTCAAAAAAAAAAAAAAAATTCACAGAATTAAAATATTGTTTGCCCAGCTAATATTGGTTTTGTTCTTTTGCTTGGTTTTAGTCATTGTTGGCAAAAGTCAAAATCATCATAATCATAAAAGGAAAAGTGTATAACGTTGCAAGAGAAGCAAAATCAAACGAGAATTTTTCTTTTTTCCAACCGGACCTGGACTCTAGTTACAAGTGGTGATAATGGTGAGTTGTTGATGTTCATCGATCTCATTTCCACAGTAGTTCTGGCCAGGGAAGCCGCTAAGGAGCTGGAACATTCACACCCATTTACACCCATTAATGGTTTGTAACATTCACACTCATTCCCACCCATTGATGATCTGCACCAGTAACACCCATTCACACCCATTCTCTCATCCTTCCCAACAAAACCCAGAAACCCAAAACACTTGTTCTCTCGCACGATCTGCAACGTCTCACCAACTGATCACCTTTCGTTTTGGAAAAAACATTGCCACTATTGCGACTTCCCTATCGTCGCTCTAGGTTCTTCCCTTGCCCAAACGGATGATAATGACCCTCGTATCTTTAGCAACGCCGCCATCAGCAGGCAGCGAGTGAATCGCCGTCAGCGTCACTAGGGAGGTTAGTGTAATAGGTTAAGCTTCCGAGTCGGGGCGAGTGAGAAGAGAGAGAAGAGAGAAGAGGAGGTGAGTTAGGAGATGAGTTCGAAGTTAAGAGAGACCGAGTATCAGAGAAGAAGAGAGCATTCAAGGTGAGTTGCTGAGTCAGCATTTCAAGGTCTGTCTAACAGACTCTCTACATGTAGAGGGCCATCATTACAGTGTTGATTTTTTTTTTTTTTGTCAAGTCAACTTGACAGTGAGGATTGACATTTGTAGTGGAGAGGGTTTTTTCCACACAATTCTAAATAACTTTTTATTTTTCTACGGTCCACGTTAACATTGGAGATGTTCTCATATTATTATTTTTTTTTTCCGTTATATATATATATATATATATATAGTCAAACCTGTCATAAACACATGTAATACTACCTCTGAACGTAAAGCATTTTCAATGAATTGTTGTTTATTATAGATTCCAAAACAACCAGTTATGAATACTTGCATAATAAACTTTCCTGTTCAAGTTTGTCAAAGGTTTTCAAATTATTGAATATATCTATTTAGAAGACTTTTGCCAAAACTTTCCGTGACTTCTGAAACTGGGTAAGGCTTATCAACTACATTTCTTTGCTTTAAGATATAAACCCTCAAAACCTCTTGAGATTGTTTGTTCTTATGTATGGTATCCTTCACCAATTCCTTCATCTCAAAGTCACAAATAGTGTGAGATTTATTGACACCTTTACTAAAATGTGTTGTATGTATCCTTTGCATACCAATGTCAAATTTAAATATCTTCATAATTATTTATAAAGTGCTTGAAGACTATTTAATAATAAAAAAAAAAGTATATTTTTTTCAAACAGACAATTTTCTGTCCGTAAAATCAAACTTCCTTCCACATGGAAGTAGTCATAAATAAACACATCAACAAAATGGAGTTGGTAAAATCAAACTTCCTTCCACATGGAAGTAGTCATTAATAAAAAAAAAAAAAGAAAGTATATTTTTTTCAAACAGACAATTTTCTATCCGTAAAATCAAACTTTCTTCCACATGGAAGTAGTAATAAATAAACACATCAACAAAATGGAGTTGGTAAAATCAAACTTCCTTCCACATGGAAGTAGTCATAAATAAACACATCAACAAAATGGAGTTGGTAAAATCAAACTTCCTTCCACATGGAAGTAGTCATAAATAAACACATCAACAAAATGGAGTTGCTAAATAAAATATCGAGATATATTCGAGGTCTATCTAAATCTTCTTGCTCAACTCCAATTATCTCTTCCATTTTGGTGCGAGACTTTCCACATAGCTATCTTATATGTGCTTAATAAATTGTCTTTCCACACGTATTCTTAATGATAGTTGAAAATTCTCCTTATGTTTTGTTGCTTTCAGTAGACGTCCTAATCATATTGTTTTATAGTCTAAAAGTCTTTTGGTTGCTTTTATTTTCCTTACATTAGACCACGTCATAAGTCTAGGGAGGTGTATTTAGTCATAACTTTAAAAGACTTTCATAGAGTTTTTTCAATTAATGACTTTTGTAGAATTCTATAAATTTTTAATGACTTTACAAATTCATAAAAAATTATCATAGACTTTTATAAACTTTTAAAAGACTTTCATTAACTTTGATAGACTTTTAAAAGAAATTATGAAAGATTTTCATAAACTTTCATAGACTTTTATAGACTTCCATCTACTGTAATAGACTAAACTTTCACTAACTTATAATATAGTAAACACTTTATAAACTAATAAAACTATATTCATCATGTAAATAATGATGAAAAAGCATGGCATATCAAATAAAAGTACAGTTAATTACATAAATTGATAACCAAAACACCAAATATTTTAAACATTTCATTATTCATTTTATGTTTGTTATGAAAAACAAAAACTCTAATATCTTATCAATAATTTCAACATCGCCCCACATATCAACAGCTGTAGTAGCTCTCTATTCATTAGCATGCTCTCGTTGTTGTTCTTGAGTTTCAAGAAATGAGTTAAAATAGTTCCTTTCATTAACTAGTGATGATGAAGATAATGAAAATTCGAAGATTTTGATAGACTTTTATGGATTTTCATTTATTTCTAAAATAAAAATATATTTTTTTGACAAGCTCGTGCAAATTATATATTTTGTAAGTTATATTTTCTATGTCAATGAAAATATTTTCTTTTGATATGGCATAAATAAACTAGTGAAAAACAACTATTAAAACTAATATTTACAAAATTCAAGCTAAGTTAATTTAATGATATTTTATGAATATCAAAATTGATTACTATACTAATCAAATTAACTAATCAAAAAAATAAAATTTCAAGAAATTCCCAATAAATATGTAATAGGAAATAAAAGTTGAAACAAATATTACATGTATAGATTTAATTAAACAATTAAATTTAATAATTTATTTTTTTTAATAAACCACTAGCTAAAAAATCTTCAAATATTAATTTTGTTTTCTATTTTATTTGAAATAGAGGATTTTTCATCTTATTTTTTAGTATAAAAAACAAAGATTCCATTTATTAATTTCATTGATTTAAAAACAATGAAATTTTTTATTTGTATATTTATGAGTTCTATTTTCATTATTTATACACAAGAAATGATAAACTATTAGCTTACAACATAATCGTTAATAATAATTGTATTATTTATCATAAGAATAATGAGATGATTTGAATCAATGTCCATCTAGACCTTTTTTTTTTTTTTTTTGGTTTTGTATATATATAAAAATAAATTATAAGATGTTTCCCTTTCTTAAATTTATTTTACCGAGATCTAACTCCTGAATTTTGATTCAAATTTGAAATCTTATACAAAATAATAAATTGATGTCTTTTGGAAAAGAAATGATCTAATAAGATTCAAAAACTAAGAAACCAACAATTGGAACACAGGAAAAAAAAAATTGACCATTATAATTCACAATAAAATAGGAGTGAAATATATGTATATATATATATATATATTTGTGTTTGTGTAATTTTCAAAAATAAGTAAAATGTTTTTATTTATGACTATCACTGAGTTTGGAGAGATTCAAATGTAAAAGATATTGTAAGATTTGCTTTTTATAATTAACAACAAAAATCTACAAAAGTTTTTGAGATGAGTGGGAGAGAATTTATGGAGTTTGATTATTATAAATTTACTATAAAAACCCTATAAAAGTCTACTAAAATTATTAAAATTTAATAAAAATTATTAACATTTTGAATACTTCATAACTTTTATAAACTATTAAAAATTCTTTGATTGAATACCTCATAACTTTTATAATGAAAAGTTATTAAAAGTCTATATTAAATATCACGTGACTTTTATAGAATTTTTTAAAATCTATATTAAATACACTCAAACTTTTAAATTCTTTAAAAATCATTGAAAGTTTAGATGAAATACACTCCCCTTAATTTTTATTCCACCTAATGTCCATTAAATAGTCTAAAAGAATAGTCTTTTAGATAGTCTAAAAGTTTATTTAATAAAAAAAATGTATATATATACTTTTTAAAATAGAAGATTTTCTGTCTGTGAAATTAAACTTCCTTCCACTTGGAATTAGTCATAGATAAAAAAATCAGTAAAATGGAGTTACTAAATGAAAATATCAAGATATATTCAAAATCTATTTAAATTCTTGCTCAAGCCCAATTATCTCTTCCATTTTGGTTGGAGACTTTCCACATAACTATAAGCAGATAATTCTCCTTATTGTTTGTTGCTTTCAGTAGATGTCCTAATCATATAGCTAATTATATAGTCTAAAAGTCTCTAGTTGCTCTTATTTTCCTTACATTAATTAGACCACATCATAAATTTAATTTTTATTCCACCTGGTGTCTATATATAGGACCTATTTTTCATTGGGTTAGAGATCTTGATTGAGATGGATCAAGATAGATTCATGAAAAAATGGTATTTGGATGAATGGAAATTGAATTGAAGATTTAATTTTCAAAATATATTTGATGGATTAAGTGTCATTGAATGTAGTTATTGAATTTAAAAAATGCAACTGCAAAATTAAATTACAAATTTAATTTTTCAAATTGTAACTGCAAGTATGAACTGTAGAATTGAATAGTATTTTTAATTGTCATAAATTATGAAATTGAATATTCAAATTGTAACTGTTTGTGTTAAATAAAATTTGAATTTTCAAACGTAATCGTTATTGATTTAATGACTGATTTAAAATAAGTTTTGTAACCGTCCACATAAAAACTATAAATTGACATCCTTTCTAGGTGTGAAAGACAACTGAGAATCCAATTTTGTTTTCAGATTTTTTTCTTCTCTCATACACTATTCCTAATTATAGGATTCCAAAGTAATAGAGATTAAGAAATAATTCATTTTGTCAGATGATATCTGATTGGTGTTGTTTATATTGGGAGACAAATACTGAGCAACTTAAAGAATGAATTAATAAATTTGTCTTAAGGACACCGTAGTTATTACGAGCCTTAACATAAATGTTTTTGGTTTATTTATTTATTTATTTTTTGCTGCAAATTTGTTGTAATTTGAAGAGTCTTCAGAATTTTATTTTTATATGATTACCTATTCGCAATCTATTCACCTTTTTGCGAATTTTTCTAACAAATTTCTCGCTCAATCCGGATGAAGTTTGGTTTCCAAAACGATGTGACCTTGATTTTCAAAAAGTTGGAAGTTTCCATTTCCAACTTCATTTACAAATTCAAACAGAAAGTTTTGTGTCTTTCCCTTAACTGGATTGGGCAAAGCTATTGACTTCGTCAAACTTAAAATTCAAAGCCTATTAATTGTGGTGGGGAATTAAAACTCTTTCATTTTCGGTCTTCCATCACTGACATGTAAAGACCGCTTTGGAAAATATGTAAGACTGTTTCACATACGCCGTACTAGGTAGGTTCGTTCCAGCGTCCACCTCGTTCTCCATATAAGGTTCTCAGTGGCTTCATTTTCCGTCATTCGACAGCTTCAGGCCTTCAGTCAATAAAGCAGAGAGAAGTCATCTTCATCTTCAAGACTTGCAGGTTAATTCCTTACTCAGATTTCTGAAATCTTACATTTTATTTTATTTATTTTTCGAACTTAGAAGTCAGCATGATAGAATTACCATATTTTTCTAAAACAAACTTCAATTATATACATATATATAATTTTATTTTTATAATTAAATTAAATTAGTTTTTTTTTGGATCATTTTTCTTTTTATATATCATTTAACACATCAGAATTTGACTTATTAAGTTTATTTTATCCATTTTATACAACAAAAAACATCTATATATAGGGCTTTTATAATCAGGTATATCTGATTTTAAAAAGTAAAAATAAACCAATTAAATTCATATTTTGTATATTTTTTTTAAACAAATTCGCTCTTTTTTTTAATTCAAATGTAAAAGATAAATTTAATTGGTTAGTCCTTACTTTTTAAAATTAGATATACCTAATTATAAAAATTTCATTTATATATATAAAAACAAACAATAACAACATATACTATAATCAAAACAGTAGGAAAAGTGAAACAAAAACAAACTCGTTCTCCCTAAAAACTAAGTTGTTCAATCAATTTAAATTGATCGCCAATGCTTGGAATCAAATTCTCTAATGATCTTATAACCATCCACTCTTCCCAGTTTTTTAAATGTGTGCTTTTGATAACTGCTGAAGGCAGTTGAGCTTTTAAACTATCTATATCTGCCCATGTAGTTATTTGGTTCTATCCAAATTATTTTGAATTTCAGGCGTGAGATTGAATAATCTTGGATAAATTTGACTTAAAACCCAATAACCCAACTTTATATATATATATATATATCGGTCTCTTTCTTTTTGTACATTTTTATTTATTTATATTTTTAAATTATTGTTTTATTTTTATTTTAACTAATTATTCATTCCAAGTTTACTTTAAACTTAGTCAACTTGACTATTGACTAATGGCTTCTAATAGTAAAACACTGTTTTGGATATCTTTAAAAAATATAGGGACTGAATTAGTAGAAAAACAAAAAAAAAAAAAAAAAAAGGAACTTTTTGGGTAAAAAATGTAAAGATCGCAAACTACTTGAATCGTGTAAGATAATTGCCATTTGTTTAATGTCAAATTTCAAAAAATGAAAAACAAAAATAGAAAACAACTCAGCCGACTTTCTATATCATATTTCAGAAAAGAAAAGGCGAATGTAGTATTAAGAAAACCACTTGTAATTTTGCATCATTCATGCATGTATGATTAACATCTCTCTTTTTTCTTGTTATCATCATCATCTATAGCCAAAATCTCTAAATGGCACCACCACCACCAGAGACTACTGCAAGAGGTGCACAACCACATGTTGGCCCCGATTCACCACCATTAAATCTTCAGAACACCAGTCATGATTTAGAAGAAGGGTTGCAACAATTTGTTGTCTCGCATTTGCAACAAAACAATCCTCGGGATACCAATAATATTCAAGGAGGAAGTAATGCAACAATTATGTCAACAGCAGCTTCTGCAACTCAAACTCCGCAAGTCAACTGTAAGTAATCAGACCTAGCTTAGGGCCAGGCAAGACACATGCTCCCATGAAATTTTACGAAAAATTATTAAATTTATAATATCAGATGTTAAAAATTTAAATACATAAATAAATATTATATATTTAAGGAAGTATGTCGTATTTTCGAATGGCGATTGGTAATAATGGTTTGAGGCGTCCCTTTCCATCCTTGCCAATCCGGGTTTGAATCTGAGAATTGCTGTCTTTCTCTTTACTTGTCAATTTTTTTTTTCTTTTTCAAAAACAATGACAAAAACTTCGCGTGTAGACTGTAGACGTGCCAACCAATTGCTCGCTTTCTCCTTTGCTTTTTATTTTATTTTTTCAAAAACAATGACAAACTAGACTGTAGACGTGCCAACCAAGACTTGGAATTGTTAAATTGCATGGTTTCGTTTTACTGTGAGCTGTCCCCTTTTATTATTATTTTTTTCTAATTGTTTATTATTTACCTTTTTTCCGACATTATTGATTATCATTTTTATTTATAATGTAATTAACTTTTTTTTATATTATTTTTCTAACTTTTTATGGTGTCTCTTCATCTTTTTATGATATCTCTTCATCTTTATTTAACATCCTGTCACTTATTATAATAAGTTAACCTACTAAATTTATTACTTTTTTAATTTATTTATTTTTAATAATTTAAATTTAACATACATCCAATTAATAAATTTTAAAATCTTAAACCTTAAGATTTATGTTATGACATTAAAATTATCCATATATTGTTATGATTCAATTATATATATGTATATTACTTTATAGTTTTACTTTATTATAACTCTAAACAATTTATGTTATTTTTCTTTTTTCATTTTTTTTATTTTTATATATTTTAATGATTTCATTAGGATTTTTAAACGTAAGACTATTTGTTTTGCTTAAATATGGATGATGCACGTTTTCATTTTATTTAAACTATATTATATGTTTATATTTGGAAACAACTATATCATGTTATCGAACTTTGTTTTACATAAAACCATTATATGTTTAATATGATCTTAATTTTTGATGTTTTTATTACTTTGTTCATGTGTCTCCCCTGAACAAATTTTCGGAGTCCACCATTGATCATTGCCAGTCTCCCTTAACTTAGGAAAATAATTTGCTTAAAATTGTATATGTAAAACATTCCAAGTTAGCCATTACCAAGTCTTGTTTATTTTTAAGTCATATATAAATGCCCGTACCAGCCCAACCTAGAGAATTTTTGTACCAAGCTCCATGCAGAGGTGACTGGAAACAATCAAGATCACTGTTGCTAACAGCCAATTCATCAGTAAATCTTGAAAGAAAATAAATACAGACATCTACATTAGAGAATAGCTGCATACGTAAATAGAATTATCATTTCTTTATAATATAGTCTGAAAGAAATATTGTTGATGCAAAGTGACAGCACAGAATCGCAAGTACTACCTACCATTGTACCTGGCTGCACAAAGAGGTGATTGGAAAAGTGCTAAAAGTTTCATTGATCGTGATTCAAATGCATTGACCGCCAGGATAACAGAAAAATTAGGTACCGTACTGTTTGTTGCAACAAAAAGTTGCCAATGGGAATTTGTCCAAAAGCTTTTGGAACTTCTATCTCCAGAATCAGTTGCAATACAAAATGAACTTGGATCCACAGCACTTCACTATGTTGCACAAGCTGGAACCTTACGGATTGCTGAGGCAATGGTTAAAATGAATCCTAATTTACTGCATATGTTAAACAATAACCGCTGTATGCCACTTGAATATTCTGTCTATAGTGAAAATAAGGAGTTGGTGTGGTATTTTTCTTCGAAAACCAAAGTTGAGTATCATTCGTTACCGAAGATCCTCTCTCGTCTAAATAAAACAGGTCTTCTTGGTAAGAACTTCCAATATATAAAAGCCAATAATACGGCTCGCACAAATTTATATAGTCTTACTATTTATTTTTTTTGTCACAATTTCAACAGATGTATCCTTGTATTTCATCCGACGATATCCTGAATTGGCTCTTGAGAAAGAGACTGCTTTGCTCTTCTCGTTGGCAAGTAAGCCTTCACATTTTTTTAGCGGGAGTCGTCTTGGATTTTTTAAGAGATGGATCTATAAATGTAAGTGGCTTGCACTTGAACAACTTTTTACTTGTATGAAATATGTATAGTCCAATTTTGATGGTTTCTTGTTGGACGTTCAAGTTGTTCCTGTAAATATGGAAGAAATCCCAAGAAGCAAAGAAGGCTCTCCGGCATCACAACCAAGTAGCTTTGTGGCTCAAGGTTTAATTGCAAATGTTATATTTGTCTTAAAATTACTCTTCAAATTTTTTAAATTAACACATTCTGACATTAATCGGACTAGTTACCTAGCTATTCTTGTTGTCATGTACAGCGTTACAACCATTCAAGAGATTACTCTGGAAAGCAGTGACCCACCTGGGTAAGCAGCCGTGTAGAATCCTCTAGATATATAAAAAGTAGAGAAAATCTCGGCAAATGGTACTAAAATTAATCTGAGTTTAGAAAATAACATCGAACTATTGAGATATATTTATATTTTTTCATCATCAATTATCATAATTATAATTCACGAATAAAAAGTATTAATTCGCAAATAAAGGAGGACAACTATAATATTTTGTGGTCCTTTGTTTACAGATTATAGTTCACAGTAGTGTAAAAAAAATCATTTTAATAGTTTGGTGTCATTTTTTAAAGTCAAACTAATTATAGTGTTATAACAGAAAAAAAAAAAATCCCTACGATAGAAAAGCATGGTTGGACCTCTTTGAGATAGGGTAATTAAGATATTAATATACATCTACAATTATATGAGTCTACTTGTTACAATAACCATCAAACCAGAAGCAAATGAATGAAATTTATCCAATATTTCATCTTTTAACCAATTTATGACTTTTTCATAGTTTATCTAATTTTCACTTGCAGCACCCTCTATAAAAGTAGTTCGAGATATGAAGTTGCAAAATGAATGTGCCGTTGAATTAGTTAATCTTGTTTGTGAGGAACTTTCTAGTAGGAGCTTACAGGAAATAATTGATTTTCTGGAAACTCCGAACCCCATTCTGAGTACTGTCATTGCAAATGGGATTGAAGAGATTGTGAGTACCCTTTTACAATATTTTCCAGATCTGATTCACCACCTTGTGGTGCCTCCGCGAAACATATTACATGCTGCTATTGAGTATCGACAAGAGAAGATAGTCAATCTAATAAAAGAGATCTCTCTACTAGCTACAAGGATTATGTGTAAAAAACTACGAGAATCAGAAAACACTACTTTACACCTAGCAGGGAAATTAGCCCCTGCTTGTCAACTACGTTCAATTTCTGGAGCAGCTTTACAAATGCAAAGAGAATTGCAGTGGTTTAAGGTATTGAAATTAATTTAAAACTACGCATGTTTACCACTGGAAATTAAAGTAGTTATAGGTGAGTACAATAATCTACAACTGTCCACTTGAAGCATAAATTGATTTTTTGAACTTTTATCACAAAGTTATAATCATTTACGTTACAAGAATTTGTTACACATGATAGTGTTAGTAACAAATCCTAGCACAGTTCATTTAATATATCATAATGTTGTGATATTGGATTTATGATGCTATATACATATTTATTTTTGTCTTGAGTTGCCATAGGAGGTGGAGAAAATTACACCCGTTTTTCAAAGGGAAGATAAAAATTCGAACGAGGAAACAGCAAAACAAGTTTTTGAGGAAGCACATAAGGGATTGGCTATGGAAGGAGAGAAGTGGATGAAGGATACATCCAATTCTTGCATGCTTGTTTCAACACTCATTGCCACGATATTGTTTACCGCAGCTTTTACAGTACCAGGAGGCAATGTTAATGATAAAGGGACTCCAGTTTTTTTATGCGCAGATGCATTCATGTTGTTCGTTTTTTCTGATGCAATAGGTCTGTTTTCTTCTTTGACTTCCCTATTAATGTTCTTAGCTATCCTAACTGCACCATATGCAGTTGACGACTTCCTTGAATCACTGCCAAAGAAGTTACTCATTGGTCTTGGCTCTCTCTTTCTTGCCATAGCTACTATGATAACAACTTTTGGAGCAACTCTAATTATTATACTCAGCCAGAGATGGCATTGGGTTTCCGTGCCAATTACTTTATTGGCTTCTTTCCCAGTGGCAATATTTGTAATGCTACAACTTCCCTTGTTCATCCAAATGATCCAATCAACATATGGACGAAGCATCTTTCATACTTGACCATCAAGGGACTTTGAATAACTGCAAATGTATGTTATTGCATGCAAAAGGCTTTTTGAGCCTTAATAAACAATTTTGTGGTATATATCCTGAATTCATAAAATTAATTACTATATGAAATCTTATTGAATAGTTTGTGAGTCTCTTAGTGTATTTATGCTCACTTGCTCATTTCGACCTACATCGACAGTTTTCTCAAATAATTTTATAATATTCCCCATGAATTATTACAAGTTTTACATGGGACTGAGTAAAACATATAAACAGTTTGAAGATTTTGAAGTTCCATTATGAAGTAAAAAATTCTTTATCCTTCTAAAAGGTCATGATGAGGAATTTTTGAATTGTAAAAGCTTGTCTCCAACACCTTTCGGATATGATTTAATTGGATTAGGAAAATTTGGAACGTGATGCTCTGTCTTTATATTTTAATACAAATACACAAAAAAGGATAACTCTAAGATAAGGTATACACATAAAAAAACAGAGGATCAAAATAGAGTAGTGTGTACTTGTGAGAAAGCATAGCATCAAAAACGTTTGTACAAATTCTCCCTCAACATGTTTCTCATCAATTGGCCCAATTCCAGACTCAAAATGTCCTTTAGAATTCTAAATGCACACTCAAAAATATATCCTACAGAATTCTAAATGAGCAAATTGTTTTACCAGCCCAATACCAGAATCTCTTCCTCAACATAATTCTAATCAAGTGGCCCAATTCTAGACTCCAAATATCCTTTCGAATTCTAAATGACTCACAAAGAATTCTAAATCACCAAACTCTTTACCGGCCCAATACCAGAATCTCTCCCTTAACATGTCTTCCCTCAAATGGCCCAATTCCAGACTCTACCGTCGAGCACTCAAGGTATTTCATTTCTCCTTTTCATTTTTTGTTTAATTGCCCACTTTATTGGTTTTATTATTTCTTTTTAGAATGCATTGGTTGACAATATGACCTTCTGTGTAGTTTTAAATTAAATGAATTTTGTGATAATTAAGTTTGTTCAGAATCAATGTTTACTTTTATCGTTATTTATATGTTTGTGTCATTTTTAAAATTTAAAACCTGTTTCTAAATGCTATATGATGAAGATAATTCATTGAGAAAATGAATATATTCAGAACCAAAAATGAAAAATTCTTGCCACTTAATCTCAGTCATTAGTCTTGGATCAGTTGTTGTCCACTAAAAATTTCAAGCTTTTTTAAATATTCTGTTAACGTTCTCAAACTCATTAGATAATAAACTTTTCATAAATTTGAATATGTTTGTATAATAATACTTATATTCAGAAACTATTTTAACATTGATCTTTGTAAAAGGACGACAGTTTTGCTCCTATCTAAGACTTTTTCTTTTCTTCTTTTAATGTCTTTTCATGCCTTTGGGTATTTAATTTTACTCTCTCTATTTTAGGTGTACCTTAAAAGTGGTTTGATTGAAAATTTTGTTAGCATTTTGGAGGACTATACTTTCCTGACCTTTACTTGCAAGTATGCTATTGGATATTACGCGTCGTAGCAATTAGCATATCAAGTGTTCATGTGGTTTATATATATATATATATATATATATATGTATTATCAAGCCCGTCGTAAACACATGTAATACTACCTCTGGACATAAATCATTTTCTGTGGATTGTTGTTTATTATAGATTCCAAAACAAACAGCTATGAATACTTGCATAATAAACTTTCTGTTCATGTTTTGTCAAAGGTTTTCAAATTGTTGAATGTATCTATTGAGAAGTCTTTTGCCAAAACTTTTTGTGCCTTCTGAAATTGGGTAAGGCTCATCAATTACATTTCTTTTCTTCAAGATATAAAGCCTCAAAACCTCTTGAGATTGTTTGTTCTTATGTATGGGATCCTTCACCAATTCCTTCATCTCAAAGTCACAAATAGTATGAGTTTTATTGACACCTTTACTAAAATGTGCTGGATGTGTCCTTTGCATACCAATGTCAAATTTAAATATCTTCATAATTATTCATAAAGTGATTGAAAGATTATTAAATTAAAAAAAAAAAGAGTATATTTTTTTCAAACAGATGATTTTCTATCCATAAAATCAAACTTCCTTCCACGTGCAAGTAGTCATAAATAAACATATCAACAAAATGAAGTTGCTAAATGAAAATATCGAGATATATTCGAGGTCTATTTAAATCTTCTTGCTCAACTCCAATTATCTCTTCCAATTTGTGGGAGACTTTCCACATAGCTATCTTATATGTGCTTAATAAATTATCTTTTCACTTGTATTCTTAATGATAGTCGATAATTCTCCTTATGTTTTGTTGCTTTCAGTAGACATCCTAATCATATAGTTATATAGTCTAAAAGTCTTTTGGTTGCTCTCATTTTCCTTACATTACACCACGTTATAAGTTTAATTATTATTCCACCCAATGTCTATTTAGTCTAAAGGACTATTAAATAGTCTTTGAAATAGTCTATAAGACTATTTAATAAAAAATGTATATATGTATATATATTTTTTTAAAACAGAAGATTTTCTGTCCTGAAATAAAATTTCCTTCCACATGGAATTAGATATAGATATAAAAATCAGTAAAATGGAGTCACTAAATGAAAATATCAAGATATATTGGAGATATATCTAAATCTTCTTGCTGAAGTCCAATTATCTCTTCCATTTTGGTGGAAGACTTTCCACATAGCTATTTTGTATGCACTTAATAAATTGTCTGTCCACACGTATTCTTAATGATAATTGATAATTCTCCTTATTTTTTATTGCTTTCAGCAGATGTCCTAGTCATATAGTTAATTATATAGTCTAAAGTCTCTAGTTGCTTTTATTTTCCTTACATTAATTAGATCACATCATTAAGTTTAATTTTTATTCCTCCTAGTGTCTGTACATAGGATAGAGTAATTAATATAAAGGATATATGTCTCGCTCAATCCGGACGAAGTTTGGTTTCCAAAACCATGTGATCCATTTCCAACTTGATTTCTTTTCCCCTAACTGGTTTCGTCAAAGCTATTGACTTCTTCAAACAAAGCCTATTAATTGTGTAGTATGTGTGGAATTATAACACTTTGATTTTAGGTTTTCCATCACTCCGGCATGAAAAAACGGCTTTGGAAAAAATTTAACACCGTTTCACATACGCTGTACTAGGTGGGTTCGTTCCAGCTTCCACTTCGTTCTCCATAGAAGGTTCTCATTGGCTTCATTTTCCATCATTCAGACACTTTCAGGCCTTCAGTCAAGTAAAGCAGAGAGAAGTCATCTTTCATCTTCCAGACTTGCTGGTTAATTCCTTACTCAGATTTCTGAAATCTTACATTTTATTTTATTTATTTTTAAACTTAGAAATCAGCATGTTAGAATTACCATATTTTTCTAAAATAAACTTCAATTATATACATATATATAATTTTGTTTTTATAATTAAATTAAATTAGTTTTTGTTTTGGATCATTTTTCTTTTTATATATCATTCAATGCTTCAGAATTTGATTTATTAAGTTTAGTGTATCCGATTTATATAACAAAAAGGGCCTGCGTGCATATATATATATATATATGTACACACTTCTACCAGCCTCTTTTCTTTTTATGCATTTTTATTTATTTATATTTTTAAATTATTGCTTTATTTTTATTTTAACTAATTATTCATTCCGACTTTACTTTAAACTTAGTCAACTTGACTATTGACTAAGGGCTTCTAACAGTAAAATACTGTTTTGGATATGTTTAAAAAATGTAGGGCTGAATTAGTATAAAAAAAAAAAAGAAAAAGAAATAGGAAATTTTTGGGTGAAAAATGAAAAGATCGCAAACTACTTGGATCGCATAAGGTAATTGCCATTTATTTGACATCAAATTTCAGAAAAAGAAAAACAAAAATTAAGAAAATAACTCGTCCGACTTTTTATATCATGTTTTAGAAAAGAAAAAACAAATATAGTACTAAGAAAACCACTTGTAATTTTGCATCATTCATGTATGATTAACATCTCTCTTTTTTCTTGCTATCATCATCAATAGCCAAAATCTCTAAATGGCACAACCACCGGAGATTACTGCAGGAGGTGCACAACCATTTGTTGTCCTCCATTTGCAACAAAATAATCCTCAAGATACCAGTAGTATTCAAGGAGGAAGTAATCCACCAATTATGACAACAGCAGCTTCTGCAACTCAAGCCAACTGTAAGTAATCATAGCTAGTCTCCCTTAACTTTGGAAAATAATTTGCTTATAATTATATATGTAAAAAATTCCAAGTTAGCCATTACCAAGTCATGTACACTTTTAAGTATCACCATCACTGTTCTAACAACCAATTCATCTATAAATATTGAAAGAAAATAAATACAGACATCTACATTAGAGAATAATTATATACGTAATTACAATTATCATTTGTTTATAGTATAGTCTAATAAAAATATTGTTGATGCAAAGTGACAGCAGAGGATCGCAACCGCTACCGACCATTGTACCTGGCTGCACAAAGAGGTGATTGGAAAAGTGCTAAAATTTTCATTGATGGTGATCGAAATGCATTGACCGCCAGGATAACAGACAATTTAGGTACCGTACTGCATGTTGCCGCAAAAAGTTGCCAATGGGAATTTGTCCTAAAGCTTTTGGAACTTCTATCTCCAGAAGAAGTTGCAATGCAAAATAGATTTGGATTCACAGCCCTTCACTATGTTGCACAAGCTGGAACCTTAACGACTGCTAAGGCATTGGTTGAAAAGAATGCTAATTTACTGCACATGGTTACCCATAAAAGATTTGTGCCACTTCACTACTCTGCCTTTAGTAAAAATAAGGAGTTGGTGTGGTATTTTTCTTTGAAAACCAGAGTTGAAGAGTCTTCCTTACCGAAGATCCTCTGTTGTCTAAATAAAATAGGTCTCCTTGGTAAGAACTGAAAATATATAAAAGTCAATAATACGGCTCGCACAAATTTATGTAGTCTTACTATCTATATTTTTTGTCACAATTTCAACAGATGTATCCTTGTATTTCATCCAAAAATATCCTAAATTGGCTCTTGAGGAAGAGACTGCTTTACTCTTCTGGTTGGCAAGTAAGCCTTCACACTTCTTTAGCGGGAGTAGTCTTGGATTTTTTAAGAGATGGATCTATAAATGTAAGTGTCTTGTCCTTGAACAACTTTTTACTTAACTGTGCCAGTGTATTAAATGTGTATAGTCCAATTTTGATGGTTTCTTGTTGGACGTTCAAGTTGTTCCTGTAAATATGGAAGAAATTATCCCAGGAAGCATAGAAGTCTCTCCAGCATTACAGCCAAGTAGTTTTGTGGCTCATGAAGGTTTGGAAATATTATATTTGTCTTAACATTACTCTTCAAATTTTTTAAATCAACACATTCTCACATTAGTCGGACTAGTTACCTACCATATCTTGTTGTCATGTGCAGCGTTACAACCATTCAAGAGGTTACTCTGGAAAGCAATTGCACAACTGGGTAAGCAGCCATGTAGAATCCTCTAGATATATAATAAGTAGAGAAAATGTCAGCAAATGGTACTAAAATTAGTCCAAGTTTAGAAAATAACATTGAACTATTGAAATAATTTTTTTTTTCATTATCAATTATCACAAATTATAATTCACGAATAAAGAGGATTAATTCGCGAACAAAGGAGAGCAACTATAATCTTTTGTGGTCCTTTGTTTACAAATTATAGTTCACGATGGTGTCAAGAAAATCATTTTAATAGTTTGGTGTCATTTTTTAAAGTCAAATTAATTATAGTGTCATAATAGGGGAAAAAAAATAAAATCATTATGATGGAAAAACATGGCTAGACTTCTTTGAGATGGCAATTAAGATAGTAACATACATCTACAATTAAATGAGTCTGATCGTTACAATAACCGTCAAACCGGAAGCAAATGAATGAAATTTATGCAATATTTCATCTTTAAACCAATTTATGACTCTTTCATATTTTATCTGATTTTCACTTGCAGCACCTTCTATAAAAGTAGTTCGCGATATGAAGTTGAAAAATGAATGTGCCGTTAAATTAGTTAATCTTGTTTGTGAAGAACTTTCTAGTAGGAGCATACAAGAAATAATTCGTTTTCTTGAAAATCCGAACCCCATTATGAGTACTGCAGTTGCAAATGGGACTGAAGAGATTATAAGTACCCTTTTACAATATTTTCCAGATATGATTTATCACCTTGTGGTGCCTTCGCCAAACATATTGCATGCTGCTATTGAGTATCGACAAGAAAAGATACTCAATATAGTAAAAGAGATCTCTCCACTAGCTACAAGGAATTTGTGCAAAAAACTACTGAAATCGGGAAACACTACTTTACACCTAGTAGGGAAATTGGCCCCTGCTTTTAAACTACGTTCAGTTTCTGGAGCAGCTTTACAAATGCAAAGAGAATTGCAGTGGTTTAAGGTATTGAAATTAATTTAAAACTACACATGTTTGCCATTGGAAATTAAAGTAGCTATAGGCAAGTACAATAATATGTTGTTATCCACTTGAATCATAAATTGATTTTTTTAACTTTTATCACAAAGTGATAAATCATTTACTTTACAAGAATTTATTATATACAATGATGTGATAGTGGATATGTTTTGCTATATACATATTTAATTTTGTCTTGTGTTGCATAGGAGGTGGAGAAAATTACACCCCCTTATCAAAGGGAAGATACAAATTCGAACAAGAAAACAGCAAAACAAGTTTTCTGGGAAGAGCACAAGGAATTGGCTGTGGAAGGAGAGAAGTGGATGAAGGATACGGCCAATTCTTGCATGCTTGTTTCAACACTCATAGCCACGGTATTGTTTACTGCAGCTTTTACAGTACCAGGAGGCAACGTCAGTGATAAAGGGACTCCAGTTTTTTTATGGGCAGATGCATTTATATTTTTCACTATTTCAGATGTAATAGGTCTGTTTTCTTCTTTGACTTCCCTATTAATGTTCCTAGCTATCCTAACTGCACAATATGCAGTTGATGACTTCCTCGAATCATTGCCACAGAAGTTAATGATTGGCCTTGGCTCTCTCTTTCTTGCTATAGCTGCTATGATAATAGCTTTTGAAGCAACTTTAACTATTATACTCAGTGAGAGATGGCATTGGGTTTCTATGCCAAGTATTTTACCAGCTTCTTTATTAGTGGCAATATTATTTGCAAAGCTACAACTTCCCTTGTTCATCCAAATGGTCCAGTCAACATATGGAAGAAGCATCTTTCATGATTGACCATCAAGAGACTTTGAATAACTGCAAATATATGTTATTGCATGTAAAAGGCTTTTTGAGCCCTAATAAACAATTTTGTGGTATGTATCCTGAATGCATAAAATTAATTACTATGTAAAATCTTGTTGAATAGTTTGTGAGTCTTGTAGTGTATTGATGTTCGCTTACTCATTTTGACCTACAAAGACACTTTTTCCAAACAATTTTATAATATTTCTCATGAATTAATACAACTTTTATATGGAAGTGAGTAAAACATATGCCAAGTTTGAAAATTCTGAAGTTCCATTATGAAGTAAAAAATTCTTTCTCTCTCTAAAAAGTCATGAGGAATTTTTGAATCGTAAAAGCATGTCTCCAACACCTTTCGGATATAATTTAATTAGATTTGGAAAATTTTGAAAGTGCTGCGTATTTCGATTGAACATTGAAGAAAATATAATCGATTTTTTAGGTTCATATATCATATATATGAGTCATGAACTTTGTAAAATATATGTAAACTATTTGTCGCAGTGAATGAAAACAAATCAACAGCCAAAGTGACCTGTTCACTCAGGAAGGAATTGAAAGAGCAGAATGTGCCCTCTTCCAAGCGAACGCTTTGTGATAAATAAGGGTTTATTCTGCCTGTGCAAATTGTTAGTGAAATCTTACTAGAAACTAATGGTTAACTTTAGTTATTCGATGTTTGGAAATCAATCAAAGTATATAAATATGATGAGTTTAACTGGTTTTCGTTTCGCTTTGGCCGTATCATCCGAGGGACCTCAAGCCACTACCAGTAAAGCACTCAAGGTATTTACTTTCTTTTTAAAATTTTGTTATCTAACTACTTACTTCATTGGCTTTTTTTGAAGATTGCAATATTTTAGAATATGTCTTTTTGTTTGTTTTAATAGAATTTATTAATATGTCTTGCGACAATGGAATTGTTGGGATATTGCTAATTGCTTTTATCATTAAATACATATTCGCGATGTTTTATGATTTCAGATATAAATAAAATAAGCATAAAACTTACAAGAATGATTTTCGTGGGTATAATCCACCATCTCTCTTTAAAAACAGTAATTAAAGAAAAAAGGAAGAATATTTGCCTCTATCATGAAGAAAGCATACGATCTTAAGAAACTCATGCTCAAACAAGTATTAAGAATTTGTGGTGACATTTATGGAATGAGGAAACTCCACTTTACACTTGGCGGAAAAGATGGCCCCTACTTCATACTTTAGGTGGTTAGCATTGGTTAATGCCTATTAGTGTTATTTAGTAGGTTTTTTATATTTTCAAACAAGATTAGTCAAAATTATTTAAAAATTTATAACTTTTCGGTTAATGTCAGTCAACACTAATAAGTATTAATTGCCAGTTAGTTGGTTTAATACATATTCAAATAAAATTAGCTCAAAATGTTAGGGAAATTATAAGTTTCAGTTTATATCAGTTAAGCCAGTTAGTTGGTTTCATATAAATTAAAAAAATTAGCTCAAAATCTTAGAAAAATTATAAGTTTCCACTAGTATTACTAAATAATCAAAATAATAAATATAATTATAAAATAGACAATATTTGATATTGTATCCAGTTTCTTTGATTAATTATTTCAACTATGTTTCCAAAATTTGATTCTAGAAAATGTTTTATCTTTTCATATAATTGGAATGTCTGTAGCTATAATGGCTTCAAGGCACCCTAAAATCTGCAGCAAAGACCAAGAGAGGTGTAAGAGTCCTGACAACCATGCACGAATTTGATGTGTCCTTTCAAACACTATACTCTGCATTCTAAACCTGATCGTTATTCCCTTGAGTGAATAATTCCCTAGGTGTATGTCCACCTTAATTTACGGTACTCCACCGAACCTACAAGGCAAATTCAACAGTATTGTTTACGTAACATGTGCTGCCTTATACAATCATAGGTAAGTTCATGAGATGGAACTAGCAAGTAAAGTTCAGGTAAGCATAGTATAGTTTTACATTACTATACATATGTTTGTTATACATATACTAACCACCTTAGTTTACAAATATAGGATCGATGAAAGTTTTAAAGTTTTAAATTTTCAGGTAAATAAGATGAAATTGGTTTAATGATATGTTTCTTACACTTAACTTTTGAGATTATGAGTTCGAATTATGCCCTCTCTATTAAATCCCGAATTAATAATAATAGTTTCAAAAAAAAAAAAAAATTCAGAGTAAAATAAGACTTGACAGGGGTTTGTATTGATGGAACAAGTTATTCAACATTAGTTGTAACTTGTAAGAGACTCTTATAAGTCTTTTACTTCCTTCTAAATGTTTTATATACATGAGCATTCAAGAAAATTTGACAAAATAGTAATACAAATTTAGAACACATACGAGAAAAAGAACACAAAAAGAAATTTATTGGGGTTCAAAATTCCATATACAATGATTATAAAGGTTTTCAAATTCTTGATGGCCCAAAGGCAAAAAGTACTCGATCCATATGTTGATTGAACCATCTGAACAAACAGAGGCAGTTGTAGCATTACAAATGTTGCCGCTGGAAAAGAAGCCAATAAAGTAATTGGCCCAGACACCCAATGTCATCTCTTGCAAAGCACAATAGTTAAGAGTTGCTCTGAAAGCTATTATCATAGAAACTATGGCAAAGAAGAGAGAGCCAAGAACTATAATTAATTTTTTGATAATGATTTAAGGAAGTCCTTTATCTCATACCGTGCAATTAGAATTGCTATGAACGTTAGTAGGGAAGCCAGAAAAGAAAACAGACCTAATCTTAATGCATCTGAAATTATGGATGCTCTCTTTCGTAAAAAAATTGGAACCCCTTTATCATTTACGTTGCCTCTTGGAACTGTAAAAGCTGCAGCAAACAAGCAGTGGCAATGAGAGTTGAAACAAGCATACATAATTTGTAGTGTCTTTCATCCACTTCTCTCCTTGCTCAGCCAACCCCTTGTGCTCTATCGTAAAAACATCTTTTGCTGGTTGATTGTCTTTGCGTTTCCAGTTTCTCTCAGAAGGGTGTGTAATTTTCTCCATCTCCTAAGCAACATAAGATTATATAATGATTGATTGTGTATAACTCTATATTTGATATGCTAACTGATACCATAGTGTATAGAATCTTAACATTATTAACATACGTACTCTCTTCAAGTACCAATGTAGAAATATTATATAATGACATGTCGTAGGATTAGTTACGAACACAATTATATTCAATAAATCTTAGTGAAGTAGATGATTAAATTCTTGATAGTGAGAGTCAAAACTATTCATCACGTTTCAAAGGACAGGTATGGATAGTTCACGTGCCTATAACCAGCTTTAATTTCCAATACCAAACTTGAGTGGTTTTGAATTAACTGGACAGAATTAATGATAATACCTTAAACTATTGCAATTCTCTTTGCATTTTGGTGGAAGACTTTCCACATTCTATCTTATATGTGCTTAATAAATTGTCTTTCCACATGTATTCTTAATGATCATAACTGATAATTCTCCTTATTTTTTGTTGCTTTCAATAGACGTCCTAATCATGTAATTATATAGTCTAAAAGTCTTCTGGTTGCTCTTATTTTCTTTACATTAAACCATATCATAAGTTTAATTTTTTTTCCACCAAGTGTCTATTCATACGATATAGTGATTAATATAAAGGATATAAATGTCTCGCTCAATCCGGACGAAGTTTTGTTTCCAAAAACAAGTGATCAAGATTTTCAAAGAGTTGGAGCTTCCATT
This sequence comes from Nephelium lappaceum, assembly GCA_021234005.1. Lineage (NCBI taxonomy): Eukaryota > Viridiplantae > Streptophyta > Magnoliopsida > Sapindales > Sapindaceae > Nephelium > Nephelium lappaceum. The sequence continues at coordinate 3,518,537 of CM037997.1, read as the reverse complement.
TCCAACTTCATTTACAAATTCAAACAAAAAGTTCTTTGTCTTTTCCCTTAATTGGTTTCGTCAAAGCTATTGACTTCTTCAAACATAAAATCCAAAGCCTATTACTTGTGTAGTTGTTTCGTCCCTCCATCTAACCGCTACATACAACCACCCCACTCGTTTATCCACCGCCCACTCGGAAGGCTCGTCCATCATGAGGAGGATGTCCACTGTGGTCATGGAAGCATATAACATACCATAATTTCCTTTCCAAAATCTTTCTTTGGAATTGGTTTGTTTTTTTTTATAATGCTATTCAATCCAATTCAAAATTAATATTGATCTAAGAATCAATCCATTTTAAAAATTTCTGTCTATACGTGTTTTTTTGTTAGAAATGTGTTTTTGCTTAGACACGTTTGTCATTCAAAAATGTTAAAATTAATTAAAAACAACAATTAAATTATAAACAATTAACTGTACTTTTAGATATTAGTTTCAGTTATTAAACAAATTTTGATAACGTTTGTCACAAAGGGATAAATTTTAATGCATACTCTATAAAAATTGTCGTGCATATAGTGTTTGTTTTCAATAAATTTTGATAAGATAATGATTTATTTTATTTCAGATATATACATACATTACAATAATAAAAAAGATAAAAAAAAAAATTCTCCAACCCACACAAAAGAAAACATTTCTAGATCATACAGGTCCTGTTCTTTGTCTATACAATATAAGAGGCACTAACGAGTTACATAAAATCATAACTAGTCACTTGTCTTTATAAGGACTCATTATAATTACCTTAATTTAGTCATTTTTGTTGGAGTGTCGGTAGTGGTTAGAAAAGTAAAGTAGTTTTATTGCTATTGACACGTTTATTAATTAAAAATCTTTAAAAAAGATAAAATACTTAGTTCCTATTACGTTTCTATTGTTTATTAAATCCATAAAAAATCCCACATAACACTTGAACAAAAACTTAAATTCCTCTTGAAGAAAGATTCAACTTTCCTTTCATTGATTTTCTTTTCTATGAAATTTATTTTTAATTAATTAGTAAATATGAAAGTCCAATAGTTATTCGAATAAATATTACTCAAATTTGAAATTCCGATAGAACTTCTAAATGTATCTGTTGATATTCCAAAGCCCGTTCGTGAGAATCTGGACTTGCTAAGCCAAGATGATGAAGAATGTGCTTATGATTTAAATGGCTGAGTAGCTGACAGAATGATGTCTTACATATATATAATTTCGTACAAGGAAATTAACTATTCTTTGAGAAAATGCCGGATGACGTCATTAATACTTATTCATTATATAATGTGAATTAATAACAATTCTTCTATTTTTGTTGTTACCCCGTAGGTTCTACGCCAGCCATACGTGGAATTGAACTGTGATGACGGAAATGCTTAGCTATTGCCTCGTATAAAAATACGCGTCACATATTTGTAAGAATTGCCTCATTGAACATAGGTGTCATATATTTGTATTATAATCTAAGAAGTGATAGTGAATTTATAAGTTTTTTTAGATGCCATATGTAGTAAAAAGTTCTTTGTCTTTTCCCTTAATTGGTTTCGTCAAAGCTATTGACTTCTTCAAACATAAAATCCAAAGCCTATTAATTGTGTAAAGTTTGTCACAAAGGGATAAATTTTAATGCATACTCTATAAAAATTGTGATAAATTTTGATGCATACTCTATAAAAATTGTCATGTTAATAGTATTTGTTTTCAATAAATTTCGGTAAAATAATGACTTATTTTATTTCAGAAATATACATACATTACAAAAATTAAAAAAAAATCAAAAATAAAAAAAATTCTCCAACCCACACAAAAGAAAGCATATCTAAATCATACAGGTCCTATTCTTGTCCATAAAATAGAAGAGGCACCAACGAGTTACATAAAATCATAACTAGTCACTCGTCTTTGTAAGAACTCATTATAATTACCTTAATTTAGCCATTTCTGTTGGGAAGTCGGTAGTGGATAGAAAAGCAAAGTAGTTTTATTGCTATTGACATGTTTATTAATAAAAAATCTTTAAAAAAAGATAAAGTACTTAGTTCTTATTACATTTCTATTGTTTATTAAATCCATAAAAAATCCCACATCACACTTGAACAAAAACTTAAATTCCTCTTGAAGAAAGATTTAACTTTCCTTTCATTGATTTTCTTTTCTATGAAATTTATTTTTAATTAATTAGTAAATATGAAAGTCCAATATTTATTCGAATAAATATTACTCAAATTTGAAATTCCGATAAAACTTATAAATGTATCTGTTGATATTCCAAAGCTCGTTCGTGAGAATCTGGACTTGCTAAGCCAAGATGATGAAGAATGTGCTTATGATTTAAATGGCTGAGTAGCTGACAGAATAATATCTTACATATATATAATTTCGTACAAGGAAATTAACTATTCTTTGAGAAAATGCCGGTCATTAATACTTATTCATTATTTAATGTGAATTAATAACAATTCTTTTATTTTTGTTGTTACCCCGTAGGTTCTACGCCAGCCATACGTGGAATTGAACTGTGATGACGGAAATGCTTAGCTATTGCCTCGTACAAAAATACGTGTCACATATTTGTAAGCATTGCCTCATTGAACATAGGTGTCATACATTTGTATTATAATCTAAGAAGTGATAATTGAATTTATAAGTTTTTTTAGATACCATATGTAGTAAAGATGATTCGAATTGGAGACATTATCAAACTTAACGATAGGATAGTCCCTGACGTTTTAGAGGTCCAGTGCAAATCTAAAGTAGTAATATAGTTCACGTTTGTGCCTATTAGCTACAAAATCAATAAATTTCACAAGTTTTTATAGTTTCAGGTTTGGGCCCTTGAGCCAGTAAAAAAACTTGGACACTCAGATGAGGAAATTTGCGGCCCCAAAGTAACGGACTCGGTACCATCGTTCCTCCTGCCCCTGCTAATTGAGCACTTTTTCTCACCAACCCACATGGTGGTCTTGTATGATATATGTTCAATGAATAATTCATGTGCATTCTATTTCTGGATAATGTACGGAATTATTTCTCTGATTTTTTTTTTGGGTCTTCCATCACTCTGACGTGTAAAGACGTCTTTGGAAAAAATATAAGACCGTTTCACATACACTGGACTAGGTGGGTTCGTTCCAGCTGCCACCTCGTGCTCCATATAAGGTTCTCATTGGCTTCATTTTTTATCATTCGACAGCTTCAGGCCTTCAGTAAGCAGAGAGAAGTCATCTTTATCTTCCACACTTGCAGGTTACTTCCTGCCTCAGATTTCTGAAATCTTATATATATATATGTATGTATGTATGCACATCTTAACATTTATTTGGATATACATACACTTGATAAAAAAAATATATGATTGCATTTTAAAAAATGTGATTGTAATTTATTATATACGATTACAACTAAATATATTATATTACAATCAGTATATGTAATTATATATAATAAATTACAATAACACTTTTTATAATGTAATTACGTATCTTTTTTGTCATGTGTCTGCATATCTAAATGCACCCAAAGAAACTCCATATATATATATGTAATTTTATTTTCATCTTTTATCTTATACATTATTAATTTTTATATGATACTAGGAAAATAGATTTTCACATTTTTTACGGTAGTTTTTCCAATTTATCTTTTGTAACGTAAAAAGAACATATTATAATTCTAAATTACATAAACTTAATAATGTTTTGAATATTATTCAATAAAATAATAATTCATTTATTGTTATAAATAAAAAATAAATTTTCAAGATAATATAAATATGTAGATACTTTTGGCGTAGGATTTATTAGATAATTTGTTCTTAGATATATATGAGTAAGTTATAGAAAAATAAACATAAAATATTTATTTTAAGAAGTTTTTATCTTAAAAAAAAAACGAAAAAAAAAAAAACAAACAAACAAACTATCATTACGTATATTTATATATTAATTAAAAGAAATGTCATACAGAGTTCTATTCTCGCTTAATCTTTGATAAAATTTGAGACTATTCCCTTTTCAAATAAAAAAACGGGATGAGTCCTTAACTTACGTAAGTATCATTGACTTCAAAACTCCAAGTCTTCCAACCTTGAAGGTCTAATTTTAAAAATGTAATTTAATTAATTATAATATTATTAACTAAAATCACATCGCTTTAGATACTAAAATAATTCCATAGTTTTTCTATAGAATCAGGTTGCTAGAAATTTATAGAATAGCGTTCGCAAGTTCTCCATTAGCCTTAAAATCATAGTGAAAATGTATTTTGAATGCATAAGAGCATCTCCAATGGGCCAATGGATTGTAAAAAAATTGAAGTCCACATATGATAGATAGATACGGACTCAAAATATGATTCTCCAATGCAATTGTTTGCACTCACTATGAATCTGATGTGACAAAAAAAGTAATCAACATTATCAACATGACCCTCTATTTTCAGAGGGCTTATTAGACTGCCAACTCAGCAAATAAAATTAATTGGTTTATGTTTTTCTATTAAAACTGATTGACTTTTGTTTTTGTCTTTTTTTTGGTAAGTTTTGTAATTAAAAAAAAAATGACATCTCATCAAAATATGAATGTTGAATAGAAGCATTGGATACCATTTTATAATTTTACTGTCTATCAATTGCTATTCAATGTCATATAGAAAGCAATTCCTTGAACATTGATGACATGACAATGAATTATGAAAAACAATCCATATTTACATAAAAGATGCTCTAAGTGGTTTTGCATAAATGGGTTGACATAATGCATCATTGCAGTAATTAATGCATTCTCTTTGTTTTTCTAGTGAAGCATCGAGTGTCAAAATCACATAATGTTACAACAACCAGAGGGGATTGGAGGTGTAAAGCCAAACATTAGTCCCTGTTTGCAATTAAACCATAACAACATGCCAAGTAGTAGTTCAGAGGAATCAATCAACCGACTTCTTAATAACATACGAGAAAGTGCACATCAACCGCAATTGTCCGAAGCCCAAAGCGCAGCTACAGAATTATGTAAGTAGCCATTTTAAATTTTAATTTGGTACATAGCAGGTCTCCTGTATCCCAAGGGGCATGTTTGTGATAGCCGCGGGCAAAACCCTTTAGCCCTGTTTGGTATACGAGATTAGGTAGGAAGAGATGAGTCAGAATATGACGGAATTAAATTAATACTATATCATGTTGGCTGTAATTAAAATTGGATTAGATTTGATTAAATTAATATAATGTTTTAATAAAATATAATAAATTATTTTTTAAATATATTTAATATAAATATAAATTAATACTTATTTTTTAATATAAATATAAAAATAAAAAAAAAATATTAAAAGAATGGAATTTGAAAATCTCACCATTTTTAGTGGGTTATCAAATCCCATCATTTTGGCATTTGAAAAGTGATGGTTGGTGGCTCGGGAAGTTTTTCCCTCTCTTTTTTCACACCAAACAAGGGTAATGGTGAGACGGAAAATTTTTTTTCCTCAATCTCATTGCTCGTCCTAGCTACCAAACGTGGCCTTAGATGATGTATGAGATTGAATTTGACTATTTTTAAGAGATGAAATTGGTTTGCAATAGACTAAATTAGTAATGTGATGTATTTGGTGTAGTTAGAATTGGATTAAAAATAGTATTATCTCTTGTTTGGTGTAGTATGAGATTAGATAAATAAAAATTATATTGAAAAGTATAAAATTATATTAAGTTCTACTCTGTTCTTTACCATACATGAATGAAAGTTCTATTACATGGTAATTATAGTTGGCCTCCCAACTATGGTCTTCTTGTTCCGTCCTTGATGATTTATCTATATCTATATTTCATCAAGAAGTTGCAGTCTCGATTAGTTGTGATAACTAGTAGTGGTGTGTGATGGTGAAATCATGCTATTCAACTGTTAAATAATTTTGGCAGAAAAAGATGTAGACATCCACACTAACGAATTAGTTTTAGAATTATACATCACTATTAAGAGCAGCCTAACAAAAGGATTATCATCAAAAAGTGACAGGAGGGCATCACAGTTTCTACCGACCATTGTACAATGCTGCGCAAAGAGGTGATTGGAAAAGTGCCAAAAGTTTTATCCGGCATGATCCAAATGCATTGACCGCTAGGATAACACTCAACGCACGAACAGTAGTGCATGTTGCAGCAGTAAGTTGCCAATGGGATTTCGTCCTAAACCTTTTGGAATCTCTATCTCCAGAATCAATTGCACTACAAGATTCAAAAGGAAATACAGTCCTTCACTATGTTGCACAAGGTGGAAGCTTAAAGACTGCTAAGGCATTGGTTAAAAAGCACCCAAATTTACCACATATGGTCAACAATCTAGGAGATCTACCACTTCTCTATTCCATATTTAGTGCAAACAAGGAAATGGTGATGTACTTCTGTAATATAACCATTGTTGAGTCTCCCGGCCATGCCTTCATCAAATCATTACCTAAACTCCTCCGTAATCTTATTCAATCAGGTTATCTTGGTAAGAGCCAACAATCTAGTCTTATTATTTCAACAAATTTAATTCTATAATGAACTTTTATTATGTTGCAACTTCAACAGATATAGCCCTGTTTTTTGTCCGAAGATATCCTAATTTGGCTCTTGCCAATGACGAATTTGGGACTTCTTTGCTCTTCTGGTTGGCAAACAATCCTTCGTACTTTTTTAGCGGCAGTAATGTTGGATTTTGGGAAAGATGGATCTACAAATGTAAGTATCATGTCCATAAATAACATTTTATTTGAGAGATTATTTACTAAAATCCTTATGAAAGAAATTGAAACTTAATTCAACAAATGTAAAGTATCCTGTTTATACACAACTTTTTACTTAAATGTGCCAATATATCAAATATATATATGGAGTCGTCTATAATACACTTGGTATCGATACACATGAATTGATTATATTTTAAAATTACTGATTGTATGTAGAATGTGTCTATATATATGTGTGTATAAAACTTTTTCTTGGTTTCTTCTTCTGGGTTCAAGATGCTCAAGCTGAAGAGTTTTCGGCATTAGTCACCTCAATACAATCAGGAACCTCTGTTACTCCAGGTTTGCAAATTTTATATTTGTTTCAATATGTGTTACTCTTCAAACTCTCTAAATCAACATATTCTCACATTCCCCGGATTAATTAATTAATTACCTAACTTACCTGATTCCTATGTACAGCATTTCAACCATTCAAGAGATTACTTTGGAAAGCTACTGCACTACTAGGTAAGTAACCTAGTAAAATACTCCAGATATATATATAGTACATAGAAAAACATGGTTGACCTTCTTTGGGAATTTGGTTCAAATATAAACATACATCTAAAATTTATCCAATATCTATCTTCTACTAACTTTTAAATATTTTATCCGATTTTCACTCGCAGCACCTTCTATAAAATTGGTTCAGGATGCGAAGTTGAAACATGAATCTGCTGTTGATTTAATAAATCATGTTTGCACACAACTCGCTACCATGAGCTTTCAGGAAATCATTATGTTTCTTCAAAATCCAATTTTCATCTTGGGTGAAGCCACTGTAAATGGAATTGAAGAGATTGTAAAGACCCTTTTAAAACATTTTCCAGACCTGATTTACTTTGACGTAATATCTCAAAGAAACATATTGCAAGTTGCTATTGAATATCGCCAAGAAAAGATATTCAATATAATAAAAGACATTTCTCCGACAACTGCTAAGGAGTTGTGTTCACGTCAGCTGGAAACGGAAGGCACCACTTTACACTTGGCAGGGAAGTTGGCTCCAGCATTTAAGCTATTTTCAGTTTCTGGTGCAGCTTTCCAAATGCAAAGAGAATTACAGTGGTTTAAGGTATTGAAATTAAGTTTAATTAATGTAGAAATAATCCATCCATCTTGAATGGTACATTGATTTTTTGAACTTTAACCACTAAGTGTTTAATCATTTATCTTACTGGATTTATTGAAAATATCTACGGTAGTGCACTAATCCTAGCACAAGTAGTTTATTATATACTATTAATTATGTATAAATATAGTACTTTTATTTTAAGTTAATATTGAAATGGGTCGAAAGTTTGTTAAGACTGGTTTAAATTAATCACTACTTACATGTCTCGGATATTTACTCTCATAACTTGAGGCCCATACTTAATGAGTCATGATGATGTTATCATATATAGTAGATATAACAGTATCCATTAGCATATCAAATAGAATGCCTCGTGATGTGTATGCACTTGTCTTATGTTGTGTAGGAGGTGGGAAGAATTACTTGCCTCGTTTACAAGCAATGGAAAGATAGAAATGATCAAACAGCAAAAGATGTTTTTAGGAGAGAGCACAAAGAGTTGGCTGAGAAAGGAGAGAAGTGGATGAAAGATACTGCCAATTCTTGCATGCTTGTTTCGACACTCATTGCCACCGTACTCTTCGCTGCAGCTTTTACAGTACCGGGAGGCAACCTCAATGATAAAGGGGTTCCAATTTTTTTATGGACAAATGCATTCACGATATTTGCTATTTCAAATGCAGTAGGTTTGTTTTCTTCATTGACGTCCTTATTAATGTTCTTAGCAATCCTAACTGCACGATATGCGATAGATGACTTTCTTGAATCACTACAGAAGAAGTTAATTTTAGGCCTTGGCTCTCTCTTCATTGCCATAGCTGCTATGATAATGGCTTTTGGAGCAACTTTAACTATTGTACTTCGGGAGAGATGGCATTGCATTTTTGTGCCAGTAACTTTATTCGCTTCTTTCCCGGTGGCAATATTTGTAATGCTGCAACTTCCCTTGTTTGTCCGAATGGTTCAATCAACTTATGGAGCTAGCATCTTTCGCCCTTAGCCATCAAGACTTTGAATAATTTTCAATGCATATGATATTTCATGATTACGACTTTTCTATTTTGTACATGGTGTATACTCTAAATATATCTTATATTATGCCAAACTTTGAATGCTCATTTCAAGTTTTTATTTTGAAGAGCCTAAAGGATTTGAGAGTCTCTTACAATTGATGTTTTTTTTTTTTTTACTTGATAATTTGACCAACACTAACACTTCTCCCAAACAATTTTTATTTTTTTTTCAATAGCTTTTACAACTTTTAATGCCAAATTTGACAAATTTGAAGGTTTTCATAGAGTTAGACATCCTCGAAACTGTATACAGTCAAGCAAATTGAAGTTGTAGAATCTGTGCATGGTTGTGACTACTCTAGTTGCTGTCGTAGTCTTTGCTGCAGCTTTTACATTGCCTGGAGGCTATTATAGCAACAACATTTCAATTTTCTTAATGCATAAAACAGTTACAGTGTTCATAATTTCAGACACTATCCCTTTTATCATCTTTAATTCTCTTTCTCTATTTTTCTAGTGAACCATATCTAGTATTAAAAAACCACACAATGCCATGACAATTAGAGAGTGGAGCCCGTGGAGGTTTACAACCAATATATATATATATATATATATATTTTATTGTAAATGGCAATAAAATTGATGAGATTGTAACTGAAAGGATGTGAGAGGAAAATATATATTCGTGTAAATTAGTAAAATTACTTTATGCCAGATAAAAACAGCACAGCTGCAGAATTCTGTAAGTAACTATATATTTTAATTAGGTGCATATGTAGCAGGTCTCCTATATCCCAAAGTGGTGAGTGTGTGTATGACATCCACATCTTGATTGAATCAAGAAGTTGCAGTCATGAATAATTGTGATAATTAGTAGTGGTCAGCGATGGTGAAATCACAATCATATGTAAAATAATTTTGACAGAAAAAAATATATAAATCTCCGTACTAGACAATAAATATGTATAAAAATTATACATTAGTCTGTAGATAGAGTAGTCTAAAAAATTAACGTAATATTGATTGCAAAGGAACAAGAGAGTATCACAATTACTATACTGACCATTATACAATGCTGCACGGAGAGGTGATTGGAAAACTGCTACACATTTCATTAACGATGATCCAAATGCATTGACTGCCAGGATAACATACACTAAGGTATTGGTTCAATAGAAGATATATATATATATATATATAATTATTCTCTATTGAAATTTTTATTTTAGGATTGTAATAATTCGTTTCCAATGAACACGAGGGTATAGCCTATAGAATTCTAAATGCACACACTAAATGACTCCCATAGAATTCGAAGCGCCCAATTGTTTTACGAGCCCAATACCAGAATCTCTCCCTCAACATGCCTCTCATCATTTGGCCCAATTCCAGTGTCAAAATTTCCTATCGAATTCTAAATGCACAGACAAAAACATGTCCCAGAGAATTCAGACGTCCCAGAGAATTCAGACGGCCCAAATTTTTTTACCAGCCTAATTCCAGAATCTCTCCCTCAACATTTTCTCATCGATTGGCCCAATTCGGCACACAAAATTATAGAATTCGAAATGCACACACAAAAATAAATCCTACAGAATTCTGAATGCCCAAATTGGTTTACCAGCCCAATACCAGAATCTCTCCCTCAACATGTCTCCCTCTCCCCTCAATTGGCCCAATTTCAGAAACTAACCGTCAAGCGCTCAAGGTATTTCATTTCTCCTTTTTTTTTTTTTTTTTTTTAATTGCTCCCTTTATTAGTTTTATTATTTCTTTTTAGATTGCGTTATTTGAGAATATGACCTTTTGTATAGTTTTTAATTAAATGAATTTTGTGATAGTTAAGCATCGTTCCTTTGTAAATGTAATTTGAAGAGTTTATATTGCAATTCCGCTTCTAAAAACAGTGAAAAGAGAGAAAAGAATAAATAAATAAAGAGAACAAGAATTACTTGCTCTTGTCATGAAGGCGGCATATGTGCTGTCTTATTGAGAACGAAAAGTAAAAGATTTTTTTGAGATAAAAAGGAAAAGATCTTTGAATGTGTATATATATATATATATATATAATTTGAAGAATTTATATTACAATTCCACTTCTAAAAACAGTAAAAAGAGAGAGAAAAATAAATAAATAAAGAGAAAAAGCATTACTTGCTCTTGTCATGAAGGCAGCATATGTGATGTCTTATTGAGAACAAAAAAGGAAAAGATCTTTTTGAGATAAAAAGGAAAGGGTCTTTGAATATATATATATATATATATATATATAGGGGCAGGATCGGGGGACACAAGTTTTGACACAAATTTTGACACGATTTTATTGACCATTGGATGAAGAGGATTTTAATGGTTTAGATTTACTCACACCGCTACATACAACTCCATTTTACACTCTACATAAATATTTTCTCTACCCTCTCTCTTCATTATTACATTAGTTCTCTCCTCTCTCTTCATTATTACACTATCTCTCTCCTCTCTTTTCATTATTACATCACCTCTCATCTCTCCCATTAATATTAAAATCTCAATATTTAAATTATTTTTTTCTCACCCAATCCAATTATATTTAAAAACTCATCAAGAAAATTAAAAAAAAGAAAGCAGCAATTGTTTTTTTTTTTTTAAATTTGATAAATTTATTATTTAAATGATGATTTATTTTTTAAAATAGTTTAAACCAAGCAATTTTTAGTAAGAAAATTTTTACTACCACTAAAAAAAAAATCTTATTTGAAGAACAATTTCTAACCAAAATAAGTAAAATAGATTTTATTTTTCAAAAAAAAAAAACACTTAACCAAAAAGTTTTTCTTACTAAAAATTGTTTGGTTTAAACTATTTTAAAAAATAAATTATCATTTAAATAATAAATTTATCAAGTTAAAAAAAAAATTGTAGTTGTTTTTTTTTTAAAAAAAAATTTTCTTGATGGGTTTTTAAATATAATTGGATTGGGTGAGAAAAAAATAATTTAAATATTGGGATTTTAATATTAATGGGAGAGAGAAGAGATAATGTAATAATGAAGAAAGAGATGAGAGAAAACATTTATGTAGAGTGTAAAATAAAGTTGTATATAGTAGTGTGAATAAATTTAAACCATTAAAATCATCTTCATCCAATGGTCAATAAATCGTGTCAAAATTTGTGTCAAAACTTGTGTCCCCCGATCCTGCCCCATATATATATAGTATATAGAAAAGCATGGTTGACCTTCTTTGAGAATTTGGTTCAAATATAAACATACATCTAAAATTTATCCAATATTTATCTTCTACTGACATATAACTTTTAAATATTTTATCTGATTTTCACTTGCAGCACCTTTTATAAAATTGGTTCGAGATATGAAGTTGAAAATGAATCTGCTGTTGATTTATTAAATCATGTTTGCACACAACTTGCTACCATGAGCTTTCAGGAAATCATTGTGTTTCTTCAAAATCCAATTTTCATCTTGGGTGAAGCCACTGTAAATGGAATTGAAGAGATTGTAAAGACCCTTTTAAAACATTTTCCAGATCTAATTTACTTTGATGTAATATCTCAAAACAAGATATTGCAAGTTGCTATTAAATATCGACAAGAAAAGATATTCAATATAATAAAAGACATTTCTCCGACAACTGCTAAGGAGTTGTGTTCACGTCAGCTGGAAACAGAAGGCACCACTTTACACTTGGTAGGGAAGTTGGCTCAAGCATTTAAGTTATTTTCAGTTTCTGGTGCAGCTTTCCAAATGCAAAGGGAATTACAGTGGTTTAAGGTATTGAAATGAAGTTTAATTAATTTAGAAATAATCCATGCATCTTGAAATGGTACATTGATTTTTTGAACTTTAACCACTAAGTGTTTAATCATTTACCTTACCAGATTTATTGAAACTATCTACGATAGTGTACTAATCCTAGCACAAGTAGTTTATTATATATTGTTAATTATATAAAAATATAGTACTTTTATTTTAAGTTAATATTGAAATGGGTCGAAAGTTTGTTGAGACTGCTTTAAATTAATCACTACTTACGTGTCTCGGATATTTACTCTCATAACTTGAGGTCCATACTTAATGAGTCATAATGATGTTATCATATATAGTAGATATAACAGTATCCATTAGCATATCAAATTTATGGCTATGTGATGTGTATGCGCTTGTCTTATGTTGTGTAGGAGGTGGGAAGAATTACTTGCCTCGTTTACAAGCAATGGAAAGATAGAAATGATCAAACAGCAAAAGATGTTTTTAGGAGAGAGCACAAGGAGTTGGCTAAGAAAGGAGAGAAGTGGATGGAAGATACTGCCAATTCTTGTATGCTTGTTTCGACACTTATTGCCACCGTACTCTTCGCTGCAACTTTTACAGTACCAGGAGGCAACCTCAATGATAAAGGGGTTCCAATTTTTTTACGGACGAATGCATTCATGATATTTGCTATTTCAAATACTGATTATAAGAGAAGCATATTATGTAATAAACGGATTATGAAATATTAACCAAACACCTTATTGTTTGAAACTTATGAAATAAATGATTATTTTATAAGTAGAGACAACTCCAAACACACCCTAAGACTTACATTGAATGTACTTACAATAATAATGAACACAACAGAACAGTTAAAAAAAAAAAAATGAGGGGTGGGGGGCGGCGGGGGGTGTGGGAAAAAAGGAATATTAACTTCTCCCTATCATGAAGAAAGGATATCCTTTCATGAGAAACACATTGGTTTCTAATTTAGTTACTTGAGTTATCTCTTGCCAAAAACACAATTCTTTTTAAAAGAAAAGAAAAGAACAGAGTTTAGAATATAAACTTCTCCCTATCATGAAGAAAGCTTATCCTTTCATGACAAACATATAGGTTTCTAATAGAGTTAGTTATGTTATCCTTTGCCCAAAACACCATTCTTTTAAAAAGAAATTATTAAAACAAAAAAAAAAAAAAAGGGCTTAGGATATTAATGAGAATTAGAATAGAACCTAAGCACTCCACTTAACAAACAATCAAAGAAGTAAGGCATTTTTCCCAAGTGTATTTAAACTATGGGTGAAGATATTACCACCCACAAATATGATTTTCACACCCATTAATTAAATTTAAAAATTTGGACATAAATTAAGCACCCATAAATATACCAATATTAATTCTATTTAAATGACATTAACTATATTCACTCAAAACAAAATTTATACATATATTCTTTCTTAATTTCTCTTAAACATAGATCTTAACCCTTACCCTAATATTACACTTCATGAAAAAGAAGAAAAAGCCATACTTGAAGGTTGAAGCCATCAAATTTTTCACAAAGGATGAGATTTTATTTTATGTTTTAAACAATCTTTACTGTTTAAATTAATACAAAATAAAATTTGAAAATATTGTTTCGCATTTAAAAAAAAATCTAATGAATCATTTGATATATACATATAATTCATAAACTTTGGTTATTTTATTATTATTTTGTAGATTTTTTGTTTTGGATATTTATTTGCTTTGTCAATTTAAAATTTAAATTACCCATGAGTTATAATAAGTATAATTCAGCACTATGAAACTACAAGTACTAAAAACAGTTAACCTTTTAGTCGAGTTGACTATTTGGCTAATGGATTGTAATAGTAAAATACTATTTTTCATATTTTTCAAAAATGTACTAAATTTGTAGGAAAAACAAATAGAAAATAGGAACTTTTTGGGTAAAAAATGAAAAGATCACAGACTATTTGGAATTTTTAAAAAGGTTCAGGACCAATCTGGTAATTGACATTTCATGTCAACCTTCAAAAACAGAAAAAAAAAAAAAAAAAAAAAAAAAAAACTAAAATTAAGCAAACAACTTGTAATTTTGCGTCATTCATGCATGATTAGCAATCATATCTATGTACCAAATCCAATGTGGTTTGGTAACAAATAATACTCATTCATTATACTAATATCTCAAGTTCGAATCACTTCTGATCATAGATATTCAAATTTATGTTCATTTAATGATAATGAGCACAAATTAATTATTTTTTTTCAAGAACAATGAAGAAAACAACAGAGAAGACAAAATATATCTTCTTTCTGACGAAGAAAGGGTGTCCTTCCATGAAAAATACAGTTTTTTTCCTTTCTGTTTTTGCAAAAAAAAAAAAAAAAAAATGATTATAATTTTTTGGTGCTAGTTCATATACTCACTTTTGTTAATGCTGTTTGTTGAGATTTTTCTTTAATTATTTGAGTACTTATTCGTTACCAAAACATTATTCTTTTAAAAATAAAAGAGCAAAAGAACTGAAAAGAGCTTAGAATATTATTGATAATTAGAAACTATCCACTCCACCTTACAAACCATCAAAGAAGCAACGCATCTTTCCCTACTGTATTTAAACAACTGAAGTGCATTCTTCAATTTGCTACAACTTTACCACTTGTCTCTTCTCTTTTTTATTGCGAGCATCATCTATAGCCAAAATCTCTAAACTGGCACAGCCACCAGAGATTACTGCTGGAGGTGCACAACGAAATGCTGGCCCCGATTCACCACCATTTAATCTTCAGAAAACCAGTAATGATTTAGAAGAAGGTGCACAACCATCTGCTGGTCGAGTTTTGCAACAAAATAATCCTCAAGATGCCAGTAATATTCAAGGAGGAAGTAATGCACCAATTATGACAACAGCAGCTTCTGCAACTGAAGCTCCGCAGGTCAACTGTAAGTAATCATAGCTAGTCTCCCTTAACTTAGGAAAATAATTTGCTTATAATTATACAAGTAAAACCTTCCATGTTAGTCATTACCAAGTCGTACTTGTATATTTTTAAGTCACATATAAATGCTCGTACCAACCCAACCTAGAGAATTTTTGTACCAAACTCCACACAGAGGTGACTGGAAACAATCACGATATGATCACGGTTGCTAACAACCAATTCATCAGTAAATCTTGAAAGAAAATAAATACAGACATCTACATTAGCGAATAATTATATATGTAATTAGATTTATCATTTATAGTATAGTCTAAAAAAAAATATTTTTGATGCAAGTGACAGCACAGGATCGCAATTACTACCAACCATTGTACCTGGCTGCACAAAGAGGTGATTGGAAAAGAGCTAAAAGTTTCATTGATCGTGATCCAAATGCATTGACCGCCAGGATATCAGACGACTTAGATACCGTACTGCATGTTGCAGCAGAATGTTGCTGATGGGAATTCGTCCTAAAGCTTTTGGAACTTCTATCTCCAGAATCAATTGCATTAACAAATAAATCTGGATCCACAGCCCTTCACTATGTTGCACAAGCTGGAACCTTAAGGACTGCTAAAGCATTGGTTGAAAAGAATGCTGATTTACTGCACAGCGTTACTGAGGGCGTAATGACTCCCCTTGTCCATTCTATTCTTCGAGAAAATAAGGAGTTGGTGCGGTATTTTTGTTTGAAAACCAGAGTTGAGAATCCTTCATTACCTAGGATCCTTCAGTGGCTCAATCAAATAGGTCTTCTTGGTAAGAACTAATAATATATAAAAGCCTTTAATACAGCTCACACAAATTCATATAGTCTTACTATCTGTCTTTTTTGTATCGCAATTTCAACAGATGTATCCTTGTATCTCTTGCGAAAATATCCTGAGTTGGCTCTTCACGAAAAGGCTAAATTGTTCTTCCTGTTGGCAACAAAACCTTCACACTTTCTTAGCGGGAGCAGTCTTGGATTTTTTAAGAGATGGATCTATAAACGTAAGTGTCTTGTCCTTGAACAACTTTCTACTTAACTGTGCCAGAGTATTAAACATGTGTAGTCCAATTTTGATGGTTTCTTGTTGGACGTTCAAGTTGTTCCTGTAAATATGGAAGAAATTCAAGGAAGCATAGAAGGCTCTCCAGCATTAGAACCAAGGAGATCTGCGGCTCGAGGTTTGCAAATATTATATTTATCTTAACATTACTCTTCAAAACTTTTAAATCAACAGATTCTCATATTAACCAGATTAGTTACCAAACATGTTTTGTTGTTATGTACAGCATTTCAGCGATTCAAAAGATTACTTTGGAAAGCAATTGCACAACTGGGTAAGCGCCCATGTAGAATCCTCTAAATATATAGAAAGTAGAGAAAATTCCAACAGATGGTACTAAAATTAGCTTGAGTTTGAAAAAGGATATCGAACTATTGAATTAATTTTTTTCTTTTTATTTTATTTTTTTACCATTATCATTTATCTCAAACTATAATTCATGAATAAAGAGGACTAGCTTGCGAACAAGGGCAACTATAATCTTTTGTGGTCCTTTGTTTGCAAATTATAGTTTACAATTGTCTAAAAAAAAAAGGAAAATCTAAGAAATCCCGTAAAATGGAAAATAATATCATTAAACTTCATTTTTGAACTAAATAAGGGTTGGTTTAACATTAGTTTTATTTTCGATGACATTATTTTAATAATATCACTCAAAAAATTATTTTAATAGTTTGATGTCATAATTTAAACTCAAACTAATTTTAGTGTCACAACATGAAAAAAAAAAACAAAAAAAAAAAATCCCTATAGTGGATAAGCATGGTTGACCTCTTTGAGATGAGAAAATTAAGGTATTGACTTACATCTACAATTAACTGTGTCTACTTATTATAATAATTTGTCAAACCTCAAGCATAAGAATGAAATTTATCCAATATTTTAACTTCTAACCAATTTATGACTTTTTCATAGTTTATTTGATTTTCACTTGCAGCACCATCCATAAAAGTAGTTATGGATATGAAGTTGAAACATGAATGTGCCGTTGAATTAGTAAATCTTGGATGCACACAACTTTCTATCATGCTATTTCAGCAAAGAATTCTTTTTCATCTATTTCTGAACTACATTATGTCAACTGCCGTTACAAATGGGATTGAAGAGATTGTAAGCACCCTTGTACAATATTTTCCAGAGCAGATTGGCAACCATGTGATACCTCGACGGAACATATTGCAAGTTGCTATTGAGTATCGACAAGAAAATATAGTCAATGTAATAAAAGACATCTCTCCAATAATCACAAAGAATCTGTGTGTCAAAGTAGTGGAATCAAAAAATACTACTTTACACCTAGCAGGGAAATTGGCGCCTCCTTTTAAACTACGTTCAGTATCTGGAGCGGCTTTACAAATGCAAAGAGAATTGCAGTGGTTTAAGGTATTGAAATTAACTTAAAACTACTCATGTTTAACATTGGAAATCAAAGAAGCTATAGGTGAGTACAATAATCTATAGTTGTCCAGTTGAAACATAAATTGATTTTTTAAACTTTTATCACAAAGTGATTAATCATTTATTTTACAAAAATTTATTATATATAATGATGTGACAATGGATATATCATGCTTTATACATAGTTCATTTTGTCTTGTGTTGTGTAGGAGGTGGAGAAAATTACACTCCCTTATCAAAGGGAAGAGCAAAATTCGGATAAGAAAACAGCAAAAGATGTTTTTTGGGAAGCGCACAAGGAATTGGCTGTGGAAGGAGAGAAGTGGATGAAGGATACGGCCAATTATTGCATGCTTGTTTCAACACTTATTGCCACGGTATTGTTTGCTGCAGCTTTTACAGTACCGGGAGGCAACATCAATGATAAAGGGACTCCAGTTTTTTACGGGCGAATGCATTCATGCTGTTTGCTATTTCGGATGCAATAGGTTTGTTTTCGTCTTTGACTTCCCTATTGATGTTCTTAGCTATCCTAACTGCACGATATGCAGTTGATGACTTCCTCGAATCATTGCCAAAGAAGTTAATCATTGGTCTTGGCTCTCTCCTTCTTGCTATAGCCTCTATGATAACAGCTTTTGGAGCAACTCTAACTATTATACTCAGTGAGAGATGGCATTGGGTTTCTGTGCCAATTGTTTTGCTAGCTTCTTTCCCGGTGGCAATATTTGCAATGCTACAACTTCCTTTGTTTATCCAAATGGTCCAGTCAACATATGGACGAAGCATCTTTCATGCTTGACCATTAATAGACCTTGAATAACTGCAAATGTATGTTATTGCATGTAAAAGGCTTTTTGAGCCTTAATACACAACTATGTGGTATATATCTTGAATTCATAAAATTAATTACTATATGAAATCTTATCGAATAGTTTGCGAGTCTCTTAGTGTATTGATGTTCACTTGCTCCTTTCAACCTACATAGACACTTTTCCCAAACAATTTTATAATATTGCCCATGAATAACAAGTTTTACATGGGACTGAGTAAAACATATACCAAGTTTGAAAATTCTGAAGTTCCATTATGAATTAAAAAATTCGTTATCTTTCTAAAAGGTTATGAGGAATGTTTGAATTGTAAAAGCTTGTCTCCAACACCTTTCAGATATGATTTAATTGGATTTGAAAAATTTGGAACGTGATGCTTTCTATTTATATTATAATACAAATACCAAAAAAAAAAAAAGGACTCTATATAAGATAAGCTATATATACACAGTTACACACAAAAAACAGAGCATGAAAACATAGTTGTGTGTACTTGTGAGAAAGCAGAGCATAAAAAACTTTTGTACAATGACAATGGAGAAGGAGGACGTGTAATGTGTTTGACAACATGACAATAAAAATGAAGGGTCTGCCAAAAAGAGTGAAACAGAGTATGAAGAGACAATGCAAGCCTTGATGGGTGCTTCCAGAAGAAGAAGATCGTCAAAGGCATGTCTTTCTTTCTTTCTTTCTTTTTTTTTGGGTGTTTTTGGAATATATTAGTTTTGAATGATACATACTTTAAAAGGGTTTGTGGAAAAGCACTTATAAGTTAGTTTTTGAGAAGTAGTTAATGTATATATTAAGGGGGTGTGGACGACTTGGTTTGAGAATTTATTTGATCTTAGAAAGTGGTTTTGATTGTGTTTGTTGATCTTAACAAGTGTTCGTAGAAAGGAGTGCTTTTAACAAGTGTTTTAGGTACTTTTCTTATTTAGAATGTCCTCTCTAGAAAAGTATATTGAGAGTGGTTAAATATAGGACATGACTTTTTAAGAATTTATTGATCTCAAAAGGTGCTTTGATTATGTTTTACCTCAAAGAGTGTTTGGAAGTGCTTTCATACAAATAGCTTTTGAAAAATCACTTCGAAATTACTTTTCAAAAAACTAACACTTTATTACCATTTTTGTTTTAGAAGTGCCCTCTAGAGAAGCATGTAGTAAGAGGCTTACACAACACATGCTTTAACCAATTTTTAGGTCTCAAAAAGTGCTTGTGATTATGTAAACACTGTAATGTAAACACATGACAATGATACAATGTCTGTGCTGTATTATGAATTATGCAGTCAGAGAGAACAGGGAGGCTGAAGGGCTTGAAGAAAAAACTAAAACATGAAATTAGATGGACGCTTGGTGATGGCACTCTTCACTATGCACATGCGCATTATAAAGAGGTACATGTTTTTACTTTCGTAAAACAAGTATTCAAATGTGGTAGCATGTTTATGTAATCTAACTGAACTATGGATTTTCGGCACAGCTATGGTATCATAGGTTCTTTCTATGACATTTTCAGCTTAAACATGGCGCTTGTAGTTTCATTGATATATCTGTAGGTGGCTGTTGATGGTCCATTCACTCATCTTCTTTGTTTTGGTTTTAGGCCATCTTTGCACTGACGGAAGTTATTCTGCTAAATCCGTGTTTGCCCGTTACATACCATACACTTGGACTTCTCTATGATACACTTGGTAATACTAAAAAAGCCGCAGGTTTCTATGAGCTTTCTCCAAAAATTAACCCCAAAGATTCAACTCTATGGAAAAGACTTTGTCTCTATTTCACTTTGTGTCTATTTCATGTAGGTATTCTATTGGTTGATGATACAAAGTAGAAATTCTCGCAGCTATGATTGATGTTTGAGATTTTTTGGATCATTTTTTCAAATAGTTTTATTTATGTTTATGATTTGATTTGACTAGATCAAAGCTACTAGCGTTGAGTATGACACTTGATTAAGTTACTACTGTCTGCATAATTGTCCTCTATATATACATATATATATTCCTCTAGTTGAAGAGATCATTTAACAATTCACAAGCAATAGAAAAGAGAGCCTGCATATGTTAGAACTCTCCTTACTGCTTGCAATGTTGTTGGATGAGAAGATCGGACTAATCAATGGATGTAACTATGTAATGAACAAGGGAAGGTACTTGAGGGGAGGAGATGCCTTAAGAATGCAGTAAGAGCCAGTAAGAGCAGATCCTAGTGACATCACTCGAGATTTCATCTTGCTTCATTTTATGTTGAGCTTTGAGATTATTAGAGAGCAGCTGAATCTTACGGAGAAATAGTGCAGCTTTGTCCTGAGAATGTTGAAGCTCCCAAGACATGCACTAAAGTTTTGCTTTAATCTTTGTCTATTACAAGCATAGTTTAATTCTAAGACGCTATTCTTTC
Source organism: Nephelium lappaceum (assembly GCA_021234005.1). NCBI lineage: Eukaryota > Viridiplantae > Streptophyta > Magnoliopsida > Sapindales > Sapindaceae > Nephelium > Nephelium lappaceum. Next base: position 3,497,215 of record CM037997.1, on the reverse strand, counting down.
ACAGAATATCTAAGTTTATGTTTGCATGCATATAGCTTCTTTGACAATGATCCAGATTCTATTGTGAGGAGTGTTCTTGAATTTTTATCAAAAAAATATATATATTGGATTAGAGGGTATGGATCTAGAAGTATATTCATTACCCAGTAAATTTTAACAAAAAGAATACATGACAATCTACAAAGTACTTCATTTAGTAAAGATAAAATATATATACGTAACAAACGTATCAATGAACAACAAATGAAACCATAAAGATATTGGTAAATTATTTTGCTGCAGGCATAGCCATAATGATATTGGTAAACAGGAATCGTGGAAAAAATGTTGAAAGCAAGAAAACAAAGATGGATTTTACAGTTTTTAGGTGTTCAGCTTGTGTTGATATACGCTGTTTAATTTTCTGCACAACTTTTCTCAATAGACATGCCATACCTGAACAACAACGACAAACGCCAAGATAATTTTAGATCTACATATCTATGTATTTATACATTCTTTGTGCTTGGATTTCCATATAAGCACATTTGCTTTTGTTAAATCTTAGTAAAAATTTACATTTTATATATGCAAGAGTTGATTTGCTAATATAGAAGTGTGAACCGTATGTCTGTTTCATCAATAAAAGAATCCATTTTGTGCTTTGTAGGTCCCCTCCATAAAAAAAATGGTTGTAGAGCTTATTGGTGTCCTAGTTACTCATGCTTTACTTACAACACGAGAATTGTTTAAAAAAATGTGCAGAGCATTATTTGTGGTAATCATTTTGTTTTAAGGGTATAGTGAGATTAAAAAAATATAATAGGGGTATCTTAGATATTTTAATCTTTTAAAAAAGCTCAAAAAGATTTTTTAGGAAAAGCTCGTAATTTGAGTTTTTCTAAATAGACATTTTTCAGTTTTTTTAATTGTTCAAAAGCTTTACTGAGATGACAGTCAAACGACATAAAATAAATCAAATAGAAATTTGAACATTAAAAAAGTATTTTTAGTCAGTAGATAAACTACCAAATGTACACTTAGGGGTCGTTTATTTTTTTGTCTGAAGGCTAAATAGTGCTGCTGAAGACTGAAGACTGAATAATGACTGAAACCTGAAATCTGAATGACATGTTTTTTTTTTTTTTCTTTTACCTTTAAATGTATAGTAATCTCGTTTGTTTTTTAAAGTTAAAATTGTCTGAAAACTAGTAATTTGATATTTATATACTTTTACTATTAGTTGTTTTGAAATTTCATTTAATGTAATACAAACAATTATAATAAATTATTTAAAAAATACTAAAATACTTTTATGTATATATTAATAACATTTTTTATTCATAATTAAAATATAATTAATTATTATAGTAAAGTAATTTTTTTAAATTATATATACAAAAATAAATTATTATAGTAAAGTAAATTAAATTTATATATTTAAATAAAAATAAACAAAATGTTCTTAAATTAAAGAACTATTGTAACAAAAGTTGAAACTGTAAAGTAATATATATTTTAGTCATTGTAATATTTCATTGATTACATTTAAAATAAATCTGTATAATGTAAAATTAGAAGTAATTTGGAAATATGTTATTTTGGGAAGGATAGATTTGAAAGAATATATATAAAAAACCATTAAGTGATTTGTCATTAAGTAAAAAGTCAAAAATTGTAGGTTTTCATATTCAATGATTTTTGGGTAGTTTTAAGTGGTTTGATCACTTAAAAAAAAAAAAAAACAAAAATCACTTAAAATGTGTAATTCAGACATATTATGTGAAAAGTAGTAAAAGCAAACGACTCCTTAGTCATAAATAAACATATCAACATAATGGAGTTGCTAAACGAAAATATTGAGATATATTCATGGTCTATCTAAATCTTCTTGCTCAAGTCCAATTATCTCTTCTATTTTGGTGAGAGACTTTCCACATAGCTATCTTATGTGTGCTTAATAAATTGTCTTTCCACACGTATTCTTAATGGTAATTGATAATTCTCCTTATTTTCTGTTGCTTTCAGTAGATGTCCTAATCATATAGTTATATAGTCTTTTAAATATAGTCTAAAAGACTATTAGACTAATTCCACCTAGTGTCTATTAAATAGTCGCTAAAAGACTATTAGAATATTTAATAGCCTTTTAAATAGTCTAAAAGACTATTTAATACAAAAATGTATATATATTTTTTAAATAGATAAATTTCTGTTCGTGAAATCAAACTTCCTTCTGCATGGAATTAGTCACAGATATAAAAATCGGTAAAATGAAGTTGCTAAATAAAAATATCAAGGTATATTTGATGTCTATCTAAATCTTCCTGCTCAAGCCCAATTATGTCTTCTATTTTGGTGGGAGACTCTCCACATAGCTGTCTTATATGTAATTAATAAATTGTCTTTTCACACGTATTCTCCATAATAAGTGATAATTCCCATTATTTTTCGATGATTTCAATAGAAGTTCTAATCATATAGTTATATAATCTAAAAGTCTTTTGGTTGCTCTTATTCTCCTTACATTAGACCATATCATAAGTCTAATTTTTATTCCAACTAGTGTCTATTCACAGGATAGTGATTAATAGAAAGGATATAAATGTCTCGCTCAATCCGGACGAAGTTTTGTTCCCAAAAACATGTGATCCAGATTTTCAAAGAGTTGAAGTTTCCATTTCCAACTTCACTTACAAATTCAAACAAAAAGTTCTTAGTCTTTTCCCGTAATTGGTCTTGTCAAAGCTATCGACTTCTTCAAACTTAAAATCCAAAGCCTATTAATTGTGTAAACACGGCTTTGGACAAAATATAAGACGGTTTCCCATACGCTGCACTAGGTGGTTTCGTTCCAGTTTCCACTTCGTTCTCCATATAAGGTTCCCATTCACTTCATTTTCCATCATTCGACAGCTTCAGGCCTTCAGTGAAGTAAAGCAGAGAGAAATCATCTTCATCTTCCAGATTTGCAGGTTAATAATTCCTTCCTCAGATCTCTGAAATCTTTTATATATATATATATATATATAACCGAATGAGTCTTTAACTTACGTAATTATCATTGACTTCAAAAGTCCAAGTCTTCCAACCTTCAAGGTCTAATTTTAAAAATGTAATTTATTAGTTATAATATTATTAATTAAGATCACATTATACATATTGACACTAACTACCATTAAAAATATGAAAAGTAACTTTGCTTTACATACTGATTTGACTCCATAGTTTTTCTATATGACCATCAGGTTGGTAGAAATTTATAGAATAGTGTTCGCCTGATCATTCCCATTGCAATTGAATTAGTTCTCCATTAGCCTTAAAATCATAGTGAAAACGTATTTTGAATGTGTAAGTGGTTTTGCAGAAATGGGTTGACATCATGGATCATAGCAGTAATTAAAGTATTCTCTTTGCTTTTCCAGTGAAGCATCTAGTGTCAAAATCACATAATGTTACAACAACCTGAGAGGATTGGAGGTTTAAAGCCAAATGTTAGTCTCTGTTTGCAATTAAACCACAACAACATGCCAAATAGTAGTTCAGAGGAATCAACCAACCGACTTGTTAATAATAAAGTGCTCATCAACCACAATTGTCTGTCTTTCTTTCTCATCTACTTTTGTTTCTTCTCCAATGGGCGCTCTGATGGAGGAGATCCAGCGACGATCTCATTCTCTTGGAAGGAGATCAGTGGACCTTCACCCTCTCTCTTCTCCCTCTTTCTCATTCTCTCCTTCTCTTGCTCTCTTTGTTTCTCCTTCTTTTTCTCATCGCTGGTTCTGGGTGAAAAATGGTGATGATGGGTTGAAGAGATGAAGTGGAGTGGCGGTTGATATGTTAATGATGGTGATGATGAGAGAAAAAGAGAGATGATGGTTGAAGGGTTTAGCAACCAAATTCTGGGTTTGATTGTAAAGCCCAGACCAAAATCTCGTTTGTTTTTGGGTATTTGGGGATATTTTGATTTTAGTGTTTTTTTTCTTTTTCAGTGTTTTGATTTTTGATTCTCTTTTTTTCTTATTTGGGTGTTTTACTTGTTTGAAAAATAAAAATTAGTTTGTTAGTTTAAAAAATAAATAAATAAATTAGTTTCTTAAGAAATTAACTGTAGAAGGGATTTTGGGTAATTTTCAAATTTGAAGAGAATGACTAATTAGATAAATTATGGACAGTTTTTAATATTTTTCTAGAAAGGGAAAAAGAAAAAAATATACAAACCTCCCATCATATCACAGCTCCACCAGTTCAGACATCACTAACCCCTAGCCGCCCCCGCCACAGTTCACACACCAGTTCACATACTATAAAATGGTTGCCACATAATGATGATCAGGTAGGTAAACCATTAACACATTATCTTTGATTTTCTAGTGAAGCATTTGGCGTAAAAAAGTCACACTATGTCACAACAACCAAAGAATGGAGGTGTACTACAACCAAACCACGACAACATGCCATACTTGTCCGAAGCCCAAATTGCAGTTAATGAATTCTGTAAGTAACTCTAAAATAGTTTGTTTATGATTCAATTGGGAGGTGACTGCCGTATTACATATGTGTGTAGTCGGTCTCCTATATTGCAAGTGTGTTATAATAGGAATAAAAGAGAAATTAATTTGGTAAAATTAAAGATAATTCTACAAGTAGCCTTAAAATAGTTTGCTCATCATTTAGTGCAAGATTTTTAGGTGACATCTGCATTTTTATTCCGTAGAAGTTGTGGTAAAAATAATTGTGATAATAGAGGCAAGTGATCGATCATAAAATTAAAATCGTGCATTACTTAAAATGGTCTAACAAAATAAAGTATTGTTGATTACAAAGGGACAAGAGGTCAGCGTCACAACGACTACCAACCATTGTACAATGCTGCCCAAAGAGGTGATTGGAAAATTGCTAAACGTTTCTTCGACAACGATCCAAATGCATTGACCGCTACGATAACAGTCCGTGCAGAAACAGTACTGCATGTTGCAGCAATATGTCGCCAGTGGGGGTTTGTCCTAAAGCTTTTGGAACGTCTATCACCTGAATCAATTGCAGTGCAAGATGGAACGGGATACACAGTCCTTCACCATGTTGCAAAAAGTGAAAGCTTAAATACTGTTAAGGCATTGATTGCAAAGAACCCTAGTTTACCACATATAGTCAACAACCTAGGAGATCTGCCACTTCTCTATTCTATCTGGAGTGGAAGTAACGAGATGGTCTGGTACCTCGCTTTGAGGACTAGAGTTGAGTCATCTTCTTCATTACCTATGCTTCTTCGTGGTTTTATTCAATCAGGTTATCTTGGTAAGATCTGATAATACAACTTTAATTCTAACAAGTTTTGTGTCATTATTTTGTATTCCAACTTCAACACATGTAATTTCTATAATTTATCCTTTTTTTTTTTTTAACTTCATTCAATAGATGTAGCCTTGTATTTTGTTCGAAGATATCCTGAATTGGCTCTTGCCAATGATGAATTTGGCCAATCATTGCTCTTCCACTTGGCACTTAAACCTTCATACTTTTTAAGTGGGAGTAATCTTGGATTTTTGGAGAGATGGATCTACAAATGTAAGTACCCTATTAATACACGTCTTTTGTTTTCCATTGGAAAGAATTTTCATGATTTCCTTTTTTGTTGGTTCAAGTTGTTCTTGCGGAACGGCATCCTACGTTATTGACCTCAATACAGCCAGAAAACTATACTATTCAAGGTTTGCCAATTTTGTATTTGATTCAATGTTACTCTTCAAATTCTTTAAATCAACAAATTCTCACTTTATTATTGAGATTAATTACCTGTTCTCCTATACAGTGTTTCCACAATTCAAGACATTCTGGAAAGCTATTACACGACTTGGTAAGCAATCATGTATAAGTATATTCAAGATATGCACTAGGATATATGCTTACTTTATTTGAGATGTGGTACGTATATATATAAACATGCTTTTAAAATTGAAGCGGTATGCTTGAACCAATATTTATCTTCTATCAATTTATAACTGTTACATATTTTTATCGGATTTTCTGTTGTAGTACCATCTATAAAAGTGATTCAAGATGCAAAGCTAAATCATGAATGTGCTGTTGAATTAGTGAACGACGTTTGCATGCAACTATCTACCATGAGCTTTCAGCATATTCTTGGTCATCCTCTAAATCCAGTTTATGTCTTGGTGGAAGCCACTGCAAACGGAACTCCAGAGATTGTAAAGAGCCTTTTACAGCATTTTCCAGATCTAATTTTCCCTGACATAACTCAGAGAAACATATTGCAAGTTGCTATTGAATATCGGCAAGAAAAGATAGTTAATATAATAATAGACATCTCTCTAACAATTGCGGAGGATTTGTGTGCACGTCAATTGGAATTAGGAAACACCACTTTACACTTGGCAGGGAAATTGGCCCCTCCTGATAAACTATATTCAGTTTCCGGTGCAGCATTTCAAATGCAAAGAGAATTACAGTGGTTTAAGGTATATATTGAGATTATGTCCAATTAAACTAAAACTACTCATGTTTATCATCGAATGAGCTATAGGCGAGAACAATAATCTGTAGCTATTGAATTGATTTTGTGAACTTTTATCACTAACTGTTTAATGTTGTTACTAACAAGATTGAATATAACTGTGTTAATAAAAAATCCGAGAAAAATTTAATATTTAATATTTATATAATATGGTATGAATTAAAATATCATATATATTGTTTTATGCTGTTATATGTATTTATTTATCTTTTGTTGTGCAGGAGGTGGAAAAACTTACCTACCCTACTTTTAGGAATTGGAGAAATAATAATAATCAAACTGCAAAAGAAGTTTTTATGATAGAGCACAAGCAATTGGCTGAGCAAGGAGAGAAATGGATGAAAGATACTGCCAATTCTTGCATGCTTGTTTCAACACTCATTGCCTCTGTACTGTTTACTGCAGCTTTTACCGTACCAGGAGGCAATGTAAATGATAAAGGGATTCCAATTTTCTTACGGACAAAGGCATTCACAATATTTGTTGTTTCAAATGCCTTAGGTCTATTTTCTTCTTTAACTTCTTTGTTAATGTTCTTAGCAATCCTAACTGCTCGATATACGATAGATGACTTCCTTAAATCACTGCCAAAGAAGTTAATTATAGGTCTTGGCTCTCTTTTATGTGCCATAGCCTCTATGATAATAGCTTTTGGAGCAGCTTTTACTATTGTACTTAGTGAGAGATGGCAATGGGTTTATGTGCCAATTACTATACTAGCCTCTTTTTCGGTGGCAACATTTGTAAGGCTGCAACTTCCTTTGTTCATCCAAATGGTTCAATCAACTTACGGATCCGGCATGTTTCACCCTTTTCCATCAAAAAGTTAAAATAAATTTGAATGTATATATTTTTCATGTACATGGCTTGTGAACTCTATTAAATGATTTGTTGTATATATTGTGGATTCATTATCTTACTATGTGCAATCTTTAAAGCTCATGTAGAACATGAAGGGGTGTAAAGGACTTTGAGAGTCTTTTACTAACTACTAATTTTTTGTGCTCATTCGACCACAAACACTTTTCCAAGACAACTTTAATTTTATGGGGAAATTTTACACTAGAAAACTTGAGAAATGTTTTAGAAAATGTCTAGCTAAAAACTTTCAAGAGACCTTTTGCAATACTATTTTACTTTGAATTATCACACAAGTGAGGAAATTTCCCTATAATATTGAGCTTTTCTTCCAATGTACAATAATTTTTCCAGAAAATTTCTGAAATGTTGTTGCAGAAATGTTTTCAAAAACATTTTCCACTAATGTTTTCAGAATCGTTCTTCCATAACTATTTTCAGAAGCATTTTGTGAAGAAATTTTTATTCAGAATCATATGAACATTTGGCAGTTGTCAAGCTAGATCACCCACATGAGACCAAATTCAACAATTGGGCATAAATTATTGGGATAAATCTAATTTCCCCTAGTTTGATATGATAACCAAAAAATCCCCCGATTTCAAAAAATCGCTAAGTACCCCCTGTAGTTTATAAAAATGGCCAAAAAATCAACTGATGTTTATAAAAATAGCCAAAAAACTCTCTACCGTCAACTTGGACATTAAAAGTTAATGTTTGATCATTAATATGAAAAGGTAAAACAGTCAAAACAAAATAAAATATATACTAATATTAATTAATTAATTAAATTGAAAAAGATTTTTTTGAAAAAAATAATGTCATCTCCACCATCCATCACAACATGGACGGAGGATATGAAAACAAAATAAAAAATCAAATCAAATAAAAAAATAAAAAACATTAAAAAGATTAAAACGTAATTTGTTAAAAAAATAATAATAATGTCATCTCCACCATTCATCTTTGTGATGAATGGTGGAGATGGAAAAAAAAAATTAAATGAAAAATGACTATTAAATGAAAAGAAAACGAGTTTAAAACCTAACACCCAACATTCAACCTAGTTACCCAACCATTATCTTCTTCTTCTTCAAACCCAACACCCAACACTCAACCTAGCCACCATCTTCATGTTCTTCTTTTTCTATCTTCTTTATCTAGAAGCGATGGCAAGAGTCGAAGTTGCTAAAATGGGCGATAAGAGCAAAAGTCGAAGACTTATCTAGTCTCCTTGGCGAAAAAGACCAGAATCTCCTTCACCAAGGAGACCAAAACGAAAAAGACCAGTTCTAGTCTCCATCTCATGGAAACCAATTTTGGTCTCTATACGATAGAGATCGTTAAGTCTCCTTCATTGGTCTCCGGTAAAGGAGACCCAATTTCTCCATTTTTTCAGTTTTTGTATTTTTAATTTTTTGTCAAATAGATGATAATGATGAATCTGTGTGTTGAAATTGTTGATGGTAGGTTAATGATAGGTTGTTGTTTATGGTAATGGTGGTGAATGGGTTGATGATGGTTTGTTGATATGGTTGAGACTAGGTTGGAGATCCCCTGATCTTCGATGTTCTTCTTTGAATAAGAGCAAGAGTAGAGATCCAATATAGAGATTGGATCTCCACTTTCTTTTTTTAAAAAAATTTTGTTTCATAACAAAATTTTAATTAATTTTTTAGTTTTTATTTTTAATTGAGAGATAATTTGGTATTTTCATGTACTGTCCTTGTCAGTATCAATTTTACATTGACAGAGTTAACAGAAATGGTAAAATAGAATTCTTACAAATTGTAGGGGTAATTAGCAATTACATCAAATATCAGCGGGGAAATTAGAATTATTCCTAAATTATTGGATCCCTAGATCAATACATATAAGCTTCAAAATCATTTGACATAAAATTTGTAATTTGATTTGTTGAATCCTTGTATGATGATTATATCCCTTTAGCATTTTTTTTTTCCTTTTTTAATAATATTTTTTTTTTTTTTTTGAAGAAGTTTTTTGTCTATAAGCGTTTTTGATCGGACACTTTTTTTGCCTAGCAACATTTTCATTCAAAAACTTTAGAAATAATTGTAGATTTAAGATTCAAATATGTTTTTCACTTAAAAACATCTAATTCTAATAATTATTTGTTACAAAGGTTTTTTATTTAAAAGGTTAGAAATATTTGTGTATTTGGATTTAGAAACTTATTTGTCCGAGAAAACTTTGTGAGCTTGTTTGGTACTTCTTTGAGATAACAATAATAATGCTAGACATTCAAAATTATATTTCAAATACATGCTTTTCAAAGGGGTGGAATTCACTTCTTTTATTTGGAGGGGTTATAACACTAAAATAAATTATTTAAATAGTCAAAATTGAAAAAATAAAAATAAAAAAGAAACTTAGGTAAAAATTTGTAACTTTTACAGCATAAATTTTCAAATTTTTAAAGTCAAGGCCCGTCGTGGCCTCTATGGGCCTTCCTGTCTCCGCCACTTATATTTCGAATTTTATCTATGACATGTTTTTAAGTTTAGATCCAGGACATAACAATATATATGGACCAAGGTTTGATCAAATTATATGAGTTAAAATTTAAGAAGGTGTTTAATTTGCAAAATAGAAACATATTAAAAAAAAATTAGAATCAATTCAAAAACACAATTATGTTTTAAATATTTTTAGCAATTCTCAAAATGCCATTGATATGGTATTCCCAACCTGTTTGCAAATATAAAAATCATATAAAGAAAAAGGAAATAATTTTTCATGAAAACATTAATGAAATCTTAGAACAGAATAGAAAGAAAAGATAAACACTTAAATTTGCTTGTGCAAAAGCATTTAAGTTAAATGATAATCTTATTGATTTTTAATTCTATCAATAATTTAATTAATTAATTTTTAATTTTAACGACCAAAGATTCCAAGTAATCATTTAACTAATAAGTAATTATATAATTTAATTATCGATATCATTTGGGTTTTGAATAAATTACCATGTAAAACTTGATGATAAAATAAACAAAATCTTTTGAGTGTTTTAGGTATTTGTCAATTAATTTGCTTTCTTGTTATAAAATATTGAGAATATGACCTCATGAATCTTAATTACATATTTGGAGCTTTCTTGGTGGTCTTAAACCCAATTTATATGTTCTTGATTATTTTATCAACTTCAAATTAATAAAAAATATAAGCTAAGATGTCTAAAAAATATATAAATATTTAAGTTTAAGATTCAGTTCTTTCAATCCTAATGTAAAGCCATGAGACAAAATATCGTGGGAAACAAAGGTGACTATGAACATAACATTAATCAACTAAAAAAACAAAATAGATTGCATACATTGAATCATAACAAATGTATTTAATAAATTCATTAAAAAAAAAAAAAAGAAAAGAAAGGAAGTTTGTAAAGAATTAAATATTTTGGAGTTGGGCCTGAATGAGTCCAGAGGAGAGCAGCCATGGGATCCAATATGAGGTAAAATAGAAGTGCTGATGTCTAACAGACCGCAACCAGCTTTGGTTGTTGTTGACAAAATAATTTGGGCAAATTGCACAAACTCTTCTAAGATTTGGTAAAATTATATAAAAATGATGATATTTAGATAACTCGTACTTACCTCTCTTGAAATTTCAAAAACTCAATATAAACATTCTCAACTGTTAGTCAACCACAGTTAAATTCTTACGGTTAATGGTCAAAAATACAAAAATATTAAAATACCCTTCAAGTAATATTTAAAGTCTACATTTTATTTTTTATAAATTTAAAATTAATGCAATATATTTTTTAAATTTAATTAAAAATAAATTTAATATAATATATATTTTTATATTTTTAATTTAATATGTCAAAAAAAAAATTTTGACATAGTCAAAAAATATTTTTAAGTTAATTAAAAAACAAAAAATAAAATAAAATAAAAACCTTATCTTCATGGGATACCAAGGCTTGGTCTACCCTAGTAGTTATGGTCTCCGGAGACTAGAGACTTGGTCTCCACGATAGAGACACGATGGAGATCACATCTCCATCTTGTCTCTGGCGATGAAGATCGGAGGGTCTAGTCTCTGACGATTGAGACTATTTAAAAAAAACAAAACAAAACAAAACAAAACAAAACAAAAACTTGTATAAACTTTAATTGCTTTTTTTATATATATATATATTTTTTTTTGGGAGATGTTTGGTTTGATGTTGATGTTCAATTTGGGTAATGTTGGTTTGATGAAAATGATGAAGATGATGATTTTGATAAATGTAGAAGATGAAATTGGAGATGAGGAAGATGACGAGGGGTTTAAAAAAAGATATATTATATTATTATTTTAGTTAAAATATTTGTTAGTTGTAAATTGATCATTTTATTCTTAATAAATTTGATTTAATAATGGTTGACTAATAATTAACTAATGATATGAGAGGTCTATGCTGAGCTTTTGAGACCTTATATAGTTTAGAGTACGAATTACTTAAATATCATCACTTTTGTATAATTTCATCAAATTTCGGACGGTTTTTGCAATTTACCCAAATAATTAGGACGATCCAATGGAGTTCGAACTGAGGACCCACCATGGAAAATAATATGAGGTAAAAGAGAAGTGTTGATGTCGAAAAGACTGCAGCCACCTGTGGTTGTCGTTGGCAAAATAATTTTGACAGTCCAATGGGTTCCAACTGAGGACCCACCACAGAAAAAGAATCACTATAAAAAAAATATAATAATAATAATAAATGGACCCAAGTTCAAAATCAAAAAATAAAAAATGGACCCAATAAAGGCAGAGAATATGACAGATTATAATGTAAGGACAAAGTATAGGACAGAGTCTGATGATATGTTTCAAAAAATCAAGACAGAGTATGATGTGTCATCCTTATCTTGTTTGACCCAAAAATGCATGTAATAATTGATTACAAAACAGCAAAGGTCGAAATTGATAAGCTCCATTGAAACTCTATCCGATCAAATAATGATCGGTTCTTATTACCTTAATTAAATATAACACAATCTGCATTTCTTTGTTATCGTATGATATAATTTTATTTATATTAGATTGAATTGGATTATCATCATTATTACAATAAAAAATTAAAAATAATAACATATTAATCAAAACTTGGTTTATAGAAATTAATGAAATCAACTAACTTCAAATAATTTGAATTAGATTGATCAATTTATATTGAAGATTTGATTTTTTCGAACATAATGTAAAATTATGAGACAAAATATCATAGAAAAGAAAGGTGGCTATGAACATAACATTAATCAACTGAGAAAAAAAAAAAACCAAAATATATTGCATACACTGAATCATAACAAATGTATTTGATAAACTCATTAAAAAAGAAAAAAGTGTTGTAAAAGGTAATGGGTTCGTCAACCTTCGTTGTGCCTCGGGGGTTACAAACTTGTGTTTGTATCTGAAAGGCACGGGTTCCAAGAAAAAAGCCAAATAAAAAAAGAAAATTATTTAATATTAGTTTAGTGAGTTGGCGTGATGATTAGTTGTTGGCTTGGCTAACCACTCTAGCCGACATGCTCTTAGCCGTCTTACACTCCAAGCAAGGCAAGCTTAACCGAGTCTGGCTCCTATAAATACTTGTACTCTCCATCGAAATTATACATGAAAATGAATAAGTAATTTTGTGCTGTTATCATCTTCACTTTCTTGCTTTCTCTCTTTCTATTGTTACTTAAAACTTTATTTTGTTTAAGTCAAGAGAAGTGTTGATGTCTAAAAGGCTGCAACCAGCTGTGGTTGTCGTTGAATAAATATTTTTGACACGGCAATGGAATTCTAACTGAGGATCCACCATATATAAACATTGCAAAAAACCCAAGCAGCCGCTTTTCATTTCTCATTTCTCTGTTCTGGTCACTTTTCACTTGTCTCTACTGATTCCAGCCGCTTTCCACCCTCTGCTTCGCCATTCAATCGGTGAATTAAAGAGTTTAACTCATTTGTGAGTATTTATAGTGGATATCTATTGTTAGTGATATTGGATGTTGTTATCTTATGAAAATCTGGTTGGTCTTTGGGTTTTGTGAAATTTTTTTTTTTTTTTTTTTTTAAATTTGGGTGCTTTTACTTCTTTGAAAAATAAATTAGGTGAAATTGTTCAAGATGAAGTTGACAAAAATCAGGGTTTTGCTGAAGATAAATAGGGTTCTTAGTGAGACAGAGTCCACCTAAGTGACCTTTATTTTATTATTATTTTTTTTTCATCAGCGATGAAGAAGTTAAGGTGGTCTCCAATTTCTTAATTATTTTATTAATTTTCTTATTTTTAACATTATTTAAAATAAGAACAATTTTGATTTTTTGATTTTATTAACACTTTGTTAAAATTAATTAACTCGGGATAATTCTATTTCTCCTTCGGCGTAATAATTAAAATTTACTATTAATTTAAAAATCCTCTAAGAGTCCCTCATCATTTAATTAAAGAGACAAGATACATCTTTATAGTTTAATGAAATGTCCAAAAAAATCTCTTGTAGTTAAGTGTCCAAAAAATATCTTGATCTTTTTTATTATTGTGCATGTCAGAATCACAGATAAGTAAAATAAAATTTTTACAAACTATAAGAGTAATTAGCAATTGTACCAAACAATAAATAGGAACTAGGATTATCCTAGATTAACTGTAGGAGCATTGTTCAGTCATTTTCAAATGAGATAATCCTATTTTCCTTTCATAGTTTGGCGTAATAGTAAAAATCCATTATTAATTTGAGAAATCACTAAAAACTATCTATCATTTGATTAAATAAATAAAATAGCCTTGTAGTTTAAGGAAATATCAAAAAAAGGAAGAAAAAAACTCTAGTAGTTTAACAAAAAATCCAGAAAATCTCTTGGTCTTTTTTATTATTATTCGTATCAAAATCACAAGAGTAAAATGAGATTTATATAAACTATAACGATAATTAGTGACTACATCAAACAACATGGGAGATATTAGAATTATCCCTTTTCAAATTTAAGGGGAGAGAATAGCTAATTAGATAAATTATGGACAGTTTATTTATTATATTTTAAGATTTTCACTCGCACCTTCAATTGTTGTCATTCATTCGATAGGTTCAGGCCTCAAAATCGGCGTCAACGCTTCATGCAAGTCAAGCCACCACTGCCAGAAGTCACCTTGTTCATCTTCTAATCCAGGTTATTCATCTCCTCAATTTCTGAAATCCCAATTTCTTAAAGGAATAAATAAATAAATAAGCTAATATTCAACATAAGAGAATCAATTTTTACATGGTTTTGGAGAAAATAAATTTCAATTCATTATTTTATTTTCTTATGTCAACTCCTTAAATGTTTTAAGTTAGAATTGAAGCATTTTATGACTAAATAAACCCATTTATAGTCACGGGCCGGGTTTACCACTATTAGTGATGTTGCTTTTTGTTTGTTTATAATTTTTCATTACTGAAAACAGAGTTTACTTTCTCAAAAAAAAAAAAAAAAACCAGAGTTCACCTTTAAAACAAAGAAAGAGACTTAAAAATATTTACATTTGGAGAATCCATCCAGTTCCCCTCTCTTCATGGACATCAAAGAAGCAATGTATCTTTCCCAAATATATAAATAGCATACAAAATGGTTGCCACATAATGATTAGGTAAACCAATTAACATATTATCCTTGTTGTACCAGTGAAAATTCTAGTGTCTGAAAGTTACACAATGTATCAACAACCAGAGAGTAGAGATATTCAACCAAATTTTAGTCCCTATTCGCAATTAAACCCGGACAGTGTGCTAAGTAGTAGTTCTCAGGAACAACAGTTGTCTGAAGCCCAAATTGCAGCCAAGGAATTCTGTAAGTAGCCCTTAAATATTTTGTTTATAATTTATATTGGATGTGCTGCCATTTCACTTGGGTGCATGGGTGGTCTCCCATGTTGCAAGTGTGTTATAATTAAAAGATAATTTTATTAGACAACTATAATTTAATGTACATATACACTCATGAAAATTCTTAGGTGATATTATGCATCTTTATTTTATCTAGAAATTGTTATCAGGATTAGTTGTGATAACTATAAGTGGTGAGTGATTGGGATCACGGTTGCTCATGACAGTTCAAGAGTAAATTAATTTTGATAGAAAAAATATATAAATATCCATATTAGAAAATAAATAAGTATCAGAATTATGCATTGCTTC
Source organism: Nephelium lappaceum (assembly GCA_021234005.1). Taxonomy (NCBI): domain Eukaryota; kingdom Viridiplantae; phylum Streptophyta; class Magnoliopsida; order Sapindales; family Sapindaceae; genus Nephelium; species Nephelium lappaceum. Next base: position 3,481,657 of record CM037997.1, on the reverse strand, counting down.
ATATATAATCTAACATTATTAAAGCAATGTTGATTGCAAAGTCATAGGAGGGCGTCACTATTACTACCAACCATTATACAATGCTGCCAAAAGAGGTGATTGGGAAAGTGCTAAGAATTTCATCGAACTCGATCCAAATGCATTGACCGCTAGGATAACAACCAATGCACGAACGATACTGCATGTTGCTGCATTAAGTTGCCAATGGGGATTCATCCTAAAGCTTTTGGAACTTCTATCATCTCCAGAATCAATTGCAGTGCAAGATGAAAATGGAGAAACAGTCCTTCACTGGGTTGCATTAGGTGGAAGCTTGGAGGCTGCTGAGGCATTGGTTCAAAAGAACCCTGCTTTACCACAATTGGTCAACGATCGAGGATGGCTACCACTTTACCATTCTGCTTGGGGTGGAAATAAGGAAATGTTGCGGTACCTTATTTCGGTAACCATAGTTGAGTCTCCAAACTCTCCCTTCTTCATTCCTTCATTGCCTGAGATCCTACGCAGTCTAATTCAATCGGGTGATCATGGTGAGAACTAATAATAAAAGCAAGTACAACTCCGAAAAGATCACATATTCATTTTAGACTCCAACTTCGACAAACATAGTTCTATGATTAACCCCTTTTTTTTTTTTGTGTTCCAACTTCAACAGGTATAGCCTTGTACTTTGTCCAAAAATATCCTAACTTGGCTGTTGCCAATGATTGTTTTGGGAATTCTTTGCTCTATCATTTGGTGCAAAACCCCTCATACTTTTACAGCACGAGTAATCTTGGATTCTTCGAAAGATGTATCTACAAATGTAAGTATCTTTTCCGTCAACTACTTCTTACTTAAACGTCCATGTCCTTCATTTTCCATTGGAAAACTTTTTCGTGGTTTCTTCTTGTTGGTTCAATTAGTTGTGCATGCGGAAGGGTCTCTAGCATTGGTCACCTCACCGCAACCAGGAAGCTCCACAACTCAAGGTTTGCTAATTTCAATGTTGCTCATTTTATTCTTTAAATCAACGGACTCTCACATCAACCAAATTAATTGACAAGCATTCCTTATTCTTATGAATAGTGTTTCAACAATTCAAAAAATTACTCTGGAAAGCTATTATCCACCTGGGTAAGCAACCATACATACAACAGATATATAAACTTTAATTTAAAATTTATCCTATATTTCCATCTTCTATCAGTTGATAACTCTTGCATATTTAATCTGATATTCAATTGCAGCACCCTCTATAAAAAAGGTTCAAAATGCCAAGTTCACACATGAATGTGCTGTTGAATTACTACAATGCATTTGCACACAACTTTCTAGCATGAGCTATCAGCAAATCATTCAATTTCTTCGAAATCCACGACCAACCTTGCATTATGCCATTGCAAACGGGATTGAAGAGATTGTAGAGACCCTTTTATATCATTTTCCAGATCTTATTAACGTCTTCATAAAACAAACACCTGATCGAAACATATTGCAAGCTGCTATTATGTATCGGCAAGAAATGATAGTCAATATAATAAAAAAGGCCTCTGTGACAGCTACCAAGGGATTTTGTGGAGAACTGGAAGCAAACAACACCACTTTGCACTTGGCAGGGCAGTTGGCCCCTGATTTCAAACTATTTTCAGTTGCAGGTGCAGCGCTTCAAATGCAGAGAGAGCTGCAGTGGTTTAAGGTACATATTGAGATTATGTCCAATTAATTTAGCATTGAAAATGAAGTTGGCTCTAGCTTGTAGGCAACTACAATAATCCTTAGCTATTATCTTTAAATCGTGAATTGATTTTTAAATTTTCATCGTCTACTATTTAATCATTAAATTTACAAGAGTTATTCAATACATCTGTGTTAGTAACTAATCCAAGCACACTTCATTTAGTAGTTAATATCTATACATGCACAGGGACTTTCCGCCTACCTTAGGCCCCCAAAAAAAAAAATTATTTTATATTATATTATGTGTATATATATATATATATGAAATAAACGTACTTTTAATATATGTGTTATATTTATTTTAAATTATGTTATATAAATATAACATAATTTATATATTATGTTATTTATTTTATATTTATTTTAAATATTATATTTTAAATCATATATATAATTTATGTTATATTTATTTTAAATTATATATATTTCATTTATTAATTTTTGTGATATAAAAAAAAATACATAATTATTCCAAATATATATATTTCATTTATCAATTTTTGTGATATAGAAAAATGCATATTTATTCCAAACCTATTGAATGCATTTTTTTAATTTATATTTATATTTATATTCAAATATTGTATTAGTAATAACTTTATTTCATTCATTACATGTGAAATTTTATTTAAGGTTTCCAGATTTTACTTTTTTTATCACAAATTGGATAATATATTATTTAAATTTAATATCTTTGGTGTTTCTCCTAACATACTTTTTAATTTGAAATATGATAGTATTTACAAATTATGATTATCAAAATGAAAATTGTCTATAGTAAAGAAAGATCGTTGATATCATAACATTAAGTATAATTCATATTTGATAAATTTTATTATTTAAATATTATGTTCAATCTTTTTACTTTTATTTTTATTAACATATTTATTTATGATATGAACTTTGAGGGATAAAACTTATTATATCTCCTTTAACTAGGTACATCTATATTTTTTAATTTATAAAATATTTTCATACCATTAGAGTTTAATTAAAAAATTTATTTTAACCCACCTTAGTATCAAATCCTGGTTACGTCTCTATACATGCATATAGTACTACTTGATGAGACTTAATGATGTTATGATATTAGATTAAATAATATCAGTTAGCTTACCAAATATAAGTGTTCTATCATTTATGATTTTATGTATATTTAGTTTTGTCCAATGTTGTGTAGGAGGTGGAGAAAATGAGCTACCCTGTTTGTAAGGAATATAAAAATGATGATTATCAAACACCAAAAGATGTTTTTAGGAAAGAGCACGAGCAATTGGCTGCGAAAGCAGAGAAGTGGATGAAAGGCACGGCCAATTCTTGCATGCTCGTTACGACACTCATTGCCACCGTATTGTTTGCTGCAGTTTTTACTGTACCAGGAGGAAACGTAGAAGGTGAAGGGTTTCCAATTTTTTTACGGACGAATGCATTCATATTATTTGCTATCTCAAATGCATTAGGTCTGTTTTCTTCTTTGACATCCTTATTAATGTTCTTAGCAATTTTAACTGCACGATATGCAATAGATGACTTCCTTGAATCACTACCAAAGAAGTTAATTATAGGTCTCGGCTCTCTTTTCTTTGCCATAGCCTCCATGATAATAGCTTTTGGAGCAGCTCTTACTATAGTACTTAGCGAGAGATGGCAATGGGTTTCTGTGCCAATTACTATACTGGCTTCTTTTCCGGTGGCAATATTTGTGATGCTACAACTTCCCTTGTCTATCCAAATGATTCGATCAACTTACGGATCCGGCATGTTTCACCCTTAGCCATCAAGAAGTTAAAATAAATTTCAGTGTATATATTTTGTATGTACATGGCTTGTGAGCTCTATTAAATAATTTGTTTTATATATTGTGGATTTATGATCTTACTATGTGCAATCTTAAAAGCTCATATAGAACATGAAGGGGTGAAAGGGGCTTTGAAAGTCTTTTACTAAATATTGAGTGTTTGTACTCATTCCACCACAAACACTTATCTTGGACAACTTTAATTTTTTTAGGGAAATTTTATACTAGAAAACTTTAGAAATGTTTCGGAAAATGTCTCGCACTAGAAACTCTGACTTTGTCAATATTATTTTACTTTGAATTATCATATAAGTGCGAACATTTCCCCTGGAACCTTGAGCTTTTCTTCCAATGTATAATAATTTCTCCATAAAATTTTATGAAATGTTGCTGTAGAAATAAATATTTTCAAGAATAATGTTTTCAAAACTGTTTTTCCATAACTATTTTCAAAAACATTTTTGTGAAGAAGTTTTTATTCAGAATCATATGAACGTTTGACAATTGCGAAGCTAAATCATCCACATGGAACCCAATTCAACAATTGGGCATAAATTATTGGATCCCTATATCACATATGAGCTTCAAAATCATTTGACATAAAATTTGTAATTTGATTTGCTGAATCATTTTATGATTATATCCCTTTAGTTTTTTTTTTTTTAATATTTTTTCCTTTTCTGAAGAAGTTTTCTGTCTATAAACGTTTTTGTCAGACATGTTTTTTGCCTAGCAACATTTCATTCGGAAACTTTAGAAATAATTGTAGATTTAAGATTTAAATATTTTTTTTTAACTTAAAACATCTAATTCTAATAATTTTTTGTTAGAAAGGTTAGAAATATTTGTACATTTGGATTTAGGAACTTATTTATTTGGGAATACTTTGTTTAGAGGACCTTGTTTGATCCTTTCTTTGAGATAAAAAGATTAACACTAGACATTCGAAATTATATTTCAATTACATGCTTTTCAAAGGGATTGAATTCACATTTTTATTTGGAGAGGTTATAAGACTAAAATAAATTATTTAAAAAGAGTCACAATTGAAAAAATAAAACATAGAAACTAGAAACTTAGGTAAAAATTTGTAATATCTTTTTTAAGATAAACTTTCAATTTTTAAAGTCAGGGGCCATCGTGGCCTCTATGGGCCTCTTTGCCTCTGCCACTCAGTGTTCTAAAAATCGTCAATTTCTGATGATTTTTCAGCGATAAAACGCTGACCGACATCTTGCTAGTTCAATAAGGACCAAATTGGTGGCTAAAATCAGTGGACCAAATAATCATTTGAGTCGTCCGAGTACTCGGCCGAATTGGTCAAAATCGACCGAATCGATTACAATCAGATCTGGAATATCAACTGAAAAAATTTAAAAAAAAAAAAAAAATTGACAAATCTGAATCTCCCAACATCATCATTCGAAGTCATCAATCATACTCACAAAGATTGAAAAAAAGAAATTGAAAATCAACACAACAAAAAATGAAAAATCAACAAAACAAAATCAACATAAAAACTATTAAAAATCATGGGCACCGACGAAGGTCAGAGAGGAAGAAGAAGTGGAGGAGGAGGTGGTAGCGGTCCTAGCGAAGAGGCCGGCAACAAAGGAGGGAGAGAGGAGAAAGAGAGAGAGTGGAGGATGGTGGTCGGTAGTCGGCTGAGTGAGAAAATGAAGTAGGAAGTGGTGGCACCGAAGCGAAGGAGGCCGGTAAGAGAAGAGGGAGACAGAAGAAAGAGAGAGAGTGGAGGAGGGTGTTGTGTGGCGATCGTGAGAGAGAGAGAGAAGGCTGATATGTGTGTGTGTGTGAGAGAGAGAGAGAAAAAAAAGGTTGATATGTGATTAGGTCAGTGGAAATTCATATATATATATGATGGACAATCACACAAACCCCCTCAGATTTAATAAAATTATAATATTATTTAAGTTTTGACCCCTGATGTTTAAAATAATATCAATTTATGTCATCAGATTTCAAACAATAATAATTTTCTCCCAAAACAGTACCTACCAGTGTTCTAAAAAACGTCGATTTTCAGCAATTTTTTGGCGATAAAACGTTGACCGGCACCTTGCCAATCCGATAAGGACCAGATCGGTGGCTAAAATCGATGGACCGAATAATCGTCTGAGTCGCCCAAGTACTCAACCGAATCAATTACAACCAGATCAGGTTAATCAACCCATAAAAATATTTAAAAAAAAAAAAAGAAATGACAAATCTGAATCCCTCAACATCATCATTCGAAGTCATCAATCTACCAACAAAGATTGAAAAAAAAATGAAAAATCAACACAACAAAAAATGAAAAATCAACAAAACAAAATCAACATAAAAAATATTGAAAATCACAAGCACCGTTGAAGGTCAGATAGGAAGAAGAAGTGGAGGAGTAGGTGATACCGGTCCTAGTGAGGAGGCCGACAACGGAGGAGGGAGAGAGGAGAAAAAGAGTGTGAAGGATGGTAGTCGGCAGTCGGCTGAATGACGCAATGGAGGAGGAGGTGGTGGCACCGAAGCGGAGAAGGCCGACGAGAGAAGAGGGAGAGAGGAGCAAGAGAGAGAATGGATGAGGGTATTGTGTGGTGGCCGTGAGAGAGAGAGGGGGGGCTGATATATGAGAGAGAGAGAGAGAGAGAGAGAGCGAGGAGGCTGATATGCGATTAGGTTAGTGGAAATTCATATATATATGTGATGGACAATTACACAAACCCCCTCAGATTTAATAAAATTATAATATTATTTAAGTTTTGACCCCTGATGTTTAAAATAATATCAATTTACGTCATCAGATTTCAAAAAATAATAATTTTCCCCCAAAACAATACTTGCCGATTAATTACTGAGTAACCAATAAATCGCTAACCTGTTGTCTCACCGATCGATTAGTGATTAACAATTTTTGGAACCTTGGTACTTACCAATTAATTATCAAGAAACCAATAAATCGCTAACCGCTACCTCATCGGTCGATTAGCGATTAACGATTTTTAGAACCTTGCCACCACTAGTTTTCCATAAATTCTCTCCATTTCGATTTTTATCTATGACATGTTTTCAAGTATCCAAGACATAACAGCATATATGGACAATATCAACAACAACAGCAACAACAAAAAACAGAAAAAAGCAGCGTATATGGACCAAGGCTTGGTAAAATTATTTGGGTTAAAATTTAAGAGGATGTTTTAAATATTTTTAGCAATTTTCAAAATGCGATTGATAAGGTATTCCCAACCTGTTTTCAAATTAATATAAAGGTCATATAAAGGAAAAGAAATTCATGTTTATTCCATAAGAAAAAAAAAAAAACCTGTGTTTGCCTATAGTTTATTATATTTTTTAAAGCTAGCTAGGTATCGAATTCACAATCAATGAAAGCAACTTTAAAGTTTGGGAGTTTGTGGCAATTATTATGTTTACTATAAACAAACGGATTGTGCCCAGTATTTCAATCCACAAACATCCTTGACGAAATGTGTGATAAATAAAACCTCATAGATAATGCAGTTGGATTGAATTTCAATTGGCACTTAGATGTAGGACCAATTCTATCAGGAATTTTGGATATGGCTCTCATTGAGGTCCTTATTAATATGTGGCAATCCAATCCCAAGAGAGAAGATAAGTGACCCTTTTTCCTACCTTTGATTCTTACATGCCAAACTTATGGGGTTTTTTTAAAAAAAAAAAAAGAAATTGGTATATATAGTGTGGAATTGATTTAAGAGTTTTTTCTTTTCAACACTAAAAAAAAAGTGTGAGTTTTGAAATTAAAAATGAAAAAAGAAGTTAATTTTTTTTTCAATTTCATTAGTTCATTTATGAACTATTTCTTTGTTCACAGATTAGTATTAATTAGTAAACAAAGAAATTATTCACTTGCAAACTAATGACACAAAAAAAAAGAAATTGAACTCTTATTTTGTACTAATTTCAAAACTCGGGCTTCTTTTAATATTATATACTGGAATCTTTTGAGTATCTAATAAATTTAGAATGCTTCTTGAGAAGTATTTGTGTAAAACATTTCAATTTCATTCGCTAAACTCAAAAAATGCTTCCAATTAGTTTCATTTAGTCCAACTAGCTAGATGTTACAACTATATTTAAGAGTTTTGTTATCATTATCGAAAGATTTTTTAGACATATATCAAACAAATTATCTATTTTCTAACATTTAACATATATAGAGAAAAGGTTTTAGAATTTGATAATCACTTGTAGCAACCCACAAGTGTTTCTTCACATACATTGTTAGGAGTTTTAATGGAAAAATATCCTTACTAAAAAAAAGTTTCCTTAAAAAAAAAATCCAACAACACATGAAAATAAAAACAGATTTTATTATTCAAAAGCAACTTTATAATACTAAAAGTACTTTATTTACCTTATTTTTTAACCATTACATAATTGTTCTTTAGTAGGCATAATCAAATTAAATAGTCTACCTTCTCATAATTTCTTGTAAATGTCCATTATATTATTGATTGATGATAAATGATAATGAGAAAGCACTTCTTTACAATTAATAAGCCGAGGTGTCATCCTCAACCTCCAATACCAAAAAGCCAATTCTAATTATTGAAATTATTAAACACTAGAGCTTATACTTAGCTCAAATAGCTTACATTAATTTGTACACATATTCAATCATTTTATTTTTTATTTTTTATTTTTTATTAAAGTAGAATGATCAAGAAAACTATCTGGTGATATAGAGGCATGCTCTTTTTAAACATTGAAAGGTACACATGAGGATATCGAGCAAAAGTGAGCTTGGACCCATTAGATATTACGTTATTCTTTTTTTTTTTTTATTGGTTACTGACATCAGGTCAAAACACTATCAAAACTAACTCAAATATGACTTTAAAACACGATTTGGAACTCTACTTTCAGAAGTGAGAGAGAACAATCCACATAGCGTGAAAAAAACTATCCACATATCAAGTGGGAGTTTGAACCCGGTACTTGGTATAAGTGAGGGGTGATGTTAAACCACTGAGTCACCCCACTTTACACCACGTTATTCATATTACGTTATTCATATTAATTCGTATCTTATAAAATGTGGCATTTAAATCTAGTTTCAAAATTCTCTCTCTCATTCTTTCAAATCACACCATGTCTGAACAATAGTCTTAAGTAACAAGTTATTTATCTCGAAAATTTTATCAACTACAAATGTTTAGTACAGTTTTCAAGAATATATGTACATATATAACTTATGATATCTACTAAAGTTAGACATCATCAACAAAATCGTTGTAAATGGTAGTGGCTTTTGGGATGATAGCGATTAAGTTTTTTTTTTTAAATTTTTTTCATAAGTAAATATATAGGTAGTGTTAAAGTGTATACTTAAGTCACAGATTAATACCTTGAAAATTGGGGAAAAAACTTTAAACAACCAATGAATGAACTCATTTACTTTCTTATTTGTTTTTCCTACTTTCATTGTTTGTTTGTGTTGTAAACGTGTGCCCAAACATATGCATGATAAAAATTTGTTAGAGCTACGAGAAATTTAATGCAGATTGCGTACTTTCAACTTATTTATAAAGACTTTTGTTGCACATATGGAGGAAAAAAATTTTTATGAGATTATCTCACATTTAATATAGTAATACAGACCAATAAGAAATATAATAAAAAAGGAAAAAACCAATAAAAAAGGTAAAGAAGAAAGAAACGACATTATTTTATTGGTTCGTCTCACCATATGAACTATGAGGCAATCTCAATGAAGATTTTTTCCATATGGAGAGGGATATATGAGATGCAATGTGTTAGCTTGGTGGAGCCAATGGACATTAATGGCTGGAATATTGACCAAAAGGTGAACCACGTTCAAAACATGGGTTTGGTCCTATCTCAACCAACAAACAAACAAATGAGAAAGCAGGTGCTAGAGTTGCTAAGTTGGATTTCAATGATATATACATCAATTAAATTGATCCAACAAGTTGAAGTCTCGAAACTTGCAAATTGTATTAAGTCTGTGAATTGATGTGATAACGGTGGTTCAACAACTTATCTCCCAAGCCTTGTTCCAAAACTAAGTAATTCAAATTATTTTGAACTTTATCATAAACGATTTTCTAAGATTTTGGAACTAAAACCCATAAGAAAAATGTTTGTTGAAATCCATTATATGATTCAATTCCCTTATCTAATTAAAGATAGAGAGAAATGAAATAAGGAAATAATAATAACGTGTCATAGAGATAGTTACATTATCTAAATGTCAATTGATTTCTAATGGGAATCACAACCGCAGTCAAATAAATCGGTTGCAAATTGTTGTTGTTCCTCAATAGGGGAACTAAATGACAATTTGTTAAAATGAATAAAAGCTTGGTAAAATATCAGCATCAAGAGATGGAGACATTAAATATTTATCGGTTATGGCTTTGTGTAAGCTGTCAAAAATTGTGGATTTGAGAGTACCTTATACACTTTATTTTGATCATTAAGCTTGAAAGCAACTTATCATAACAAATAATAAAAAAAAAAATTCATTATTCAATTTTTTAGTGAAATTTATAAGGATAAAAGGTTGGACAAAAATTATAAATTATTTAATTTGATTCATAGTTTTTTTTTTCTCTAATTTAAGAGCATAAAATTCTTGAATAATGGATTTATTTATAAGGGTAGTTTTATATATATATATATATATATATTTGGTATAAGTTCCATAACAACTGAAAAAAAAAGTTCTTCTTCGGTTATATTTTATCTTTTTTTCTCTCATTATCAATAATATATTCCTTCCTCCATTACGATTATAGTAACCATGATGATAAAAATGATAATGACAATGAATAGGATTGTAAAGATGATGAAAACAAAATTCCCAATATCTTAAGCAAAGTTATTCATGCACGAAAATATTCAATGAAATCTTAGAATAGAATAGAAATAAAAGATAAACACTTAAATTTGCTTATGCAAAAGCATTTCAGTTAAAGTGATAATCTTATTGTTTTTTAATTCTGTCAATAACTTTATTAATTAATTTTCAATTTTGTATGACGACCAAAGAGTCCAAGTAATCACTTAACTATTAAGCAATTGTATAATTTAATTAAAGATATCACTTAGGTTTTGAATAGAATTGCCGTCTAAAACTTGACAACGAAATAAACAAAATATGTTTAGTGTTTTAGGCACTTGTCAATTAATTTGCTTTTTTGTTATAAAATATTGAGAGTATGACCTCATGAATCTTATTTAAATATTTGGAGCTTTTTTGGTTGTCTTAAACCCAATTTATATGTTCTTGATTATTTTATCAACTTCAAATTAATAATATATATATATATATATATATATATATATATATATAAGCTGAGATGTCTAAATAATCCCGCAAATTTAATTAAAAAAATATTATCACATAAGAAACAAAACTTGATAATTTTACCATCAAAAAATTCAAATAAATTCTTAATTTTAAAAGAGAAATATAATAAAAATAGAAAACTGGCACAATCTTTCAATTTTCCTTTTTTCAATTTTCACTTTTCTTGGTTGAAAGCAACATCTTTATAGGGGTACTTCGCCCAAAAAAAATGAATGATATTGAAGAGATTGAATATCCTGGAATGTGGCTATGTTGGTACAAGCACACACTCAAAGGCCAAAATGGGCCTACAAGTAAACAGTCCAATGCCTAATAAAACCGAAGATGGCCCACAAATTCTCTTCAAGAGGTTCACTATTTCTGACTAGTATTGTTATGGATTGAGTAGATGGACCCACCAAGGGATGATGATCAAACAGCTTGAAGATTTTGACATCAATGGCTACCCAAATAGGGCTATGTGGCATGCTTATCCACAATAAAATTTCTCTACAGCTTCTTCTTCCAGTTCTGGTTCTTTTTGGCTACTCAAATATTCCATAGATCCTTCTTGTAACATCATGTTTATGGCTCATGTCCCATGTCACTCCATGGTCCTACAAATTTTGACAGAAAAAAAATATATACATACATACATACATACATACATATATACACACATATACAACTAAAATAATTTTGATAGAAAATATATATATGTCCGTACTAGACAATAAATATGTATAAGAATTATACATTAGTTTGTAGATAGAATACTCTAAAATTAACGTAATGTTGACTGCAAAGGGACAAGAGAGTGCCACAATTACTATAATTCGTTTTGCAATGTTGCAAGGAGAGGTGATTGGAAAACTGCTACACATTTGATTGACAGTGATCCAAATGCATTGACTACTAGGATAACATACAACGCGCGAACAGTACTGCTTTTGCCAATGATGAATTTGGGTGCTTTTTGCTTTATCGTTTGGTAAAATGTCCTTCATACTTTTTCAGTTGTAGTAATTTTGGATTCAACAGCACACTTATGTTTCAACTTGGCATCTCCAACAATTTCTATGCTGGGTGCTGTAAGTGTAAATCAAATAAACTAGAAGTTATAATCATTCATTGATTGAAATTTTTATGTGCCATGAGATTAGATTAGGTCAACAAAAAACTCATATTGAGAGAGGATCCAAATTTGCAATTAATTAAATCATGTACCATTTATCTGGTTTATTGTAATTGATTGCTTACCTATTTGTGCAATAGTTTTCTGAAGTAATCTTTTGAACCATTGAAGCACTATAAAAAAAGAACAAGAAATACTTGGTAATTAATATGGTAATGTTGAATTAAAAATAAATAAATAAATAAAACATATTGAAGATCAGTAACCTTTGAAATGAACACAAAAGTTGCAAAGCTTAAGCTTTTCGAGCTTTCTGATATATCTTCTGTATATGGTATTACTGAATGAGATGGGATTTTTTCTATTTCCACATGATCAACTTGAACCAATAAGAAGAAAAACAATTAGAAAGTTATCCGATAAAAAACAAAATACACTCAAGTTAAGAATTGTTCAGGCACAGGATACTTACATCTATAGCTCCATCTTTCCAACAATTCCAGAGTACTCCCACTAAAAAAGTGAGAAGGCTCACATGCCAACCACAAGAGCAAAGAGGTGCCTAATTCATCGTCAGCAAGAGCCCATTCAGGATATCTGTTGAAGTTGGAAGACAAAATGGATTAATTATAGAACTATATATGTTGAAGCTGTAACACAAACAATGTTAATTATAGAATTAAATCCGTTTAAGGTATTTTTGTTAGTTCTTACCATGATAACCTGATTCAACTGAATTACAAAGGATCATAGGTAACGGAAGAATGAAGAAGGGAAAGACAGAAGACTCAACTTTGGTTATCACCTCTTTGTGCAGCAAGATACAACTTTAGGTACCTATTGTGAATCCCTACTGTCCCGTCAGAACCAATAATACTTTACTTTAGGGAAACATTCATTTTAGTCCCTAATTTTTGGGAAATGATCAAATTTTTAATTATATTTTAAAAAATAATAAAATAGACCCTAATATTTCGAAAAAATATCAAATCAATCCCTCCCATCAGTCAACTGACGGTAAAACCTAACAAAAAACATAAAAAGACTTATTTACCCTTGGACTCAGTTAAAATGGACAAAAAGACTATCATACCTCTATTTATAGTCAAATATTATAATAACATTTAATTATCGAATTACCCTTTACTAGTTTGATATGTAAATTTTATAAAATTATAGTTTTGTCTTTGGATTCAATTTGTTTTAGTATAGATTTTAAAAAAATCATTAAATATTAAATGTTATTGTAAAATAGAATAATAAAATAAAATCATTAAATAATAAAAATAATCACTACATTACAGCAAAGGAGAAAGAGACATAGAGAGAGATGCGGTTTCATCTGTTGCGGTGAGAAAGACAACGTTGCAGTTGATGGTGAGAGAGAGACACGAATGAGATTTCTATATTCGATGGAATTGAAGCGACGCGGGGATGATTTTTTTTTTTATAAAAATCATTTAATTTTTTATTTTTTTATTAATGTTAAAAATTTTTCAATTCTTTTAATGGTAAATATCATTTTTATTATTTTTGAATTAATTTTTTTATTATTTTTTATATTTATTAAATATCTATTCTTTCATTTATTATTATTTTTAAAATTTTTCTTAATTGTTTATTTTTAATTTTCTTTCTTTTTTTAATTTTTTTAAATTATTAGGTTCGTATATATGTCAAGATTTTGAGTTACGATTTGAAATAACAAAATTGCCCCTGCACATCATGTCATTTATTAGGTTTGATCGTTAGTTGACTAACAAAATGTACTAATTTGATTTTTTTTCGACACGTTAGGGTCTATTTGGTCTTTTTCCAAAACATAATTAAAAATTTGATCATTTTTTAAAAGTTAGAGACTAAAATGATTTTTTCCCTTACTTTTATACAAAGGTGTAAGAGAGCCTCGCCATATGAAGACAGAGAAGATGAGATAACTTCAATATTGAAAACAAAAAGTGCAAGAGAATAATATATATAGAAAGAGTAATATTAGATATCCATACTAATTATATCCCTACCTTGTATCAAAACAAATAATTTGAATATTAGTAAGTGGATATACATTAATAATAATTTATTTTTTTTAAATATATCTATTTATCAATTGTCACATCATTTATTAACCCATGAGTTTGATATAAAATGTGGAATGTCTAGTCTTAGTTGTACATCAACAGATATCACAATCTAGTAGGCTAATTTTTTGTGTAAGGTAGCTATCTTTTATACTACTTTTCATAAATACATTAAAAAAAAAAAAACAATAATTGTGAAAAAGTTAGCGTTGTGTCAAATCTTTTGATAAATGTCTCAATGGGGCTAGATTGAGTTCTCTCAAATAGCAACCCAAAAAAGGGGGAACAAAAGTGGCTAATCAAAAAACTAACGTAGCTAGGTTCACACATGTGAGGAAAAGCATTAGAGAACCCATATGAAAAGTAAAACAAGATGAGATAAATCCGCTGTTGAAAACATGAAAGGCTGGAGAATGATGAATATATTAACATATGCTACAATCTAATAGACTAGTATTTTAGATTATGATTGTAAGATAATCATTGAACATATAACGTAAAAAGCAGCAATTATAAAAACCATAATACAATGCACAATTTCAATATATAGCATCATTCTTTAACGTGGACATGGATGTTTTCATGTTTTTTCTATCAAAATTAATTTGCTGGCGGACCATCATGAACCATCAAGATTGTGATTTCGACCGTGACTTACTACTATACTAGCTATCTCAACTAATTATATAATATGACTCCTAGATTAAATAAAGATGTAAATGTCACACTCCATTTGGGATATGGCAGACCTGCTATGAACCCAAGTAAAATGGCCACTTACAGAAATCCAGAGCTGCAAATTGGGCTACTTGGTCATGTCTTGGTGGTAGGAGATTTGATATCCAACTCAAACTATTTCACAAAGCCCATCCCCTTAAGACTCAAGATAATTTCATGTTGAGGAATTAATTAAGCACTCAAGGATTTTACTTCTCTTTTCTTATTTTTTTAGTTAATTGTTCATTTTATTGCTCTTTTTTTTTTTGGAGTGTTGCATTATTTGAGAATATAAATTTCCTTTCGTTTAATAACTTTAAGCGATAATGGAATCAATTTGGTGAAAATATATGTTTAAATAAGCTTGGTATATAAGTTTTAACTATATAAAATCATATAATAATAAACACATTGGAACTTTTCTTTTTGTTAGGAATTATTAGTCACTGTTATTATTATCTATAAGTTCATACTGATTTATAAATGATGATGAAAAAGATAGCTAGTGATTTAAGCGCAAGGATAATATAAATGTTCTTTGGTGGGTCATGTCAATGACAAATTCTCTATTAAGAACATTGGAAAAAGGGAAAACAAAGATATAGGGAAAGAAGAAAAAGGAAGTGCCTTGTCCTTGCCACGAAGGAAGCATGATCCCTTTGTTGAGGAACACATTGGTTAGCTAGTTTCGCTAAGGTAGTGAGTCCTTGTTAAAAAAAGAGTTCACTTCTGCAAGAAAAAGATAAAAGAAGGATTTCAAATATTTACAATTTTATATCTAGAAACCATCCACTCTCCTTCACTATAATATAAAATCATGTCACAAACGAGCAACAATCTTATGTCATGTGTCACGAACTATTAGTGAGTGGAAGCTTAAAAGACTGCTAAAATGTTGGTTAAAACGAGTTGTGAGTTTTTTTTTTTTTTTGACAATATATTTAGATTTGAGAGAATTATAAGAATGTACTGTAAAGTTGAGAGTCCTTATTAAACACATTTTTTAAAATTTTTATTTTTTCATGAGAAAAATTATAATATTTTATTATTTTTGGGTTCGTAAATTCTACTTGTTTTATTTATGATTTTTTTATTTTTTGAGAATTTATTTAGGCTATATTGAATATTCATTTTTTTTTAAAAAAAAAATATGATTATATATTTAATGACAAATATTAAAATCAATTATTGGTATATATAGTTGACATATATATATTCTCCATTAGAATTTTTATTTTAGGAGCATAAATTATAACCATATATTTTCAACGAATACACGGAGCATATCCTATAGAGTTCTAAATGCACACACAAAACACATCCTATAGAATTCCTAGACTCAAAATATCCCACAGAATTCTAAATGCACACACAAAATATATCCTATAGAATTCTAAATGCACAAATTGTTTTGCCAGCCCAATACCAGAATCTCTCCCTCAACATGCTTCCCTTCAATTGGCCCAATTCCAAAGACCACCGGTCAAGCACTCAAGGTATTTCATTTCTCCTTTTCTTTTTTATTATTAGTTTTTTAGATTGCGTTATTTGAGAATATGACCCTTTGTCAAGCACTCAAGGTATCTCATTTCTCCTTTTCTTTTTTATTTACTTGCTCACTTTATTGGTTTTATTATTAGTTTTTTAGATTGCATTATTTGAGAATATGGCCTTTTGTATAGTTTTTAATTAATTGAATGTTGTCATAATTAAGTTGTTCAGAATCAATGTTTACTTTTATCCTTATTTATATGTTTGTATATTTTAAAATCTAAAATCCGTTTCTAAATTCTATATGAGGAAGGTAACTCATTGTTTAAGCATAGTACCTATATAAATGTAATTTGAAGAGTTTATATTACAGTTCCACTTTTAAAAACAGTTAAACGAGAGAGAGAAAATAAATAAATAAATAATACTTTAAAAAAATAATAAATTAATTTTTAAAAAAAGAAAAGAAAAAAGAATTACTTGCTCTTGTCATGAAGGAAGCATGTAATGCCTTATTGAGAACGGAAATAAAAAGAACTTTGAATAAGCATGTAATACAATTGATGGATAAATTTGATTGATTCGTCCTAACTTTTTAAAGTTAAAATGTTATTTATATATATATATAGTTGTTAAAATATTGGTGAAGATTTTTTTTTTTTTTTTAATGGTGGGAGAGAAGACATTAAATTAAATGAAAACTACCCACATTTTATGTTCTAAGATAAGGGTGGGACTTGAGTAGAACTTAAACCTTTCACTTCTTATAATCAAGAGAAGTATTTAACTACTCTTACTAAGAGATGGAGATGTTAAAGGGATGGAGATGTTAGATAACATAGTGAAATTATTGTAATTACTAAATAAGAATTACTAATATATATCTCTAAAGTTACATCAAAAAATTAGGAATTAATTTTACATTGTAAAACCAGTGTAGAGAGAATTAAAAATTAAAACTTTAATGTTAAACAATAAATAAATATACCTTTTAAAACTAATACAAAAAATTGATATATTTAGCACTAAAAATTAATATATTAATATGGTGACGTTGAGTTGTTAGGCCCAAATATCCTGAAGAGTCTCGTCCTTGTTTTGGTCCACTTCAATCGGACCAACACCAGACTCAAATATGGAGAAGTTTTATTTGCATGGTCAAGCTCAAGTGCTCTTTCAAATGTGGGTAACGAAAATATTATGGAGAGAAATTTCAAATGTGGTCACACCGTAAATATAAACTGAACTGTGAAGTCTGTCATTACTTTCTCATATTAATTTTCTTAATGTATTTAAAAATGATGGATTTAGGTTGGTTATAGAGAAATCTCAAGTCAGTACCAGTCAAGCACTCAAGGTATTTCAATTCTCTTTGTTTTTTTTATTTTTCTTTTAAATGTTCTCTTTGTTGGGTTTCTTTTTTTAAAGCTTGCATCATGTGAGAATGTTTCTTTTGTCATTTATTAAATGTATTTTGTAAAATGGAAGTTTATTGGGAATCAATAATATTTTTTTATCTTTATTTATACATTTTTATACGACGTATTTATATTTGAAGACGTTTTTCACATTCACATATAAAGAGATAACCTATTGTTAAAACATAACTCGTACGATGAAGGATTGCAAAGTATTTCATTTCTCTTTTTCTTTCTTCCTTCATGGTTCACTTTATTGGCTTTTTTTTTTTTTTTTTTTTAAGTTTGTAATATTTGAAATATGACTTCTTGTATAGTTCTTTTATTTAATATATTTTGTAATAATTCAGTTTGTTGTGAATTATTAACTACTTTATCATTATGTATATGTCTATTATTAGCATCTTTATCTAAAAACCATTTAAACATCTATAGGAAGAAAATAACTCATTGATTAAGCATAAGACTTTAATGACTGTTCTCTTGACACGTATGGATCACTATTCCTATTCAAAGGAGTGAAAGAAGTGAAAAAAAACAAAAAACAAAAAAATAAAAACAATGAGAGAGATAGAGAAAATAAATATTTGCTCTTATCGGGAAGGAAGCATATGATACCTTGTTGAGAAACACATTTGCTAGTTTCACTATAATATTTCATTACTGAAAATAGAGTTTATTTTCTCAAAAAATTAAAAAAAAAAAAACATAAACATAAACAAAAAAAGCTAAAAACAAAAAAGCCAGAGTTCACCTTGAAAACAAAGAAAGAGACTTAAAATATTTACATTTGCAGAATCCATCCAGGTCCCCTCTCTTCATGGACATCAAAGAAGCAAGGTATCTTTCCCAAATATATAAATAGCATACAAAACAGTTGCCACATAATGATTAGGTAAACCAATTAACATATTATCCTTGTTGTACTAGTGGAAAATCTGGCGTCTGAGAGTTACACAATGTCACAACAACCGGAGAGTGGAGATATTCAACCAAATGTGAGTCCCTCTTTGCAACCAAACCAGGACAATGTGCCAAGTGGTAGATCTGAGGAACAGCAGTTGTCCGAAGCCCAAATTGC
The DNA here is from genome assembly GCA_021234005.1 of Nephelium lappaceum. NCBI lineage: Eukaryota > Viridiplantae > Streptophyta > Magnoliopsida > Sapindales > Sapindaceae > Nephelium > Nephelium lappaceum. Next base: position 3,462,863 of record CM037997.1, on the reverse strand, counting down.
AGGTTTTGAATTCTGTAAGTAGCCCTTAAATAGTTTGTTTATAATTTATATTGGGATGTGCTATTTTACTTGGGTGCATGGGTGGTCTCCCATGTTGCAAGTGTGTTATAATTAAAAGAAAATTTTATTAGACAGTTATAATTTAATGTACATATACATTCATGAAAATTCTTAGGTGATATTATGCATCTTTATTTTATCTAGAAATTGTTATCAGAATTAGTTGTGATAACTATAAGTGGTGAGTGATCGGGATCACGGTTGCTCATGACAGTTCAAGAGTAAATTAATTTTGATAGAAAAAATATATAAATATAGAAAATAAATAAGTATCAGAATTATGCATTGCTTCATATATAATCTAACATTATTAAAGCAATGTTGATTGCAAAGTCATAGGAAGGCGTCACTATTACTACCAACCATTATACAATGCTGCCAAAAGAGGTGATTGGGAAAGTGCTAAGAATTTCTTCGCCCACGATCCAAATGCATTGACTGCTGGGATAACAATCACAGCACAAACAGTACTGCATGTTGCAGCATTAAGTTGCCAATGGGGATTCATCCTAAAGCTTTTGGAACTTCTATCATCTCCAGAATCAATTGCAGTGCAAGATGCAAATGGAAACACAGTCCTTCACTGTGTTGCAGCAATAGGTGGAAGCTTGGAGACTGCTGTGGCATTGGTTCAAAAGAACCCCGCTTTACCACACCTGGTCGACAATCAAGGATACGTGCCACTTCTCTATTCTACTACGGGTGGAAATAAGAAACTGTTGTGGTACCTTAGTTCGATAACCAGAGTTGAGTCTCCAAACTCTCCCTTCTTCACTCCTTCATTACCTGACATCCTACGCAGTCTAATTCAATCGGGTGATCATGGTGAGAACTAATAATAAAAGCAAGTACAACTCCGAAAAGATCACATATTCATTTTAGACTCCAACTTCGACAAACATAGTTCTATGATTAACCTTTTTTTTTTTTTGTGTTCCAACTTCAACAGGTATAGCCTTGTACTTTGTCCAAATATATCGTAACTTGGCTGTTGCCAATGATTGTTTTGGGAATTCTTTGCTCTATCATTTGGTACAAAACCCCTCATACTTTTACAGCACGAGTAATCTTGGATTCTTCGAAAGATGTATCTACAAATGTAAGTATCTTTTCCGTCAACTACTTCTTACTTAAACGTCCATGTCCTTCATTTTCCATTGGAAAACTTTTTCGTGGTTTCTTCTTGTTGGTTCAATTAGTTGTGCATGCGGAAGGGTCTCTAGCGTTGGTCACCTCACCGCAACCAGGAAGCTCCACAACTCAAGGTTTGCCAATTTCAATGTTGCTCATTTTATTCTTTAAATCAACGGACTCTCACATCAACCAAATTAATTGACAAGCATTCCTTATTCTTATGAATAGTGTTTCAACAATTCAAAAAATTACTCTGGAAAGCTATTATCCACCTGGGTAAGCAACCATACATACAACAGATATATAAACTTTAATTTAAAATTTATCCTATATTTCCATCTTCTACCAGTTGATAACTCTTGCATATTTAATCTGATATTCAATTGCAGCACCCTCTATAAAAAAGGATCAAAATGCCAAGTTCACACATGAATGTGCTGTTGAATTACTACAACGCATTTGCACACAACTTTCTAGCATGAGCTATCAGCAAATCATTGAATTTCTTCGAAATCCAATGCCACGACCAACCTTGCATTATGCCATTGCAAACGGGATTGAAGAGATTGTAGAGACCCTTTTAAATCATTTTCCAGATCTTATTTACTTCCGCGCAACACAAGAACCTAATCGAAACATGGTGCATGCTGCTATTGAGTATCGGCAAGAAAAAATACTCAATATAATAAAAAGAACTCTTTGGCAAGTACTAAGCTATTGTGTGTGCATTTACTGGAATCACAAAACACCACTCTACACTTGGCAGGGAAGTTGGTCCCTCATTTTAAATTATCTTCAGTTTCAAGCGCAGCTTTTCAAATGCAAAGAGAGCTACAGTGGTTCAAGGTACAAATTGAGATTATGTCCGATTAATTTAGCATTGAAAATCCAATTGGCTATAGGTGATTGATGAGCATAATTTATATACATTTATTACCCTTAAATATAGGTTTATTAGTCCAATTCTATGTTAAGTTTATTTTAATTAGTTGTATTTTTAGTGAAACAGGAATAAAAGAGGATTTGTGTGTTGAATGGGGAAAAAATTATCAATTTTGTCAAGTCAATCAAGGATTCAAATAATGTCCAAAATAATTGTCAAACAATTAGGAAATTGGTTGAGACAAGGAAATAAATCAATCAAGAAAAAAAGACAATTTTGGAGCAAATCAAATTTGAGTTATTTTTGAAGGGTTTGATGCATATAAAAGGAGGCTTATACATCAAATTGGGGGAGAGCCGCTGTAGCCTGAGAGCGGCTGCAACCTGAGAGACACAAAAGATTGAAAAAAGAAACAGTCGCTGAACATAGCAGGAGACAGACAGTTGTCGAATAAGCATAGTACCTATATAAATGTAATTTGAAGAGTTTATATTACAGTTCCACTTTTAAAAACAGTTAAACGAGAGAGAGAAAATAAATAAATAAATAATACTTTAAAAAAATAATAAATTAATTTTTAAAAAAAGAAAAGAAAAAAGAATTACTTGCTCTTGTCATGAAGGAAGCATGTAATGCCTTATTGAGAACGGAAATAAAAGAACTTTGAATAAGCATATAATACAATTGATGGATAAATTTGATTGATTCATCTTAACTTTTTAAAGTTAAAAGACTATTATATATATATATAGTTGTTAAAATATTGGTGAAGATTTTTTTTTTTTTTTTTTTAATGGTGGGGGAGAAGACATTAAATTAAATGAAAACTACCCACACTTTATGTTCTAGGATAAGGGTGGGACCTGAGTAGAACTTAAACCTTTCACTTCTTATAATTAAGAGAAGTGTTTAACTACTCCTACTAAGGGATGGATATGTTAGATAACATAGTGAAATTATTGTAATTACTAAACAAGAATTACTATTATTTATCTCTAAAGTTACATCAAAAAATTAGGAATTAATTTCACATTGTAAAACCAGTGTAGAGAGAATTAAAAATTAAAACTTTAATGTTAAACAATAAATAAATATACCTTTTAAAACTAATACAAAAAATGGATATATTTAGCACTAAAAATTAATATATTAATATGGTGACGTTGAGTTTGTTAGGCCCAAATATCCTGAAGAGTCTCGTCCTTGTATTGGTCCACTTCAATCGGACCAACACCAGACTCAAATATGGAGAAGTTTTATTTGCATGGTCAAGCTCAAGTGCTCCTTCAAATGTGGGTGACGAAAATACTATGGAGAGAAATTCTTTTTGCATGGTCACACAGTAAATATAAACTGAACTGTGAAGAATCTTTAGGTCTGTCATTACTTTCTCATATTAATTTTCTTAATGTATTTAAAAATGATGAATTTAGGTTGGTTTTAGAGAAATCTCAAGTCAGTACCAGTCAAGCACTCAAGGTATTTCAATTCTCTTTGTTTTTTTTTCTTTTTCTTTTAAATGTTCTCTTTATTGGGTTTCTTTTTTAAAGCTTGCATCATGTGAGAATGTTTCTTTTGTCATTTATTAAATGCATTTTGTAAAATGGAAGTTTATTGGGAATCAATAATATTTTTTATCTTTATTTATACATTTTTATACGACATATTTATATTTGAAGACGTTTTTCACATTCACGTATAAAGAGATAACCTATTGTTAAAACATAACTCGTACTATGAAGGATTGCAAAGTATTTCATTTCTCTTTTTCTTTCTTCCTTCATGGTTCACTTTATTGGCTTTTTTTTTTTTTTTAAGTTTGTAATATTTGAAATATGACTTCTTGTATAGTTCTTTTATTTAATATATTTTGTAATAATTCAGTTTGTTGTGAATTATTAACTCCTTTATCATTATGTATATGTCTATTATTACCATCTTTATCTAAAAACCATTTAAACATCTATAGGAAGAAAATAACTCATTGATTAAGCATAAGACTTAAATGAATGTTCTCTTGACACGTATGGATCACTATTCCTATTCAAATGAGTGAAAGAAGTGAAAAAAAAAAAAAAAAACAAATAAATAAAAGCAATGAGAGAGATAGAGAAAATAATATTTGCTCTTATCGGGAAGGAAGCATATGATCCCTTATTGAGAAACACATTTGCTAGTTTCACTATAATATTTCATTATTGAAAACAGAGTTTACTTTCTCAAAAAATTAAAAAAAAAAAACAAAAACAAAAACAAAAAAAGCTAAAAAAAGCTAAAAACAAAAAAGCCAGAGTTCACCTTGAAAACAAAGAAAGAGACTTAAAATATTTACATTTGCAGAATCCATCCAGGTCCCCTCTCTTCATGGACATCAAAGAAGCAAGGTATCTTTCCCAAATATATAAATAGCATACAAAAACAGTTGCCACATAATGATTAGGTAAACCAATTAACATATTATCCTTGTTGTACTAGTGGAAATCTGGCGTCTGAAAGTTACACAATGTCACAACAACCGGAGAGTGGAGATATTCAACCAAATGTGAGTCCCTCTTTGCAACCAAACCAGGACAATGTGCCAAGTGGTAGATCTGAGGAACAGCAGTTGTCCGAAACCCAAATTGCAGGTTTTGAATTCTGTAAGTAGCCCTTAAATAGTTTGTTTATAATTTATATTGGGATGTGCTATTTTACTTGGGTGCATCTGTGGTCTCCCATGTTGCAAGTGTGTTATAATTAAAAGATAATTTTATTAGACAGTTATAATTTAATGTACATATACATTCATGAAAATTCTTAGGTGATATTATGTATCTTTATTTTATCTAGAAATTGTTATCAGAATTAGTTGTGATAACTATAAGTGGTGAATGATCGGAATCATGGTTGCTCATGACAGTTCAAGGGTAAATTAATTTTGATAGAAAAAATATATAAATATCCATATTAGAAAATAAATAAGTATCAGAATTATGCATTGCTTCATATATAATCTAACATTATTAAAGCAATGTTGATTGCAAAGTCATAGGAGGGCGTCACTATTACTACCAACCATTATACAATGCTGCCAAAAGAGGTGATTGGGAAAGTGCTAAAAATTTCATCGAACACGATCCAAATGCATTGACCGCTAGGATAACAATCCATGCACGAACGATACTGCATGTTGCTGCATTAAGTTGCCAATGGGGATTCATCCTAAAGCTTTTGGAACTTCTATCATCTCCAGAATCAATTGCAGTGCAAGATGCACATGGAAACACAGTCCTTCACTGTGTTGCAGCAGGTGGAAGCTTGGAGACTGCTGAGGCATTGGTTCAAAAGAACCCTGCTTTACCACAATTGGTTGACGATCGAGGATATCCACCACTTCAAGATTCTATTTTCGGTGGAAATAAGAAATTGTTGTGGTACCTTAGTTTGATAACCAGAGTTGAGTCTCCAAACTCTCCCTTCTTCATTCCTTCATTACCTGACATCCTACGCAGTCTAATTCAATCGGGTGATCATGGTGAGAACTAATAATAAAAGCAAGTACTACTCCGAAAAGATCACATATTCATTTTAGAGCTCCAACTTCGACAAACATAGTTCTATGATTAACCTTTTTTTTTTTTTGTGTTCCAACTTCAACAGGTATAGCCTTGTACTTTGTCCAAAAATATCCTAACTTGGCTGTTGCCAATGATTGTTTTGGGAATTCTTTGCTCTATCATTTGGTACAAAACCCCTCATACTTTTACAGCACGAGTAATCTTGGATTCTTGGAAAGACGTATCTACAAATGTAAGTATCTTTTCCGTCAACTACTTCTTACTTAAACGTCCATGTCCTTCATTTTCCATTGGAAAACTTTTTCGTGGTTTCTTCTTGTTGGTTCAATTAGTTGTGCATGCGGAAGGGTCTCTAGCATTGGTCACCTCACCGCAACCAGGAAGCTCCACGACTCAAGGTTTGCCAATTTCAATGTTGCTCATTTTATTCTTTAAATCAACGGACTCTCACATCAACCAAATTAATTGACAAGCATTCCTTATTCTTATGAATAGTGTTTCAACAATTCAAAAAATTACTCTGGAAAGCTATTATCCATCTAGGTAAGCAACCATACATACAACAGATATATAAACTTTAATTTAAAATTTATCCTATATTTCCATCTTCTACCAGTTGATAACTCTTGCATATTTAATCTGATATTCAATTGCAGCACCCTCTATAAAAAAGGTTCAAAATGCCAAGTTCACACATGAATGTGCTGTTGAATTACTACAATGCATTTGCACACAACTTTCTAGCATGAGCTATCAGCAAATCATTGAATTCTTCGAATCCAATGTCACGACCAACCTTGCATTATGCCATTGCAAACGGGATTGAAGAGATTGTAGAGACCCTTTTCAATCATTTTCCAGATCTTATTACGTCCCCATAAAACAAACACCTGATCGAAACATATTGCAAGTTGCTATTGAGTATCGGCAAGAAATGATAGTCAATGTAATAAAAAAGGCCTCTGTGACAGCTACCAAGCATTTGTGTGAACGCTTACTGGAATCAAGAAACACCACTTTGCACTTGGCAGGGCAGTTGGCCCCTGATTTTAAACTATTTTCAGTTGCAGGCGCAGCACTTCAATGCAGAGAGAGCTGCAGTGGTTTAAGGTACATGTTGAGATTATGTCCAATTAATTAGCATTGAAAATTAAGTTGGCTATAGCTTGTAGGCAATTACAATAATCCTTAGCTATTACCTTTAAATTGTGAATTGATTTTTAAATTATCATCGTCTACTATTAATCATTAAATTTACAAGAGTTATTAAATATATCCATGTGCAAGTAACTAATCCAAGCACACTACATTTATTAGGTAATATCTATACATGCACAGGGACGTACCGCCTACCCTAGCCTATCTAAAAAAAATTATATTATATTATATTATATATATATATATATTTGAAATAAAAGGCACTTTTAATATATATGTTATATTTATTTTAAATTATGCTATATAAATATAACATAATTTATATATTATGTTATTTATTTTATATTTATTTTAATATTATATTTTAAATCATATATATAATTTATGTTATATTTATTTAAATTATATATATTTCATTTATTAATTTTTGTGATATAAAAAAAATACATAATTATTCCAAATATATATATTTTATTTATCAATTTTTGTGATATAAAAAATGCATATTTATTCCAAACCTATTGAATGTATTTTTTTAATTTATATTTATATTTATATTCAAATATTGTATTAGTAATAACTTTATTTCATTCATTACATGTGAAATTTTATTTAAGGTTTCCAGATTTTACTCTTTTATCACAAATTGTATAATATATTATTTAAATTTAATATATTTGATGTTTCTCCTAACATACTTTTTAATTTAAAATATGGTAGTATTTATAAATTATGATTATCAAAATGAAAATTTTCTATATTAAAGAAAGATTATTGATATCATAACATTAAGTATAATTCATATTTGATAAATTTTATTATTTAAATATTATGTTCAATCTTTTTACTTTATTTTTATTAACATATTTATTTATGATATGAACTTTGAGGGATAAAACTTATTATATCTCCTTTAACTAGGTACATCTATATTTTTTAATTTATAAAATATTTTCATACCATTAGAGTTTAATTAAAAAATTTATTTTAACCCACCCTAGTATCAAATCCTGATTACGTCTCTATACATGCATATAGTACTACTTGATGAGACTTAATGATGTTATGATATTAGATTAAATAATATCAGTTAGCTTATCAAATATAAGTGTTCTATCATTTATGATTTTATGTATATTTAGTTTTGTCCAATGTTGTGTAGGAGGTGGAGAAAATGAGCTACCCTGTTTTTAAGGAATATAAAAACGATAATAATCAAACACCAAAAGATGTTTTTAGGAAAGAGCACGAGCAATTGGCTGCGAAAGGAGAGAAGTGGATGAAAGGCACGGCCAATTCTTGCATGCTCGTTACGACACTCATTGCCACCGTACTGTTTGCTGCAACTTTTACTGTACCAGGAGGGAACGTAGAAGGCAAAGGGTTTCCAATTTTTTTACGGACGAATGCATTCATATTATTTGCTATCTCAAATGCATTAGGTCTGTTTTCTTCTTTGACATCCTTATTAATGTTCTTAGCAATTTTAACTGCACGATATGCGATAGATGACTTCCTTGAATCACTACCAAAGAAGTTAATTATAGGTCTTGGCTCTCTTTTCTTGCCATAGCCTCCATGATAATAGCTTTTGGAGCAGCTCTTACTATAGTACTTAGCGAGAGATGGCAATGGGTTTTTGTGCCAATTACTATACTGGCTTCTTTTCCGGTGGCAATATTTGTGATGCTACAACTTCCCTTGTTTATCCAAATGGTTCGATCAACTTACGGATCCGGCATGTTTCACCCTTGGCCATCAAGAAGTTAAAATAAATTTCAATTTATATATTTTGTATGTACGTGGCTTGTGAGCTCTATTAAATAATTTGTTTTATATATTGTGGATTTATGATCTTACTATGTGCAATCTTAAAAGCTCATATAGAACATGAAGGGGTGTAAGGGACTTTGAAAGTCTTTTACTAACTATTGAGTGTTTGTATTCATTCCACCACAAACACTTATCTTGGACAACTTTAATTTTTTTGGGGAAATTTTATACTAGAAAACTTTAGAAATGTTTCGGAAAATGTCTCACACTAGAAACTCTGACTTTGTCAATATTATTTTACTTTGAATTATCATATAAGTGCGAACATTTCCCCTGGAACCTTGAGCTTTTCTTCCAATGTATAATAATTTTTCCAGAAAATTTTATGAAATGTTGTTGTAGAAATAAATATTTTCAAGAATAATGTTTTCAAAACTGTTTTTTCCATAACTATTTTCAAAAACATTTTTGTGAAGAAGTTTTTATTCAGAATCATATGAACGTTTGACAATTGCGAAGCTAAATCATCCACATGGAACCCAATTCAACAATTGGGCATAAATTATTGGATCCCTATATCACATATGAGCTTCAAAATCATTTGACATAAAATTTGTAATTTGATTTGCTGAATTATTTTATGATTATATCCCTTTAGTTTTTTTTTTTTTTAATATTTTTTCCTTTTCTGAAGAAGTTTTCTGTCTATAAACGTTTTTGTCAGACATGTTTTTTGCCTAGCAACATTTCATTCGGAAACTTTAGAAATAATTGTAGATTTAAGATTTAAATATGTTTTTTTAACTTAAAACATCTAATTCTAATAATTTTTTGTTAGAAAGGTTAGAAATATTTGTACATTTGGATTTAGGAACTTATTTATTTGGGAATACTTTGTTTAGAGGAGCTTGTTTGATCCTTTCTTTGAGATAACAAGATTAACACTAGACATTCGAAATTATATTTCAATTACATGCTTTTCAAAGGGGTTGAATTCACATTTTTATTTGGAGAGGTTATAAGACTAAAATAAATTATTTAAAAAGAGTCAAAATTGAAAAAATAAAACATAGAAACTAGAAACTTAGGTAAAAATTTGTAATATTTTTTTTAAGATAAACTTTCAATTTTTAAAGTCAGGGGCCATCGTGGCCTCTATGGGCCTCCTTGCCTCCGCCACTCAGTGTCCTAAAAATCATCGATTTCTGATGATTTTCCAGCGATAAAATGCTGACCGACATCTTGCCAGTTCAGTAAGGACCAAATTGGTGGCTAAAATTGGTGGACCAAATAATCATTTGAGTCGTCCGAGTACTCGGCCGAATCGGTCAAAATCAACCGAATCGATTACAATCAGATCTGGAATATCAACCGAAAAAAATTAAAAAAAAAAATTGACAAATCTGAATCTCCCAACATCATCATTCGAAGTCATCAATCATACTCACAAAGATTGAGAAAAAGAAATTGAAAAATCAACACAACAAAAAATGAAAAATCAACAAAACAAAATCAACATAAAAACTATTAAAAATCACGGGCACCGACGAAGGTCAGAGAGGAAGAAGAAGTGGAGGAGGAGGTGGTAGCGGTCCTAGAGAAGAGGCCGGCAACAAAGGAGGGAGAGAGGAGAAAGAGAGAGAGTGGAGGATGGTGGTCGGTAGTCGGTTGAGTGAGAAAATGAAGTAGGAAATGGTGGCACCGAAGCAGAGGAAGCTGGCGAGGGAGGAAGGAGAGAGAAGAAAGAGAAAGAGTGAAAGAGGGTGTTGTATGGCGATCATGAGAGAGAGAGAGAGGAGGCTGATGTGTGTGTGTGTGAGAGAGAGAGTGAGAGAAAAGAGGTTGATATGTGATTAGGTTAGTGGAAATTCATATATATATGATGGACAATCACACAAACCCCCTCAGATTAATAAAATTATAAGATTATGTAAGTTTTGACCCCTGATGTTTAAAATAATATCAATTTATGTCATCAGATTTCAAAAATAATAATTTTCTCCCAAAACAGTACCTACCAGTGTTCTAAAAAACGTAGATTTTCAGCAATTTTTCGGCGATAAAACTTTGACCGGCACCTTGTCGATCCAATAAGGACCAGATCGGTGGCTAAAATCGGTGGACCGAATAATTGTCTGAGTCGCCCGAGTACTCAACTGAATCGATTACAACTAGATCAGGAAAATCAATCCATAAAAATATTTAAAAAAAAAAAAAGAAATGACAAATCTGAATCTCTCAACATCATCATTCGAAGTCATCAATCATACCAACAAAGATTGAAAAAAAAAAAAAGAAAAATCAACACAACAAAAAATGAAAAATCAACAAAACAAATATTGAAAATCACAGGCACCGCCGAAGGTCAGAGAGGAAGAAGAAGTGGAGGAGGAGGTGATAGCGGTCCTAGCGAGGAGGCCAACAACAGAGGAGGGAGAGAGGAGAAAAAGAGTGTGAAGGATGGTAGTCGACAGTCGGCTGAATGAGACAATGGAGGAGGAGGTGGTGGCACCGAAGCGGAGAAGGCCGACGAGGGAATAGGGAGAGAAGAGCAAGAGAGAGAATGGATGAGGGTATTGTGTGGTGGCCGTGAGAGAGAGAGAGGGGTGCTGATATATGAGAGAGAGAGAGAGAGAGAGAGAGAGCGAGGAGGCTGATATGCGATTAGGTTAGTGGAAATTCATATATATATGATGGACAATTACACAAACCCCCTCAGATTTAATACAATTATAATATTATTTAAGGTTTGACCCCTGATGTTTAAAATAATATCAATTTACGTCATCAGATTTCAAAAAATAATAATTTTCCCCCAAAACAATACTTGCCGATTAATTACTGAGTAACTGATAAATCGCTAACCGTTATCTCACCGGTCGATTAGTGATTAACGATTTTTGGAACCTTGGCACTTACCAATTAATTATCGAGTAACCGATAAATCGCTAACCGCTACCTCATCGGTCGATTAGCGATTAACGATTTTTAGAACCTTGCCACCACTAGTTTTCCATAAATTCTCTCCATTTCGATTTTTATCTATGACATGTTTTCAAGTATCCAAGACATAACAGCATATATGGACAATATCAACAACAACAACAAAAACAGAAAAAAGCAGCGTATATGGACCAAGGCTTGGCAAAATTATTTGGGTTAAAATTTAAGAGGATGTTTTAAATATTTTTAGCAATTTTCAAAATGCGATTGATAAGGTATTCCCAACCTGTTTTCAAATTAATATAAAGGTTCATATAAAGGAAAAGAAATTCATGTTTATTCTATAAGAAAAAAAAAAAAAACCTGTGTTTGCCTATAGTTTATTATATTTTTAAAGCTAGCTAGGAATCGAATTCACAATCAATGAAAGCAACTTTAAAGTTTGGGAGTTTGTGGCATTTATTATGTTTACTATAAACAAACGGATTGTGCCCAGTATTTCAATCCACAAACATCCTTGACAAAATGTGTGATAAATAAAACCTTATAGATAATGGAGTTGGATATCTCAAAAAAAAAAAAAAAGATAATGGAGTTGGATTGAATTTCAATAGGCCCTTAGATGTAGGACCAATTCTATCGGGAATTTTGGATATGGCTCTCATTGAGGTCCTTATTAATATGTGGCAATCCAATCCCAACAGAGAAGATAAGTGACCCTTTTTCCTACCTTTGATTTTTGCATGCCAACTTATGGGGTTTAAAAAAAAAAAAAAAGAAATTGGTATATATAGTGTGGAATTGATTTAAGAGTTTTTTCTTTTCAACACTAAAAAAAGTGTGAGTTTTGAAATTAAAAATGAAAAAAGAAGTTAATTTTTTTTTCAATTTCATTAGTTCGTTTATGAACTATTTCGTTGTTCACAGATTAGTATTAATTAGTAAACAAAGAAAATTATTCACTTGCAAACTAATGACACAAAAAAAAAAAAAAATTGAACTCTTATTTTGTACAAATTTCAAAACTCGGGCTTCTTTTAAATTATATACTGGAATCTTTTGAGTATCTAATAAATTTAGAATGCTTTTTGAGAAGTATTTGTGTAAAACATTTCAATTTCATTCGCTAAACTCAAAAAATGCTTCCCAATTAGTTTCATTTAGTCCAACTAGCTAGATGTTACAACTATATTTAAGAGTTTTGTTATCATTATCGAAAGATTTTTTAGACATATATGAAACAAATTATCTATTTCCTAACATTTAACATATATAGAGAAAAGGTTTTAGAATTTGATAATCACTTGTAGCAACCCACAAGTGTTTCTTCACATACATTGTTAGGAGTTTTAATGGAAAAATATCCTTACTAAAAAAAGTTTCCTTAAAAAAAAAATCCCAACAACACATGAAAATAAAAACAGATTTATTATTCAAAAGCAATTTTATAATACTAAAAGTACTCTATTTACCTTATTTTTTAACCATTACATGATTGTTCTTTAGTAAGCATAATCAAATTAAATAGTCTACTTTCTCATAATTTCTTGTAAATGTCCATTATATTATTGATTGATGATAAATGATAATGAGAAAGCACTTCTTTACAATTAATAAGCCGAAGTGTCATCCTCATCCTCCAATACCAAAAAGCCACTTCTAATTATTGAAATTATTAAACACTAGAGCTTATACTTAGCTCAAATAGCTTACATTAATTTGTACGCATATTCAATCATTTTGTTTTTTATTTTTTATTAAAGTAGAGTGATCAAGAAAACTATCTGGTGACATAGAGGCATGCTCTTTTTAAAGATTGAAAGGTACACATGAGGATATCGAGCAACAGTGAGCTTGGACCCATTAGATATTACGTTATTCTTTTTCTCTTCTTTTTTTCTCTATTGGTTATTGACATTAGGTCAAAACATTATCAAAACTAACTCAAATATGACTTTAAAGTATAGTCCAGAACTCTACTTTCAGAAATGAGAGAGGATAATCCACATAACGTGGAAAAACTATCCACATATCAAGTGGGAGGGATGCACTTTGAACCCAGTACTTGATATAGGTGAGAGGTGATGTTAAACCACTGAACCACCCCACTTTACGCCACGTTATTCATATTAATTTGTATCTTATAAAATGTGGCATTTAAATCTAGTTTCAAAATTCTCTCTCTCATTCTTTCAAATCACACCATGTCTAAACAATAGTCTTAAGTAACAAGTTATTTATCTCGAAAACTTTATCAACTACAAATGTTTAGTACAGTTTTCAAGAATATATGTACATATATAACTTATGATATCTACTGAAGTTAGACATCATCAATAAAATGGTTGTAAATGGTTGTGGCTTTTGGGATGACAGCGATTAAGTTTTTTTTAAAATTTTTTTCATAAGTAAATATATACATAGTGTTAAAGTGTATACTTAAGTCACAGATTAATACCTTGAAAATTGGGGAAAAAACTTTAAACAACCAATGAATGAACTCATTTACTTTCTTATCTGTTTTTCCTACTTTCATTGTTTGTTTGTGTTGTAAACCTGTGCCCAAACATATACATGATAAAAATTTGTTAGAGCTAGGAGAATTTAATGCGGATTGCGTACTTTCAACTTATTTATAAAGACTTTTGTTGCACATATGGAGGAAAAAAAATTTTATGAGACTGTCTCACATTTAATATAGTAATATGGACCAATGGAAAATATAATAAAAAAGGAAAAAAACCAATAGGAAAGGTAAAGAAAAAAGAAATGACATTATTTTATTGGTTCGTCTCACCATATAAACTATGAGGCAGTCTCAATAAATATTTTTTCCATATGGAGAGGGATATATGAGATGCAATGTGTTAGCTTGGTGGAGCCAATTGACATTAATGGCTGGAATATTGACCAAAAGGTGAACCACGTTCAAAACATGGGTTTGGTCCTATCTCAACCAACAAACAAACAAATGAGAAAGCAGGTGCTAGGGTTGCTAAGTTGGATTTCAATGATATATACATCAATTAAATTGATCCAACAAGTTGAAGTCTCGAAACTTGCAAATTGTATTAAGTCTGTGAATTGATATGATAACGGTGGTTCAAAAACTTATCTCCCAAGCCTTGTTCCAAAACTAAGTAATTCAAATTATTTTGAAATTTATCATAAACGATTTTCTAAGATTCTGGAACTAAAACCCATAAGAAAAATGTTTGTTGAAATCCATTATATGATTCAATTCCCTTATCTAATTAAAGATAAAAAGAAATGAAATAAGGAAAGAACAATAACGTGTTATAGAGATAGTTACATTATCTAAATGTCAATTGATTTCTAATGGGAATCACAACCGCAGTCAAATAAATCGGTTGCAAATTGTTGTTGTTCCTCAATAGGAGAACTAAATGACAATTTGTTAAAAAGAATAAAAGATTGGTAAAATATCAGCATCAAGAGATGGAGACATTTAAATATTTATGGGTTATGGCTTTGCGTAAGCTGTCAAAAATTGTGGATTTGAGAGTACCTTATACACTTTATTTTGATCATTAAGCTTGAAAGCAACTTATCATAACAAATAATTAAAAAAAAAAAAAGCCTTCATTATTCAATTTTTTTAGTGAAATTTATTAGGATAAAAGGTTGGCAAAAAAATTATAAATTATTTAATTTGATTCATAGTTTTTTTTCTCTAATTTAGGAACATAAAATTCCTGAATAATGGATTTATTTATAATGGTAGTTATATATATATATATATATATATATATTTGGTATAAGTTCCATTACAACTTAAAAAAAAAAAGTTCTTCTTCGGTTATATTTTATCTTTTTTCTCTCATTATCAATAATATATTCCTTCCTCCGTTACGATTATAGTAACCATGATGATAACAATGATAATGACAATGACAATGACTAGGATTGTAAAGATGATGAAAACGAAATTCCCAATATCTTAAGCAAAGTTACTCATGCACGAAAATATTCAATGAAATCTTAGGATATAATAGAAATAAAAGATAAACACTTAAATTTGCTTATGCAAAAGCATTTCAGTTAAAGTGATAATCTTATTGTTTTTTAATTCTGTCAATAACTTTATTAATTAATTTTCAATTTTGTATGACGACCAAAGAGTCCAAGTAATCACTTAACTATTAAGCAATTGTATAATTTAATTAAAGATATCACTTAGGTTTTGAATAGAATTGCCGTCTAAAACTTGATGACGAAATAAACAAAATATGTTTAGTGTTTTAGGCACTTGTCAATTAATTTGCTTTTTTGTTATAAAATATTGAGAGTATGACCTCATGAATCTTATTTAAATATTTGGAGCTTTCTTGGTTGTCTTAAACACAATTTATATGTTCTTGATTATTTTATCAACTTCAAATTAATAAAATATATATATATATATATATATATATATATAAGCTGAGATGTCTAAATAATCTCGCAAATTTAATTAAAAAAAATATTATCACATAAGAAACAAAACTTGATCATTTTGCTATCAAAAAATTCAAATAAATTCTTAATTTTAAAAGAGAAATATAATAAAAATAGAAAACTAGCACAATCTTTCAATTTTCCTTTTTTCAAATTTCACTTTTCTTGGTTGAAAGCAACATCATTATAGGGGTACTTCGCCCAAAAAAAATGAATGATATTGAAGAGATTGAATATCCTGGAACGTTGCTATGTTGGTACAAGCACACACTCAAAGGCCAAAATGGGCCTACAAGTAAACAGTCCAATACCTAACAAAACCCAAAGATGGCCCACAAATTCTCTTGAAGAGGTTCAGTATTTCTGACCACTATTGTTGTGGATTGAGTAGATGGACCTACCAAGGCCATGGATGATGATCATGAAGCTAGAAGATGTTGACATCAATGGCTACCCAAATTGGGCTATGTGGCATGCTCATCCACAATAAAATTTCTCTATAGCTTCTTTTTCCAGTTCTGTTTCTTTTTGGCTACTCAAATATTCTATAGATCTTTCTTGTAACATCATGTTTATGGCTCATGTCCTATGTCACTCCATGGTCCAACAAATTTTTTATGATGTGTCCTCCTCATCTTCTTTTGTCCAAAAATTCATGTAACAATTGATTACAAATAGCAAAAGTCGACAATGGGGAGCTATATTGAAACTCTATCGGGTCAAAGATTGATTGGTTCTTATTACCTTAATCAAACATCACACAGTTTCAGTTTCTTCAATATCGTATAATATAATATCAACTATATTGAATTGAATTGGATTATCAATATTATTACAATAAAAAATTAGGGATGTAATACATTAATCAAAGCTTAGTTTATAGAAGTTAATGAAACCAACAAGTGTTGAACATTTTGAATTAGATTGATCGATTTAAATTTAAGATTTGATTCTGTCGAACCCAATGTAAAACTATGAGATAAAATATCATAAGAAAAAAAGTGGCTATGAACATAACATTAATCAACTGAAAAAAAAAAAAACAAACAAAACAAAAAATAAAAAACAAAAAAACGAATTATATTACATACATTGAATCATAACAAATGTACGTGATAAATTCATTAAAAAAGAATAAAGAAGATTTGTAAAAAAATAATATTTTGGAGTTGGGCCTGAATGAGTCCAGAGGAGAGCAGTCATGGGGTCCAATATGAGGTAAAAGAGAAGTGTTGACGTCTAAAAGACAACCAGCTGTGGTTGTCGTTGACAAAATAATTTTGACACTCCAAAGGAATTCTAACCGAGGACCCCCCACATCAAAAGAATCACTAGAAAAAAATAAGAAAAATGGACCCAATGAAGGCAGAGAATATAACTGATTGTAATGTAAAGACAGAGTATAAGACCAAGAAAAATACTACTGTGATTTGACCAAAGAATAGGAAACTTTGATGCGGAGGTCCGATCGCTGTAAGCCTACATAACGTATTTAATCTATTCATATCATATCATATGATATAAAAGTTATATATAAATCGTATTTTCTATATAATATAATGTAACTGAGTTGTAATTTACATACATATGTATATAAAAATTATTGAAAGTCACGTTTTCGAGAGTATAGCAATCATTTTATAATTATGGGTGATTAGTTCTACTTCTATAATATTACTGAACCTGTATGATAGCAGGATCAATTTTTGAACATGGGATGAGAATTAGTAGACTTGCACCTGAGTAGATAAATGTAAAAGTACATATTTATATGGACCAAGTTTTGGATCTTGGCTTTGGATTTATTGCTTGGTTAGATAAGGCAGGAGTGGCGAAGAACAGAAACAATACCCACATAATTACACACAAGATAAAATAATAACAAAAACACTTTTTCTAACCAAATATTTTTTAAATGGTATACATGCTAAGAAAAGAAATCAATCCAAAAATTTGAATTCCTTGATGTGTGTATTAATAATTATTAGACAATTAAATATTATTATTAAGCATTAATAATATTAATGTATGATAAATCTTTTGCAACACAAACTAGCAGAGATTTAAGTTTTATTATTATTATTTTTTTTATAGAGTATATAAGAAATTTATCATTCAATTTTTTGAGCAAAGCAAAGATAGAACTTTCACCACAAAAATCACATTTTGGTTGAAGATAATGACACCATTGAACACCTCTTAAAAAGAATTCACATGTTGTTTGATGGATGTGACAAAATACTAGAATTTACATTTTTTCGTTTTAGCAGAAGCTTAGAAGACAGTGAACTGACATGGACTCTTTTCATTTGCAATTCATGCCGACACTCATCAAGTAGTGGCTTGTGTTCTAGTTCATCATGTTACTTAAACCAGAATCATTATAATTATTATCAGTTACAAATTTATGAATTATCGATTATATATAAATAATAAATTGTAATGACTTGATTTTATTAACGTTAGTTTTAAGTTTGTAATTCATTGATTATATATAAATAAATATGAAAATATATACATATTTAAAAAATATTAATGTATTAAAAGTTGTATACGCATCATGTTCACGCATTTTCTTTATATAAAATGCAATTAAATAATTCTCAAACAATATTCTCCTAAATGATTGATAATTAACTTAAATATAATTAATAGTATTTTAAACAAAACTATTATGGCCCCTTCCATTAATAATTCACATTGTCTCATCCAGCATTTCACTTCCCAACCCAAAATCTTAAACCAAAAAATGATAAACAAGTTCCAGATTTGTTGCCAATGATTTCTTTTTTTTTTTTTTTTGAAGATTTGTTGCCAATGATTTCAATTCCCTAATTTAAAGAAGAAAAATTGGCCAATAATTGACAAAAAAAAAAAAAAGTGAAATATTTCAATGCAATGCTTTCTCATAATATGAAAGGGCTTTTGAATTTTGACGATGAAACATGCTCTGTGATTGTTGTTGAGATGGCGATGATCAAACACATTAGCTGGCTGTCTGATCTTGTGTTTTTAAAAATCAATATTTATGGTGGAAGATGATAAGGTGGGGTCATGGATCAAAGTACTTAGTAGATCACAACTAATAAACAACTATAATGGATCAAAAAAGACCAAAGTAGCCATTTTCTTTTATAGTATTAATAATATATGGTATTAATAAATAATTCAATGTTTTTCTTTATTTATTTCCTAATGTTTGATTAAAATACTTATAGTTATATATAAAATGTGTTTTCTAAATGTTGAAATTACTTTTTAAGTTTATTTTATATATTTTATTTTTTATTTTTTTAAATGAAAATAAATTAAGCTATAAAAATACTTGGATTTTTTTTAATAAATATTGTATACACATATCAATAAATAAATAAATAATTTATACATTTACTTTTAATATAGGTTTTTTATTAGAACATTTCCAAAAGTACTCAAAAGTATTATACGAAGTAAAAGTATATAAAATTAAACACTTCTTGGAAACAAAAAAAAAAAAAAAAAAAACTCCCGTGGATGCTTCTCTAGGAAGTCCATCAAACATTTCTTCAATAAATATTATAGGATAAATAATCTCAATTTTTATTTTGGAAAATATAAAAATATAAAATGGTTTAGGATAACTATTAACATAACACATCAAAAAAATAATAATTAAAGATTAGTTAGAGAAATTATATATTTTAGTTTTACATATGGATGACATTGATTATAGTAGCAAAATACTTTGTATTCGTTGATGAAGCTAAATACATATGTATTTAGTTGGCCATTTGATTCAGCACTATTTAATAGATGTAATTCAACACTATTAAGTTATAAGTAGAAATACCAAATAATCTTTTAGGTTAAAGGCCATTTGATTCAAATTTGTACCCAAAATTGGCCCAAAAGACACGAAAACCTAAATTAGGGTTTATTTGTTGAATAAAATCCGAACATTTAAATATCCATGTAATGTAATTCAATTGAATAAAAAAAGTGTGCAGAATTAGCAACCCACAAATTTGATTTCCTGATCCAAATTATTAATATGGTTAAATTAAAAGTTCTAGAAATTAGTATAAGCATCTAAAATAGGGTTTTGCTACCTTACTAATTTAAGTAAAATTACCTAATAAGAATATTCAATAATAACTTTTTAATTAGTTGTAAGATTCTTCAATAATCATCCTTACAATCAATCCAAGGTCATTATTGAAAAAAATGGTTTTAAGTAACTCTATCTAAACTAGTAAGTTGGCAAAATCTCTAAACATATGTCAAATATATTTTATACAAACAATATTAATTATATTCTTTTAAAGCAAACTTTTTTATACTAACAAAATTAATTATATTCCTTTAAAACAAACTTTCATATACTAAAGAAAATTAATTATATTCCTTTAGAACAATTTTCCTATAATAAAGAAAATCAATTATATTCCTTTGAAACAAATATGCTAACTTTAGTGTTCTTTTTTATTTCTCTTACACATAAATTCTTAACCCCACACTCTAACCCTAATTTTATACTTTATCAAGAAAAAGAAAAAACACTCATGGCTCAAGGTTGAAGCCACCAAATTTACTATCAAGAATTTATCATATATTTAGGTCAGCCTTTACTTTTAAAATGAATGAAACATGAAAATTTGAAAGAAACAAATGTTTGCATTTAAAAAGAATTAGAGAGTCATTTTATATGTGTAAAAATCCATAAACTTTTTTTTGTATTTTTTGTAGATTTTCTTTAGGAGCATTTATAGAATTTTATTTGCTTTATTTTTAACTAAGAAAGGAAAAAGAAAATTGTTTCCAAGTACAAAACTAATAGTATGTCATTTTTTGTGCTTTTGTTTAAGAATAGAGTAAATTACAAATTAGTTACTCAATTTAAGATGAAATTAACTTTATAAGTCTATTATAAATTATTTATGTGCCGTTAGTTTAGGTTAGTCAACAGTAATTTCAACACATTTAGAGGTATTTTTATCTTTTGACTGTATTTTAATTTTATATAATTTAAAAATATATATGTTTTTAATATTTAAAAAGCAAACCGAAAAAACTAAAAATAAATTTAAAAATTTTTAAAATATATATATATATATAATCAAGCCAGCATTTCCAGATGCTCATCTGGGTTATGCATCTGCAAACAAAGAAAAATAAAACACGTCTTTTCGTCTTCCTCTTGACAACAACCACAACTCTTCTTGTCTTCCTCCTCCTAAACCATCCATCTCTTCCCTCACTTTAAACTTCTTCTTCAACCACAACCACCACGACCACCACCACCAACAACAAACAAATCCAATTTCTCTGCAAACAAGGCAACCTCAAACCACAAACAACCAACATCAATGCTGCCAAATTTCTGGGTTTAAAATAAAAAATTAGATGTTCTTCATCTGGGTTCGACGAACCCAGATGAAGAAACATCTTCATCTAAAACCCAATTTGGGTTGATAAAACACAATTATCATTCATGATTATTGTTGATTTGTTGGTACATATATTTATTACCTTTTGAATAATATCTTCATTAGTAGACACCCTTTGAATAGAATTGATATTATTGATTGGCTGATGAACAACATATAATCACATGATCAATCAATTTTTCCTGAAATTTATCAATAGACTAGGCATTTCTCGCAGGCATTTCCTCGAAAAGTTTGTATGCACTATATACAGGCAACATTTGCTATAAACACTAATCAAACTCCCAACATAAACATTGGTAGCAAACCCACATTGTATCGCCAAGCAATGGTATTGAATACCACCACCTGAGTTGCATGTAGACCCACATGAACTCACAGCGATGGATAAAACACTAGCATCTAGTCTCGGTCCTTTGTCGTGTACATTAAAATGCGTAGAATCAAATTCTTCTCACTAACAACAGAAGATTTGAGTATTTCATCAAGCACATTGGACAACCCAAGAGTTGAATCCGAAGAAGCAAAATCATGGGTACAATGCTTTGCATTGTTTGAATCTGTTTGTAGAAAGTCCTGAATAAGACGGAGATAGAGTTGGCTACTTGCACGGGGTCGTGTTTTAGGGGATACAGTGGATGTGGAAGAAGAAGAGGAGGAGGCCGGCGATGGATGGGTAAGAATAAAATTATTTTATTTTATTTTATTATATTTGATCTCCACCGTCCACATAGACGGTGCAGATCAGCCTTCTTTGTACAAGTTTTAAAAAAAATATATTTTAATTTATTTTTTTCGAGATAAATTTTAATTTAATTTTTAACTTACTTGTTTAATTTTATTTATGTTTCAAGCGTATCATGATCCCTTCCTTATTTGGCTAGGGCAACTGTTCAAATTAACTATCTTTTACTAATAAAGAATAGTCAAATTATAATAAATTTATAAAGTTTATTTGGTTGGTAAATAGTTTCAACTATATAGCTAATTTGTGATTGAGTAATATTAACATTTTCAAATATTTGATTTAAATTCATATCAAAATGATGTGATATATGAGTTATCATGATCTTATTAATTATTACATAATCTCATGATTTATAAGATTTTGATAATTTATATATCATATTATTTAAATATAAATTTAAATAAAATATTTAAAAATTTTAACATTATTTTTTATAATTTGCTTTTAAGAATAATTTTATCATATAAATATTTTTAAAATTTGGTATTTTGATCATTTTCATGAGTGGTCATAACGTTTTCCATCAAAATATCAAGTTCATTACTTTCCTATTTCGTGTACCCTATCCTCTCATTTATTTTTGTACTTCGTGTACCCTGTCCTCTCATTCATTTTTGTACTTTTCGGCTCTTCTCCCTTGATTGTTTACCTCTCTTTTCTTTTTTACGTATTATAAATACTAATATCACAATCGAAATCTACTAATATATATTTTAAAATATGATCCCAAATATAACTTTTGTAAATTAAAAGAAAACATTCACACATAAATAAAAAATTATCACAACATAAACCCACGACAAGTGAGAGGTAATGTTGGATCTTCGTCTCTTTAAGGTAAAGTAAGGAAGAGTAATGTCAATTGCATCATGTACAAACGAGCTGTTTATCCCCATTCATATTTTATTTTCCTTTATATTTTACAAAAGGTGTGACAATTAATGAAATCCTTTTCTGGTTGTTCGTCATGTTAAAGTGGGACAACGATTTGATTGAGGAAATTAAGACATGAAGTAAGTTATATAATTATCGTACGTCAATCTACATCAGAAAATAATTGAAAGATGAATTTTAATGAGTAATTAATTTATTGTCAGTTATTGACAACACATATCATACAAAGCAGATAATAATATTTATGATGTTTGTAAAATGTAATGTACTATGTCAAAAATATATATTTTTTTTTCCTGTGAGCCGAGCACGTATTAATTGCACCTACTGACAGTAGACAACAATATTTAACCGCACATTTCATAGGAAGTAGATGAGAGGAAGCATAAACAGGATCTTACTGAAAGCCACGTCCACATGTTCAACAAACCAACTATTCCACCTCACTTCCAAGCTAAAGTGATTCTGCATATTTCCATAGATTCTAACGATGGAATTTAAGTTATATAGCATATATTTTACAAATATAGAAGTAAAAATAAATGTCTTTTGTTTCAAAAAAAAATCTTTTATTATAATAATAAATATTAAAATTATATAATAATTATAAATTTCGATAAATCTTAACAGATTTATAATATATTACATTTCAGCTTACACCTAACAGATATTAAATTAACAAAGTGAATTATCTCCATGAGTCAATATATTTAGATGGCACAACTATCTAGTTGTCTATCTTTTAAAGTCACACACGTGCACACACGATGTGCCATCTAGTTGTCTATCTTCTAAAGTCACACACACCCATGCGCGGACATGTATATAAGGTTCTTTTGAATATACTCGGGTTATAAATACATTTAACAAAAATAAATAAATAAATAATTATAATTTAAAATTATCGATTATAATTTATTATATATTTATTATATCTAATTATAACTATATTAGTCAGATTACATTTACAACAATCGACAGACAGAATCACATTTATTATTTATAGTAAGACATGTTTAATTGTAATAAGATATAATAACAATATAATAAATTTCAATCAGCAATTTTAGAATATAATCACTTATTATTTTTGTTAATTGTATCGTTATCTCATGTGTTTTGTAGAATGTACATATATATAGAGGTCGTCTATAATATAATTGAGTATCGATACATCTGAACTGATTATATTTTAAAATTATAATTATATTTTATTACAATCATACATGAGTTCAAGTGTATTTAGATTTAAGTGTCGTCTATAATACATTTGGATATCAATATACCTGAACTGATTACATTTTAAAATTACTAATTGTATTTTTTTACATCTGATTACAAGTAAATATGTTTGATTATAACTAAACATGGTTATTATTGTAAATATGATCTGACTTATTTAGTTGCAACCATATATAATAAATACATAATTAGATATAATAAAATACAATCAATAATTTAGAAATGAGATCATTCATTTGTAGTTGTAAGTGTATCAATATCCAAATGTATCATAGAATATACGATATATATATATATGTATGTATGTATGTACATATGTTAATGCAATTCGTTTAATTTAATTTTGGATTTTGTAAGGATTAGGAATTTATTAAAGACAAATCTTGTTTTAGTAATTAAATTTAGGATTTTTCTTTTCAAGATTATGTTTGGATATCTTTTGTAGACTATTTTCAAACTTTGGAACTAAGTTTTATACGGATGGAAAAAACCAATTTTCATCAAAATTTTTAGTAGTTTTGTGATAAAAAATAATAAAATACCAAAATACCCTTATCATATTGAAAAAAATAAAATAATCAAACCCAATAACTTAAAAAAAATCGCTACAAACCCCCTTATAGTTTATAAAATTAGTCAAAAAAATCTCATATTATTTATTAAAATAGTAAAAAAAAAAAAACTCCTTACCGTGAACTTGGACGTTAAAAGTCAATGTTTGATCGTTAATTAGGAAGGGTAAAACTGTCAATTCAAAGTAAAATAACTTTAAAAATTTTGAACAAATAGATAGTGCCACCTATCATCAGATTATATATTTTTTAAAGAAATAATTAAAAATATTAAAATAAAAAATATTAATATTTTTTTAAACCAGCTATCAGTATGATGGATGGTGAACATAATTTTAAAAAAATAAAAAATAAAAAAAATTTATAAATTTATTAATAATTTTTTAAAAAATTATGTTCACCGTCCATCAACATTACATGAATTTTTTTATCTGAATATATATCATATTTATTATTAAAATACAAAATATGAGAGGAATATGAACTTCTACTCAAAAATAAATGCAATATTTGTAGAAATTGTTTTGAAGCTAATGGAAGGCAATTTTTAACAATTTCTCAAATGTTTTGTGGAGTCGGAGATCCTAATAATTAATCTGGATTTAATTGAAATTGTAAAAGTATGTTTCCACCACTTTTCAGTTAGATTTGGATTTTGAAAAGGTGGAAAACAACAGTTCATATTTCTATTGAATGTGGAGGTCGACTTTTTATACCCTATATCATAGGAGTGAATTGTATATATCTTGATGCGTGTACTATACTTTCCTGACCTTTACTTGCAAGTATGATATTAGATATTACTATTGAGTTTCCATAGTATTACCATTTACTACAAATACTAATTATAATGTTAAAAAAACTAACATCATAACATGGTATATGATTTTATAAGAAAATTATTGAATAAAAAAGTTCATATCAAATTGAAATAACACACCTAATAAATGAACTTGAATAAAATCACACTTATATTGTAATTAAAATATATTTTAAGAAACAAATCAATAAAATAATAAAATAAACACTATCTTACAAAAAAAAAAAATGAAAGATAAAGAATAATGGAAACATCTTAACCTATTGGCAATTTTGATCTACAAATTTAGACAAGGAAAATTCATAAACTAGATGTTGGTTAAGTCGAAAAATAATACAATTTATAGAACAAAAAAATAGAAAAAAAATTATGATAGAGTGTATTTAATAAAAAAAAAATTAAGAATTTACTAATTTGTCTCATAAAAATATAAATACATTATCATATGGACGAAAGTAGAGAATAAAAATTTAGAATATATACATAGATACATATATATAATTATAAAAAATTGAAAACAAAACTACACATGAAATTTTTATTTTTTAAAAATAAATATAATTTTTTTTTTCACTATTTTATATGGGGCACACGCCCCATTTGGACCAACATTGAGTCCGTCCTTGTACGTATGTATGTTTATATATGTATATGTATTTGCATGTGTGTGTAAACGCACACATGGTGGACCAACGAGTATTGGTTGAATTCATTAACTTTGCCTACCACACTTCCCTGCATTTAAGCTCTCATTCGACAACTTTAGGGCTCACAATTGCTGTCAACGCTCCTCGCAGGTCAAGTCACTTTATTTATCATCTAATTCAAGTCAATATAGCTCAACTCACATATATATATATATATATACACATATAGAGAGAGAGAGAGAGAGAGGGGGTGGACCAACGAATAGTAGTTGAATTCATTAATTTTGCCTGCCACACCTCTTTGCATAGTTGAGTAGTAATTGAATTCATTAATTCTCTCTCTCTACATATATATGGGATCGTCTATAATACATTTAAGTATCGATACACTTGAATTGATTATATTCTAAAATTATTAATTATATTTTATTATAAATAAATATATCTTATTATAACTAAACATGGTTGATTGATACAAATGTAATCTTACTCATTTAGTTGTAATCAGATACAATAATACATAATTAGATATAATAATATATAATTAGTAATTTTTGAATGTAATAACTCATTTGTAGTTTTTAAGTGTATTAATTTACAAATATACCGTAGAATGTGTATATAGATATGTACGGTGGACCTTTGAGTAGTAGTTGAGTACATTAACTTTGCCCACACCGAAGTAGTTGAGTTCATTAACTTAGACTACCACACCTTCTTGCATTTAAGCTACTCATTCGACTACTTCAGGCCTCAAAATTGCCGTCAACGCTCCTTGCAAATTAAGTCACTTTCTTCATCTTCCAATCCAGGTTACTCATCTTCTCAAATTTCCGAATTCCCATTTTTTTAATTTTTTTATTTGCTTTTATTTTATTTAAAAATTGTGAACTTGCTGCTTGATATGGAAAGAAATTTTTCTTAACTTTGTTCAAAATGGTAATCAATAGGAATTAATTAATTCTTCATTGGCCTTAAAACTGTGGTGAAGATGTAATTTGAATGTGATTTTGGACCCGCCGATGCCTTTTTATTTTATTCTATTTTTATGTAAGGGTACATGTTTGCACCTCATCTTTAGTTTTGCCTAGTAAAGATAGCTGTTTAAAAAATAAATAATGCACACTATCCCTTAATAATAGTGGTTGAATACTTTTTTTGATCTTAAAAAATTAAGGATTAAATTCTCACTCTTGTTTAAAAGCATAAAGTCCGGTAG
The DNA here is from genome assembly GCA_021234005.1 of Nephelium lappaceum. NCBI lineage: Eukaryota > Viridiplantae > Streptophyta > Magnoliopsida > Sapindales > Sapindaceae > Nephelium > Nephelium lappaceum. The sequence continues at coordinate 3,435,329 of CM037997.1, read as the reverse complement.
TTTTCTGTGAATTTAATCTCCCTTTCACATCCTTAAAAAAAAAAAAAAAAACTGTTTAAATAATAAATTAAAATTAAAAAATAAAAACAAAAACAGATAGCTGTTTAGATAATTTATTAAATTGGTTTATTGAAGAATAGCCACTTTATTTGTGCTTAGTATAGTGTCGCGATAGGTTACTTCTCAACATTAAAAATAAATAAATAAAAGGATAGAAAGCTATAAAATTAGTTATTCAAAATCACTAATTCTCAAATATTTTTTAGTTACTAATTACAACTCAAAAAAAAAAAAAAAAAATCTAACCTAATTAATTCTCAATATTCTGAACATAGTATATTCCTAAAATTACATTATTACAAAATTATATGTATTTACTATTTGGCTCTCAAATTATATATATATATATATATATAAAATAAAGAGGAAGTAATTTTAATAATATTAGTTCCAAGATTTCAGACCATTAAATACAAATGATTAATGCTAAACACTAATTATAAATAATGACTCAAAATTTTGAAAATAATATTTTTAAAATTAGTTCGTTTTTATGAGAGATTGGATATATATATATATATATATATTAACTTCTCTTTAATTTTTTTTTAATAATATGGAAAAATTATGAGACTTCTCTTTCATATGGCTACTAATAACTGTTTAAATAAATAATTTGAATCAGTTTGTTCCTATGCGAGAAAAACTCTCTCTATTAACTTCTTTTTAATTCTTTTTATAGATAATTCCAAAAAACTATTATAGTGCAAAAATATTTATTTTAACACCTATTATTTCATTTTTGTCTAAATACTCTCCTAATGTTAATAAATTAACATGAAATGTCTATTTTACCATCTATGACTTTATCATCAATCTATGACTATCAGGGATATTGTCGTTCTTCCACACATCTCTGAGGGTATTTAAAGTGTTTTTATTAATTTCAGGAAATTTTGGATAAAAATAAAATTATAGTTGTAATCAGATATAATAAATATATAATTAGATATAATAAAATACAATCAATAATTTTAGAATGAGATCACTCATTTATAATTGCAAGTGTATTAATACTCAAATGTACCATAGAATATGCTATATATATATATATATATATGTTAGTGTAATTCATTTAATTTAATTTTGGATTTTGTAAGGATTAGGAATTTATTAAGGACATATATTGTTTTAGTAATTAAATTTAGGATTTTTCTTTTGAAGATTATATCAGGATACTTCTTGTTAACTATTTTCAAACTTTGGAACAAAGTTCTATATGGAGTTTATTCATTAATTTTTTTTAGATTTAGTTTTTTCTGTGACATCCTATTTCCTTATTACTGGATTTGGATTGTTACATTATTTTCAGCCTTTTGAAATTTGTCCAACAAAATTAACTCTGATCATAGTGTACTCTAAAAATTTTAATAAATTTTGTAGTCACCAAAAAATTGAGAAATTATATATATATATATATATATATATGTATATGTATATATATATATATATATTTGAGAAAAATCTAAAACACTTTCCCTATCGGCCCCCTTGAAATGATAAATAATATCAGTTTGCTCTAACTTTTCAAAATATTAGTTAAAAGACCCTTGTCATTAGTTAAAAGCGATTTACATCCAAATTTTGCGTGGTTTTGTGACAAAAATACTAAAATATCAAAATGCCCTTATTATATTAAAAAAATAAAAAAATAAAAACAAAATAAATTAATCAATTACCAAACTATCATTTCATAACCAAAATAAATAAAAAATAAAAAATAAAATTTTTATTAATTATTATTATTTGTTAAATTAAATTAAATTCTTAAATTATTATTTTTTTATTATTAATAAGTTACAAAAAAAAAATGATCTCAATCGTCTAATGGTGGACATCAATATTTAAAATATTAATATTAATCCTAACAAACAAATATAGTAAATTAAAAAATTAAAAAAAAAAAATCATACTTAGATCTACCAACACAATAAAAAACTAAAAAATAAATGAAAAAAATACATACAAAAAATACAAAAATATAAAGCATCTAGATCTTGAAATCATGTTGAAACATGATTAAAAAATATAATAATATTAACCATATTTAAATATATTAAGAAAACAATTAGAAAAATGAATGTTTAAATTATAAATTAAATTATATTAGTTTAATTCCAAGATAATTTGGAATGAGATATATTTAGGTTTCTTTTCAAATATATATATTTTTAAGTATCAAGGAGAAAAAAAAAAAAAGAAATTTGAGTAATATAAAATTAGGATCAATTAGAAATTATGTTATTTTGGGGAGGATAGATTTAGAACAAAAAATTTTAAATATCATTAAGTGATTTGTAATTAAGTGAAAAGTTAAAAATTTTTACTTAATTTTTTCAGTTATTTTTTTATAGTTCTAAATGGTTTGACTACTTAAAAAAACAAACGAAAATAATTTAATAGGTGTAATTCAACACTATCAAATTTTAAATAGAAAAAATAAACTACTCCTAAATAAATCCATTTATAGTCACGGCCGGGTTTACTACTAATACTGATGTTGCTTTTGTTTGTTTATAACTTTTTTTTTACCTGCCGGGGCAGGATTGGCCATAGGCCGCCTCCATCCGCCCCTTTTCTATTTATGCATTTTTATATATATATTTTAAAATTATTGTTTTATTTTTAATTTTAATTTATTATTCGTTTAAAGTTTACTTCAAACTTACCCAAATTGACTATTGGCCAATGGATTCTAACAGTAAAATACTGTTTGGGATATTTTTCAAAAATGTAGAGACTAAATTAGTTGGAAAAAAAAAAAAACGAAATAGAGAATTTTTGGGTAAAAAAAATGAAAAGATCGTAAACTATTTGAATCTTATATGGTAATTGTCATTTATTTAATGTCAAATTTCAGAAAAAGAAAAACAGAAATTAAGAAAACAACTCAGCCGATCTTCTATATATCATATTTCAAAAAAGAAAAAAATAAAAATAGTACTAAGAAAACCACTTGTAATTTTGTATCATTCATATATGATTAACATCTCTCTTTTTCCTTACTATCATCATGTACAGCCAAAATCTCTAAATGGCACAACCACCAGAGACTACTGCAGGAGGTGCACAACCACATGTTGGCCCCGATTCACCACCATTAAAATTTCAGAACACCAGCAATGATTTAGAAGAAGGTGCACAACCATCTGTTGGTCCCCTTTTGCAACAAAATAATCCTCAAGATACCAGTAATATTCAAGGAGGAAGTAATACACCAATTATGACAACAGCAGCTTCTGCAACTCAAGCTCCGCAAGTCAACTGTAAGTAATCATAGCTAGTCTCCCTTAACTTAGGAAAATAATTTGCTTATAATTATACATGTAAAACCTTCCATGTTAGCCATTACCAATTCGTGTATATTTTCAAGTCGTAAATGCTGGTACCAGCCCAACCTCGAGAATTTTAATTTGTACCAAGCTCCACACAGAGGTGACTGGAAACAATCACGATCACGGTTGCTAACAACCAATTCATTAGTAAATCTTGAAAGAAAATTAAAATAGACATCTACATTAGAGAATAACTATATATGTGATTAAAACTATACATTTCTTTGTAGTATGGTCTAAAAAAAAAATTGTTGATGCAATACTTAAATGAATGTTCTCTTAAAATGTATGGATCACTATTCCTATTCAAAGGAGTGAAAAAAGTGAAAAAAAAAAAAAACAAAAAACAAATAAAACAAATAAATAAAAGCAATAAGAGAGATAGAGAAAATAAATATTTGCTCTTATCATGAAGGAAGCATATGATCCCTTGTTGAGAAACACATTTGCTAGTTTCACTATAATATTTCATTACTGAAAATAGAGTTTACTTTCTCAAAAAAAAAAAAAAAAAAAAAAAACAGAGTTCACCTTGAAAACAAAGAAAGAGACTTAAAAATATTTACATTTGGAGAATCCATCCAGTTCCTCTCTCTTCATGGACATCAAAGAAGCAATGTATCTTTTCCCAAATATATAAATAGCATACAAAATGGTTGCTACATAATGATTAGGTAAACCAATTAACATATTATCCTTGTTGTACCAGTGAAACATCTAGTGTCTGAAAGTTACACAATGTCACAACAACCAGAGAGTGGAGATATTCAACCAAATTTTAGTCCCTCTTCGCAATCAAACCCGGACAGTGTGCTAAGTAGTAGTTCTCAGGAACAACAGTTGTCTGAAGCCCAAATTGCAGCCAAGGAATTCTGTAAGTAGCCCTTAAATATTTTGTTTATAATTTACATTGGATGTGCTGCCATTTTACTTGGGTGCATGGGTGGTCTCCCATGTTGCAAGTGTGTTATAATTAAAAGATAATTTTATTAGACAACTATAATTTAATGTACATATACACTCATGAAAATTCTTAGGTGATATTATGCATCTTTATTTTATCTAGAAATTGTTATCAGGATTAGTTGTGATAACTATAAGTGGTGAGTGATCGGGATCACGGTTGCTCATGACAGTTCAAGAGTAAATTAATTTTGATAGAAAAAATATATAAAAATCCATGTTAGAAAATAAATAAGTATCAGAATTATGCATTGCTTCATATATAATCTAACATTATTAAAGCAATGTTGATTGCAAAGCCGAAGAAGGGCGTCACTATTACTACCAACCATTATACAATGCTGCAAAAAGAGGTGACTGGGAAAGTGCTAAGAATTTCATCGAACACGATCCAAATGCATTGACCGCAAGGATAGCAATCTATGCACGAACGATACTGCATGTTGCTGCATTAAGTTGCCAATGGGGATTCATCCTAAAGCTTTTGGAACTTCAACCATCTCCAGAATCAATTGCAGTGCAAGATGAATATGGAAACACAGTCCTTCACTGTGTTGCAATAGGTGGAAGCTTGGAGACTGCTGAGGCATTGGTTCAAAAGAACCCTGCTTTACCACAATTGGTTGACTTTCGAGGATATCCACCACTTTACCCTGCTACCTTCGGTGGAAATAAGAAACTGTTGTGGTACCTTAGTTTGATAACCAGAGTTGAGTCTCCAAACTCTCCCTTCTTCATTCCTTCATTACCTGACATCCTACGCAGTCTAATTCAATCGGGTCATCATGGTGAGAACTAATAATAAAAGCAAGTACAACTCCGAAAAGATCACATATTCATTTTGGACTCCAACTTCGACAAACATAGTTCTATGATTAACCTTTTTTTTTTTTGTGTTCCAACTTCAACAGGTATAGCCTTGTACTTTGTCCAAAAATGTCCTAACTTGGCTGTTGCCAATGATTGTTTAGAGACTTCTTTGCTTTTTCGTTTGGCACAACACCCCTCATACTTTTACAGCACGAGTAATCTTGGATTCTTCGAAAGATGTATCTACAAATGTAAGTATCTTTTCCGTCAACTACTTCTTACTTAAACGTCCATGTCCTTCATTTTCCATTGGAAAACTTTTTCGTGGTTTCTTCTTTTTGGTTCAATTAGTTGTCCATTCGGAAGGGTCTCTAGCATTGGTCACCTCACCGCAACCAGGAAGCTCCACAACTCAAGGTTTGCCAATTTCAATGTTGCTCATTTTATTCTGTAAATAAATGGACTCTCACATCAGCCAAATTAATTGACAAGCATTCCTTATTCTTATGAATAGTGTTTCAACAATTCAAAAAATTACTCTGGAAAGCTATTATCCATCTGGGTAAGCAACCATACATACAAAAGATATATAAACGTTAATTTAAAATTTATCCTATATTTCCATCTTCTACCAGTTGATAACTCTTGCATATTTAATCTGATATTCAATTGCAGCACCCTCTATAAAAAAGGTTCAAAATGCCAAGTTCACACATGAATGTGCTGTTGAATTACTACAACGCATTTGCACACAACTTTCTAGCATGAGCTATCAGCAAATCATTGAATTTCTTCGAAATCCAATGCCACGACCAACCTTGCATGATGCCATTGCAAACGGGATTGAAGAGATTGTAGAGACCCTTTTAAATCATTTTCCAGATCTTATTTACGCCCCCATAAAAGAAACACCTATTCGAAACATATTACAAGTTGCTATTGAGTATCGACAAGAAATGATAGTCAATATAATAAAAAAGACCTCTGTGACAACTACCAAGGAATTGTGTGGATTACTGGATCCAAGATACAGCACTTTGCACTTGGCAGGGCAGTTGGCCCCTGATTTTAAACTATTTTCAGTTGCAGGCGCAGCGCTTCAAATGCAGAGAGAGCTGCAGTGGTTTAAGGTACATATTGAGATTATGTCCAATCAATTTAGCATTGAAAATTAAGTTGACTATAGCTCGTAGGCAACTACAATAATCATTAGCTATTATCTTTAAATCATGAATTGATTTTTAAATTTTCATCGTCTTCCATTTGATCATTAAATTTACAAGAGTCATTAAATATGTCGGTGTGTAAGTAACAAACCCAAGCACACTTCATTTATTAGATAATATCTATACATGCACAGGGACGTACCGCCCACCCTAGTCCCCCCCAAAAAAATTATATTATATTATATATATATATATATATTTGAAATATAGGTACTTTTAACATATATGTTATATTTATTTCAAATTATGTTATATACATATAACATAATTTATATATTATGTTATTTATTTTAAATATTATATTTTAAATCATATATATAATTTATGTTATATTTATTTTAAATTATATATATTTCATTTATTAATTTTTGTGATATAAAAAAATTACATAATTATTCCAAATATATATTTCATTTATCAATTTTTGTGATATAAAAAAATGCATATTTATTCCAAACCTATTGAATGCATTTTTTTAATTTATATTTATATTTATATTCAAATATTGTATTAGTAATAACTTTATTTCATTCATTACATGTGAAATTTTCTTTAAGTTTCTCAGATTTTACTTTTTTTCTCATAAATTGTATAATATATTACTTAAATTTAATATTTTTGGTGTTTCTCTTAACATACTTTTTAATTTAAAATGTGGTAGTACTTATGAATTATGATTATCAAAATAAAGATTGTCTATATTAAAGAAAGATTGTTGATATCATAGCATTAAGTATAATTTATATTTGATAAATTTTATTATTTAAATATTATGTTCAATCTTTTTACTTTTATTTTTATTAACATATTTATTTATGATATGAATTTTGAGGGATAAAACTTATTATATCTTCTTTAACTGGTACGTCTATATTTTTTAATTTATAAAATATTTTCATACCGTTGGAGTTTAATTAAAAATTTTATTTTAACCCACCCTAGCATCAAATCCTGGTTACGTCTCTAAACATGCATATAGTACTACTTGATGAGACTTAATGATGTTATGATATTAGATTAAATAATATCAGTTAGCTTATCAAATATAAGTGTTCTATCATTTATGATTTTATGTATATTTTGTTTTGTCCAATGTTGTGTAGGAGGTGGAGAAAATGAGCTACACTGTTTTTAAGGAATGTAAAAACAATGATAATCAAACACCAAAAGATGTTTTTAGGAAAGAGCACAAGCAATTGGCTGCGGAAGGAGAGAAGTGGATGAAAGACACGGCCAATTCTTGCATGCTCGTTACGACACTCATTGCCACCGTACTGTTTGCTGCAGCTTTTACTATACCAGGAGGGAACGTAGAAGGTGAAGGGTTTCCAATTTTTTTACAGACAAATGCATTCATATTATTTGCTATCTCAAAGGCATTAGGTCTGTTTTCTTCTTTGACATCCTTATTAATGTTCTTAGCAATTTTAACGGCACGATATGCGATAGATGACTTCCTTGAATCACTACCAAAGAAGTTAATTATAGGTCTTGGCTCTCTTTTCTTTGCCATAGCCTCCATGATAATAGCTTTTGGAGCAACTCTTACTATAGTACTTAGCGAGAGATGGCAATGGGTTTCTGTGCCAATTACTATACTGGCTTCTTTTCCGGTGGCAATATTTGTGATGCTGCAACTTCCCTTGTTTATCCAAATGGTTCGATCAACTTACGGATCCGACATGTTTCACCCTTGGCCATCAAGAACTTAAAATAAGTTTCAGTGCATATATTTTGTATGTACATGGCTTGTGAGCCCTACTAAATAATTTGTTTTATATATTGTTGATTTATGATCTTACTATGTGCAACCGTAAAAGCTCATGTAGAACATGAAGGGATGTAAGGGACTTTGAAAGTCTCTTACTAACTATTGAGTGTTTGTACTCATTCCACCACAAACACTTTTCTTGGACAACTTTAATTTTTTTGGGGAAATTTTATACAAAAAAACTTTAGAAATGTTTTAGAAAATGTCTCACCCTAGAAACTCTGACTTTTTCAATATATTTTACTTTGAATTATCACGAAAGTGAGGAAATTTCCTTGAGAACCTTGAGCTTTTCATCCAATGTATAATAATTTTTCCAGAAAAGTTTCTGAAATGTTGTTGTAGAAATAAATATTTTCAAGAATAATGTTTTCAAAACCGTTTTTCCATAACTGTTTTCAAAAACATTTTTATGAAGAAGTTTTTATTCAAAATCATATGACGTTTGACAGTTGTCAAGCTAGATCATCCACATGGAACCCAATTCAACAATTAGGCATAAATTATTGGATCTCTATATCACATATGAGCTTCAAAATCATTTGACATAAAATTTGTAATTTGATTTGTTGAATCATTGTATGATTATATCCTTTTAGCTTCTTTTTTTTTAATAATATTTTTTCCTTTCTGAAGAAGTTTTCCGTCTATAAACGCTTTTGGTCAGACACGTTTTTTGCCTAGCAGCATTTCATTCGGAAACTTTAGAAATAATTGTAGATTTAAGATTCAAATATGTTTTTTTAACTTAAAACATCTAATTCTAATAATTTTTTGTTAGAAAGTTTAGAAATATTTGTATATTTGGATTTAGGAACTTATTTATTTGGGAACACTTTTGTTTAGAGGAGTTTGTTTGATACTTTCTTTGAGATAACAAGATTAACGCTAGACATTCAAAATTATATTTCAATTACATGTTTTTCAAAGGGATGGAACTCACATTTTTTATTTGGAGAGGTTATAAGACTAAAACAAATTATTTAAAAAGAGTCAAAGTTGAAAAAATGAAAAATAGAAACTAGAAACTTAGGTAAAAAATTGTAATTTTTTAGAAGATAAACTTTCAATTTTTAAAGTCAGGAGCCATCGTGGCCTCTATGGGCCTCCCTGTCTCCACCACACAATAATCTAAAAATCACCGATTTTTGACGATTTTTCGGCAATAAAACGCCGACCGGCATCTTATCGGTCTGATAAGGATCAAATCGGTAGCTAAAATCAATGGACCGAATAATCATCCTAGTAGCCCGAGCACTCTGCCGAATTGGCCAAATCGGTTACAACCAGATCTAGAAAATCAACCCAAAAAATATTTAAAAAAAATGACAAATCTGAATCTCCCAACATCATCATTCGAAGTCATCAATTATACCCATAGAGATTGAAAAAAAAAAAAAAATTGAGAAGTCAACACAACAAAAAATGAAAAATCAACATAAACAATATTAAAAATCACGGGCACTGCCGAAGGTTAGAGAAGAAGAAGAAGTGAAGGAGAAGGTGGTAGAGGTCCTAGCGAGGAGGCTGGCAAGGAAAGAGGGAGAGAGGAGAAAGAAAGAGGGTGGAGGATGGTGGTCAACAGTCGACTGAGTGAGAAAATGGAGGAAGAGGTGGTGGCGCCAAAGCGAAGGAGGCCGACGAGGGAGAAGGGAGAGAGGAGAAAGAGAGAGAGTGGAGGATGGTGTTGTGTGGCAACCATGAGAGAGAGAGAGGAGGCTGATATGTGTGTGTGTGTGTGTAAGGAGGTTGATATGCGATTAAGTTAGTGGAAATTCATATATATATATATATATATATGATGGACAATTACACAAACCCCCTCAAATTTAATAAAATTATAATATTTTTTAAGTTTTGACCCCTGATGTTTGAAATAGTATCAATTTATGTCATCAAATTTCAAAAAATAATAATTTTCTCCCAAAACGCTACTTACCAATGTTCTAAAAATCGTCGATTTCTGATGATTTTCCAACGATAAAACGTTGACCAGCACCTTACCAGTCCGATAAGAACCAGATCAGTGGCTAAAATCGGTGGACCGAATAATCGTCCGAGTCGCCCAAGTCCTCGGTTGAATCGGTTATAACTAGATCTAGAAAATCAACCCATAAAAATATTTTTTTTAAAAATGACAACTATGAATCTCCCAACATCATCATTCGAAGTCATCAATTATACCCATAAAGATTGAAAAAAAAAAAAAAAAGTCAACACAACAAAAAATGAAAAATCAATAAAACAAAATCAACATAAAAAACATTAAAAATCACAGGCACCGTCGAAGGTCAGAGAGAAAAAAGAAGTGGAGGAGAAGGTGGTAGCAGTCCTAGCGAAGAGGCCAGCAAAGGAGGAGGGAGATAGGAGAAAGAGAGAGAGTGGAGGATGCTGGTCGGCAATCAACTGAGTGAGAAAATGGAGGAGGAGGTGGTGGCGCTGAAACGGAGGAGGCCGACGAAGGAAAAGGGAGAGAGGAGAAAGAGAGAGAGTGGAAGAGGGTGTTGTGTAGCGGCTGTGAGAGAGAGAGAGGAGGCTGATATCTTTTTGCGAATTTTTCTAACAAATTTCTCGCTCAATCCGGACAAAGTTTGGTTTCCAAAACGATGTGACCTTGATTTTCAAAAAGTTGGAAGTTTCCATTTCCAACTTCTTTTACAAATTCAAACAGAAAGTTTTTTGTCTTTCCCTTAACTGGTTTGGGCAAAGCTATGGACTTCGTCCAACCTAAAATTCAAAGCCTATTAATTGTGGTGGGGAATTAAAACTCTTTCATTTTCGGTCTTCCATCACTGACATGTAAGGACCGCTTTGGAAAATATGTAAGACCGTTTCACATACGCCGTACTAGGTGGGTTCGTTCCAGCGTCCACCTCGTTCTCCATATAAGGTTCTCAGTGGCTTCATTTTTTGTCATTCGACAGCTTCAGGCCTTCAGTCAATAAAGCAGAGAGAAGTCATTTTCATCTTCAAGACTTGCAGGTTAATTCCTTACTCAGATTTCTGAAATCTTACATTTTATTTTATTTATTTTTCGAACTTAGAAGTCAGCATGATAGAATTACCATATTTTTCTAAAACAAACTTCAATTATATACATATATATAATTTTATTTTTATAATTAAATTAAATTAGTTTTTTTTTGGATCATTTTTCTTTTTATATATCATTTAACGCATCAGAATTTGACTTATTAAGTTTATTTTATCCATTTTATACAACAAAAAGCATTTATTATATAGGGCTTTTACAATCAGGTATATCTGATTTTAAAAAATAAAAATAAACCAATCAAATTTATCTTTTGTATATATATTTTTTAAAATAAATTCGCTCTTTTTTTGAATTCAAATGTAAAAGATAAATTTGATTGGTTAGTCCTTACTTTTTAAAATTAGATATACCTAATTATAAAAGTTTCATTTATATATATAAAAACAAACAATAACAACATATACTGTAATCAAAACAGTAGGAAAAGTGAAACAAAAACAAACTCGTTCTCCCTAAAAACTAAGTTGTTCAATCAATTTAAATTGATCGCCAATGCTTGGAATCAAATTCTCTAATGATCTTACAACCATCCACTCTTCCCAGTTTTTTAAATGTGTGCTTTTGATAACTGCTGAAGGCAGTTGAGCTTTTAAACTATCTATATCTGCCCACATAGTTATTTGGTTCTATCCAAATTATTTTGAATTTCAGGCGTGTGTTTGAATAATCTTGGATAAATTTGACTTAAAACCCAATAACCCAACTTTATATATATATATATATCGGTCTCTTTCTTTTTGTGCATTTTTATTTATTTATATTTTTAAATTATTGTTTTATTTTTATTTTAACTAATTATTCATTCCAAGTTTACTTTAACTTTAGTCAACTTGACTATTGACTAATGGCTTCTAATAGTAAAACACTGTTTTGGATATGTTTAAAAAATGTAGGGACTGAATTAGTAGAAAATAAATAAATAAAAGGGAACATTTTGGCTAAAAAATGAAAAGATCGCAAACTACCTGAATCGTGTAAGGTAATTATCATTTATTTAATGTCAAATTTCAAAAAAAGAAAAACAAAAGTAGAAAACAACTCAGCCGACTTTCTATATCATATTTCAGAAAAGAAAAGGCGAATGTAGTATTAAGAAAACCACTTGTAATTTTGCATCATTCATGCATGTATGATTAACATCTCTCTTTTTTCTTGCTATCATCATCTATAGCCAAAATCTCTAAATGGCACCACCACCACCAGAGACTACTGCAAGAGGTGCACAACCACATGTTGGCCCCGATTCACCACCATTAAATCTTCAGAACACCAGTCATGATTTAGAAGAAGGGGTGCAACAACTTGTAATGCAACAAAACAATAATATTCAAGGAGGAAGTAATGCAACAATTATGTCAACAGCAGCTTCTGCAACTCAAGCTCCGCAAGGCAACTGTAAGTAATCATAGTCATGGACAGACCTAGCTTAGGGCCAGGCAAGACACATGCTCCCATGAAATTTTACGAAAAATTATTAAATTTATAATATCAGATGTTAAAAATTTAAATACATAAATAAATATTATATATTTAAGGAAGTATGTTGTATTTTCGAATGGCGATTGGTAATAATGGTTTGAGGCGTCCATTTCCATCCTTGCCATCCGGGTTTGAATCTGACAATTGCTGTCTTTCTCTTTTGCTTTTGAATTTTTTTCCCTTTTCAAAAGCAATGACAAAAACTTCGCGTGTAGACTGTAGACGTGCCAACCAATTGCTGTCTTTCTCTTTTGCTTTTTAATTTTTTTTTTCAAAAACAATGACAAACTAGACTGTAGACGTGCAAACCAAGACTTGGAATTGTTAAATTGCATGGTTTCGTTTTATTGTGAGCTGTCCCCTTTTATTATTATTATTTTTTTCTAATTGTTTATTATTTTCCTTTTTTCCAACGTTATTGATTATTATTTTTATTTATAATATAATTAACTTTTTTTTTATATTACTTTTCTAACTTTTTATGGTGTCTCTTCCTCTTTCTATGATATCTCTTCGTCTTTATTTAACATCCTGTCACTTATAATAATAAGTTAACCAACTAAATTTATTACTTTTTAAATTTATTTATTTTTAATAATTTAAATTTAACATACATCCAATTAATAAATTTTAAAATCTTAAACCTTAAGATTTATGTTATGGCATTAAAATTATCCATATGTTGTTATGATTCAATTATATATATATATATTACTTTATAGTTTTACTTATTATAACTTTAAATAGTTTACGTTATTTTTCTTTTTTTTTTTTATATATTTTAATGATTTCATTAGGATTTTTAAACGTAAGACTATTTGCTTTGCTTAAATATGATGCATGTTTTCATTTTATTTAAACTATATTATATATATTTTTTGAAACAACTATATTATGTTATCGAACTTTATTTTACATAAAATCATTATATGTTTAATATGATCTTAATTTTTGATGTTTTTATTACTTTGTTCATGTGTCTTCCCCAAACAAATTTTTCGAGTTTACCATTGATCATTGTTAGTCTCCCTTAACTTAGGAAAATAATTTGCTTAAAATTATATATGTAAAACATTCCAAGTTAGCCATTACCAAGTCTTGTTTATTTTCAAGTCATATATAAATGCTCGTAGCAGCCCAACCTAGAGAATTTTTGCACCAAGCTCCATACAGAGGTGACTGGAAACAATCAAGATCACTGTTGCTAACAGCCAATTCATCAGTAAATCTTGAAAGAAAATAAATACAGACATCTACATTAGAGAATAATTATATACGTAATTACAATTATCATTTGTTTATAGTATAGTCTAATAAAAATATTGTTGATACAAAGTGACAGCAGAGGATCGCAATCGCTATCGACCGTTGTACCTGGCTGCACAAAGAGGTGATTGGAAAAGTGCTAAAAGTTTCATTGATGGTGATTCAAATGCATTGACCGCCAGGATAACAGAAAAATTAGGTACTGTACTGTTTGTTGCAACAAAAAGTTGCCAATGGGAATTCGTCCAAAAGCTTTTGGAACTTCTATCTCCAGAATCAGTTGCAATACAAAATGAACTTGGATCCACAGCACTTCACTATGTTGCACAAGCTGGAACCTTACGGATTGCTGAGGCAATGGTTAAAATGAATCCTAATTTATTGCACATGTCAAACAATAACCGCTGTATGCCACTTGACTATTCTCTCTATAGTGAAAATAAGGAGTTGGTGTGGTATTTTTCTTTGAAGACCACAGTTGAGTATCGTTCGTTACCGAAGATCCTCGATCGTCTAAATAAAACAGGTCTTCTTGGTAAGAACTACCAATATATAAAAGCCAAAAATACGGCTCGCACAAATTTATATAGTCTTACTATTTATTTTTTTTTGTCACAATTTCGTCAGATGTATCCTTGTATTTCATCCGACAATGTCCTGAATTGGCTCTTGAGAAAGAGACCGCTTTGCTCTTCTCGTTGGCAAGTAAGCCTTCACACTTTTTTAGCGGGAGTCGTCTTGGATTTTTTAAGAGATGGATCTATAAATGTAAGTGGCTTGCACTTGAACAACTTTTGACTTAACTGTGCCAGTGTATTAAATATGTATAGTCCAATTTTGATGGTTTCTTGTTGGACGTTCAAGTTGTTCCTGTAAATACGAAAGAAATCCCAAGAAGCATAGAAGGCTCTCCAGCATCACAACCAAGTAGCTTTGTGGCTCAAGGTTTGCAAATGTTATATTTGTCTTAACATTACTCTTCAAATTTTTTAAATCAACACATTCTGACATTAATCGGACTAGTTACCTAGCATATCTGACAGCGTTACAACCATTCAAGAGATTACTCTGGAAAGCAATGACACAACTGGGTAAGCAGCCATGTAGAATCCTCTAGATATATAATAAGTAGAGAAAATTTCAGCCAATGGTACTAAAATTAATCTGAGTTTAGAAAATAACATCGAACTATTGAAATATATATATATATTTTCATAATCAATTATCATAAATTATAATTCACAAATAAAAAGGATTAATTCGCAAATAAAGGAGGGCAACTATAATATTTTGTGGTCCTTTGTTTTTGCAGATTATAGTTCACAATAGTGTCAAAAAAATCATTTTAATAGTTTGGTGTCATTTTTTAAAGTCAAACTATAACCAAAAAAAAAAAAAAAAATCCCTACGATGGAAAAACATGGCTAGACCTCTTTGAGATAGGGTAATTAAGATATTAATATACATCTACAATTAAATGAGTCTACTTGTTACAATAACCATCAAACCAGAAGCAAATGAATGAAATTTATCCAATATTTCATCTTTTAACCAATTTATGACTTTTTCATATTTTTTCTTATTTTCACTTGCAGTACCCTCTATAAAAGTAGTTCGAGATATGAAGTTGAAAAATAAATGTGCCGTTGAATTAGTTAATCTTGTTTGTAAGGAACTTTCTAGTAGGAGCTTACAGGAAATAATTGATTTTCTTGAAAATCCGAACCCCATTATGAGTACTGCCATTGCAAATGAGATTGAAGAGATTGTAAGTACCCTTTTACAATATTTTCCAGATCTGATTCACCACCTTGTGATGCCTCCAAGAAACATATTGCATGTTGCTATTGAGTATCGACAAGAAAAGATAGTCAATCTAATAAAAGAAATCTCTCCACTAGCTACAAGGATTATGTGTAAAAAACTACAAGAATCGAAAAACACCACTTTACACCTAGCAGGGAAATTGGCCCCTGCTTTTAAACTACGTTCAGTTTGTGGAGCAGCTTTACAAATGCAAAGAGAATTGCAGTGGTTTAAGGTATTGAAATTAATTTAAAACTACACATGTTTACCATTGGAAATTAAAGTAGCTATAGGTGAGTACAATAATCTGTAGCTGTCCACTTGAAGCATAAATTGATTTTTTTTTTAACTTTTATCACAATGTTATTAATCATTTACCTTACAAGAATTTATTACACATGATAGTGTTAGTAACAAATCCTAGCATAGTTCATTTAATATATCATAATGTTGTGATATTGGGTTTATGATGCTATATACATATTTATTTTTGTCTTGTGTTGCATAGGAGGTGGAGAAAATTACACCCGGTTTTCAAAGGGAAGATAAAAATGTGAACGAGGAAACAGCAAAAGAAGTTTTTTGGGAAGCACATAAGGGATTGGCTATGGAAGGAGAGAAGTGGATGAAGGATACATCCAATTCTTGCATGCTTGTTTCAACACTCATTGCCACGGTATTGTTTGCCGCAGCTTTTACAGTACCAGGAGGCAACGCCAATGATAAAGGGACTCCGGTTTTTTTATGGGCAGATGCATTCATGTTGTTCATTATTTCGGATGCAATAGGTCTGTTTTGTTCTTTGACTTCCCTATTAATGTTCTTAGCTATCCTAACTGCACGATATGCAGTTGACGACTTCCTCGAATCACTACCAAAGAAGTTAATCATTGGTCTTGGCTCTCTCTTTCTTGCCATAGCTACTATGATAACAACTTTTGGAGCAACTCTAATTATTATACTCAGGGAGAGATGGCATTGGGTTTCCGTGCCAATTACTTTATTGGCTTCTTTCCCAGTGGCAATATTTGTAATGCTACAACTTCCCTTGTTCATCCAAATGATCCAATCAACCTATGGACGAAGCATCTTTCATACTTGACCATCAAGGGACTTTGAATAACTGCAAATGTATGTTATTGCATGTAAAAGGCTTTTTGAGCCTTAATAAACAATTTTGTGGTATATATCCTGAATTCATAAAATTAATTACTATATGAAATCTTATTGAATAGTTTGTGAGTCTCTTAGTGTATTTATGCTCACTTGCTCATTTCGACCTACATCTGACAGTTTTCTCAAACAATTTTATAATATTCCCCATGAATTATTACAGGTTTTACATGAGACTGAGTAAAACATATACCAAGTTTGAAGATTTTGAAGTTCCATTATGAAGTAAAAAATTCTTTATCCTTCTAAAAGGTCATGAGGAATTTTTGAATTGTAAAAGCTTGTCTCCAACACCTTTCGGATATGATTTAATTGGATTAGGAAAATTTGGAACGTGATGCTTTGTCTTTATATTTTAATACAAATACACAAAAAAGGATAACTCTAAGATAAGGTATACACATATAAAAAACAGAGGATCAAAATAGAGTAGTGTGTAATTGTGAGAAAGCAGAGCATCAAAAACGTTTGTACAATCTCTCCCTCAACATGTTTCTCATCAATTGGCCCAATTGCAGACTCAAAATGTCCTTTAGAATTCTAAATGCACACTCAAAAATATATCCTATAGAATTCAAAATCAGCAAATTGTTTTACCAGCCCAATACCAGAATCTCTTCCTCAACATAATTCTAATCAAGTGGCCCAATTCTAGACTCCAAATATCATTTCGAATTCTAAATGCACTCACAAAGCATGCTAAATGACCAAATTCTTTACCGGCCCAATACCAGAATCTCTCCCTTAACATGTCTTCCCTCAAATGGCCCAATTCCAGACTCTACCGTCGAGCACTCAAGGTATTTCATTTCTCCTTTTCATTTTTTATTTAATTGCCCACTTTATTGGTTTTATTTTTTCTTTTTAGATTGCATTGGTTGACAATATGACCTTATGTGTAGTTTTAAATTAAATGAATTTCGTGATAATTAAGTTTGTTCAGAATCAATGTTTACTTTTATCATTATTTATATGTTTGTGTCATTTTTAAAATTTAAAACCTGTTTCTAAATACTATACGATGAAGATAATTCATTGAGAAAATGAATATATTCAGAACCAAAAATGAAAAATTCTTGCCACTTAATCTCAGTCATTAGTCTTGGATCATTTGTTGTCCACTAAAAATTTCAAGCTTTTTTAAATATTCTGTTAACGCTCTCAAACTCATTAGATAATAAACTTTTCATAAATTTGAATATGTTTGTATAATAATACTTATATTCAGAAACTATTTTAACATTGATCTTTGTAAAAGGACGGCAGTTTTGCTCCTATCTAAGACTTTTTCTTTTCTTCTTTTAATGTCTTTTCATGCCTTTGGGTATTTAATTTTACTCTCTCTATTTTAGGTGTACCTTAAAAGTGGTTTGATTGAAAATTTTGTTAGCATTTTGGAGGACTATACTTTCCTGACCTTTACTTGCAAGTATGCTATTGGATATTACGCGTCGTAGCAATTAGCATATCAAGTGTTCATGTGGTTATATATATATATATATATATATATATGTATTATCAAGCCCGTCGTAAACACATGTAATACTACCTCTGGACATAAATCATTTTCTGTGGATTGTTGTTTATTATAGATTCCAAAACAAACAGCTATGAATACTTGCATAATAAACTTCCTGTTCAAGTTTTGTCAAAGGTTTTCAAATTGTTGAATGTATCTATTGAGAAGTCTTTTGCCAAAACTTTTTGTGACTTCTGAAATTGGGTAAGGCTCATCAATTGCATTTCTTTTCTTCAAGATATAAAGCCTCAAAACCTCTTGAGATTGTTTGTTCTTATGTATGGGATCCTTCACCAATTCCTTCATCTCAAAGTCACAAATAGTATGAGTTTTATTGACACCTTTACTAAAATGTGCTGGATGTGTCCTTTGCATACCAATGTCAAATTTAAATATCTTCATAATTATTCATAAAGTGATTTAAAGATTATTAAATTAAAAAAAAAAAAGAGCATATTTTTTTCAAACAGATGATTTTCTATCCATAAAATCAAACTTCCTTCCACGTGCAAGTAGTCATAAATAAACATATCAACAAAATGAAGTTGCTAAATGAAAATATCGAGATATATTCGAGGTCTATTTAAATCTTCTTGCTCAACTCCAATTATCTCTTCCAATTTGTGGGAGACTTTCCACATAGCTATCTTATATGTGCTTAATAAATTATCTTTTCACTTGTATTCTTAATGATAGTCGATAATTCTCCTTATGTTTTGTTGCTTTCAGTAGACGTCCTAATCATATAGTTATATAGTCTAAAAGTCTTTTGGTTGCTCTTATTTTCCTTACGTTACACCACGTTATAAGTTTAATTATTATTCCACCTAATGTCTATTTAGTCTAAAGGACTATTAAATAGTCTTTGAAATAGTCTATAAGACTATTTAATAAAAAAATGTATTTATATATATATATATATATTTAAAACAGAAGATTTTCTGTCCTGAAATAAAACTTCCTTCCACATGGAATTAGATATAGATATAAAAATCAGTAAAATGGAGTTACTAAATGAAAATATCAAGATATATTGGAGATCTATCTAAATCTTCTTGCTGAAGTCCAATTATCTCTTCCATTTTGGTGGAAGACTTTCCACATAGCTATTTTATATGCACTTAATAAATTGTCTTTCTACACGTATTCTTAATGATAATTGATAATTCTCCTCATTTTTTATTGCTTTCAGCAGATGTCCTAATCATATAGTTAATTATATAGTCTAAAAGTCTCTAGTTGCTCTTATTTTCCTTACATTAATTAGATCACATCATAAGTTTAATTTTTATTCCTCCTAGTGTCTGTACATAGGATAGAGTAATTAATATAAAGGATATAATGTCTCGCTCAATCCGGACGAAGTTTGGTTTCCAAAACCATGTGATCCATTTCCAACTTCATTTCTTTTCCCCTAACTGGTTTCGTCAAAGCTATTGACTTCTTCAAACAAAGCCTATTAATTGTGTAGTATGTGTGGAATTATAACACTTTGATTTTAGGTTTTCCATCACTCTGGCATGAAAAAACGGCTTTGGAAAAAATTTAACACCGTTTCACATACGCTGTACTAGGTGGGTTCGTTCCAGCTTCCACTTCGTTCTCCATAGAAGGTTCTCATCGGCTTCATTTTCCATCATTCAGACGCTTTCAGGCCTTCAGTCAAGTAAAGCAGAGAGAAGTCATCTTTCATCTTCCAGACTTGCTGGTTAATTCCTTACTCAGATTTCTGAAATCTTACATTTTATTTTATTTATTTTTAAACTTAGAAATCAGCATGATAGAATTACCATATTTTTCTAAAATAAACTTCAATTATATACATATATATAATTTTGTTTTTATAATTAAATTAAATTAGTTTTTGTTTTGGATCATTTTTCTTTTTATATATCATTTAATGCTTCAGAATTTGATTTATTAAGTTTAGTGTATCCGATTTATGTAACAAAAAGGGCATGCGTGCATCTATAGATATATACACACTTCTACCAGCCTCTTTTCTTTTTATGCATTTTTATTTATTTATATTTTTAAATTATTGCTTTATTTTTATTTTAACTAATTATTCATTCCGAGTTTACTTTAAACTTAGTCAACTTGACTATTGACTAATGGCTTCTAACAGTAAAATACTGTTTTGGATATGTTTAAAAAATGTAGGGACTGAATTAGTATAAAAAAAATAATAATAATAAGAACTTTTTGGGTGAAAAATGAAAAGATCGCAAACTACTTGGATCGCATAAGGTAATTGCCATTTATTTGACATCAAATTTCAGAAAAAGAAAAACAAAAATTAAGAAAACAACTCATCCCACTTTCTATATCATATTTCAGAAAAGAAAAAACAAATGTAGTACTAAGAAAACCACTTGTAATTTTGCATCATTCATGAATGTATGATTAACATCTCTCTTTTTTCTTGCTATCATCATCTATAGCCAAAATCTCTAAATGGCACAACCACCGGAGATTACCGCAGGAGGTGCACAACCATTTGTTGTCCTCCATTTGCAGCAAAATAATCCTCAAGATACCAGTAGTATTCAAGGAGGAAGTAATCCACTAATTATGACAACAGCAGCTTCTGCAACTCAAGCCAACTGTAAGTAATCATAGCTAGTCTCCCTTAACTTTGGAAAATAATTTGCTTATAATTATTTATGTAAAAAATTCCAAGTTAGCCATTACCAAGTCGTGTACATATTTAAGTATCACCATCACTGTTCTAACAACCAATTCATCTATAAATATTGAAAGAAAATAAATACAGACATCTACGTTAGAGAATAATTATATATGTAATTACAATGATCAATTGTTTATAGTATAGTCTAATAAAAATATTGTTGATACAAAGTGACAGCAGAGGATCGCAATCGCTACCGACCATTGTACCTGGCTGCACAAAGAGGTGATTGGAAAAGTGCTAAAATTTTCATTGATGGTGATCGAAATGCATTGACCGCCAGGATAACAGACAATTTAGGTACCGTACTGCATGTTGCAGCAAAAAGTTGCCAATGGGAATTTGTCCTAAAGCTTTTGGAACTTCTATCTCCAGAAGAAGTTGCAATGCAAAATAAATTTGGATTCACAGCCCTTCACTATGTTGCACAAGCTGGAACCTTAAGGACTGCTAAGGCATTAGTTGAAAAGAATGCTAATTTACTGCACATGGTCACCCATAAAAGATTTGTGCCACTTCACTACTCTGCCTTTAGTGAAAATAAGGAGTTGGTGTGGTATTTTTCTTTGAAAACCAGAGTTGAAGAGTCTTCCTTACCGAAGATCCTCTGTTGTCTAAATAAAATAGGTCTTCTTGGTAAGAACTGAAAATATATAAAAGTCAATAATACGGCTAGCACAAATTTATGTAGTCTTACTATCTATCTTTTTTGTCACAATTTCAACAGATGTATCCTTATATTTCATCCAAAAATATCCTAAATTGGCTCTTGAGAAAGAGATTGCTTTGCTCTTCTGGTTGGCAAGTAAGCCTTCACACTTCTTTAGCGGGAGTAGTCTTGGATTTTTTAAGAGATGGATCTATAAATGTAAGTGTCTTGTCCTTGAACAACTTTTTACTTAACTGTGCCAGTGTATTAAATGTGTATAGTCCAATTTTGATGGTTTCTTGTTGGACGTTCAAGTTGTTCCTGTAAATATGGAAGAAATTATCCCAGGAAGCATAGAAGTCTCTCCAGCATTACAGCCAAGTAGTTTTGTGGCTCATGAAGGTTTGGAAATATTATATTTGTCTTAACATTACTCTTCAAATTTTTTAAATCAACACATTCTCACATTAGTCGGACTAGTTACCTACCATATCTTGTTGTCATGTGCAGCGTTACAACCATTCAAGAGATTACTCTGGAAAGCAACTGCACAACTGGGTAAGCAGCCTTGTAGAATCCTCTAGATATATAATAAGTAGAGAAAATGTCAGCAAATGGTACTAAAACTAGTCCAAGTTTAGAAAATAACATTGAACTATTGAAATAATTTTTTTTTTTCATCATCAATTATCACAAATTATAATTCATGGATAAAGAAGATTCATTCGCGAATACAGGAGGGCAACTATAATCTTTTGTGGTCCTTTGTTTACAAATTATAGTTCGCGATGGTGTCAAAAAAATCATTATAATAGTTGGTGTCATTTTTTAAAGTCAAACTAATTATAGTGTCATAACAGGGGAAAAAAATAAAATCCCTATGATGGAAAAACATGGCTGGACTTCTTTGAGATGGCAATTAAGATAGTAACATATATCTACAATTAAATGAGTCTGCTCGTTACAATAACCATCAAACCGGAAGCAAATGAATGAAATTGATCCAATATTTCATCTTTAAACTAATTTATGACTCTTTCATATTTTATTTGATTTTCACTTGCAGCACCCTCTATAAAAGTAGTTCGAGATATGAAGTTGAAAAATGAATGTGCCGTTGAATTAGTTAATCTTGTTTGTGAAGAACTTTCTAGTAGGAGCTTACAAGAAATAATTCGTTTTCTTGAAAATCCGAACCCCATTATGAGTATTGCTGTTGCAAATGGGATTGAAGAGATTGTAAGTACCCTTTTACAATATTTTCCAGATCTGATTTATCACCTTGTGGTGCCTTCGCCAAACATATTGCATGCTGCTATTGAATATCGACAAGAAAAGATACTCAATATAATAAAAGAGATCTCTCCACTAGCTACAAGGAATTTGTGTAAAAAACTACTGAAATCGGAAAACACTACTTTACACCTAGCAGGGAAATTGGCCCCTGCTTTTAAACTATGTTCAGTTCCTGGAGCAGCTTTACAAATGCAAAGAGAATTGCAGTGGTTTAAGGTATTGAAATTAATTTAAAACTACATATGTTTGCCATTGGAAATTAAAGTAGCTATAGGCAAGTATAATAATTTGTGGTTGTCCACTTGAATCGTAAATTGATTTTTTTAACTGTTATCACAAAGTGATTAATCATTTACTTTACAAGAATTTATCATATATAATGATGTGATAGTGGATATGTTTTGCTATATACATATTTAATTTTGTCTTGTGTTGCATAGGAGGTGGAGAAAATTACACCCCCTTATCAAAGGGAAGATAAAAATTCGAACAAGAAAACAGCAAAACAAGTTTTCAGGGAAGAGCACAAGGAATTGGCTGTGGAAGGAGAGAAGTGGATGAAGGATACGGCCAATTCTTGCATGCTGGTTTCAACACTCATAGCTACGGTATTGTTTGCTGCAGCTTTTACAGTACCAGGAGGCAATGTCTGTGATAAAGGGACTCCAGTTTTTTTATGGGCAGATGCATTCATGTGGTTCGCTATTTCAGATGCAATAGGTCTATTTTCTTCTTTGACTTCCCTATTACTGTTCTTAGCCATCCTAACTGCACAATATGCAGTTGATGACTTCCTGGAATCATTGCCACGGAAGTTA
The DNA here is from genome assembly GCA_021234005.1 of Nephelium lappaceum. Classification (NCBI taxonomy): domain Eukaryota; kingdom Viridiplantae; phylum Streptophyta; class Magnoliopsida; order Sapindales; family Sapindaceae; genus Nephelium; species Nephelium lappaceum. The sequence goes on along the minus strand of CM037997.1, from coordinate 3,411,411 downwards.
ATCATTGGCCTTGGCTCTCTCTTTCTTGCTATTGCTGCTATGATAATAGCTTTTGGAGCAACTCTAACTATTATACTCAGTGAGAGATGGCATTGGGTTTCTATGCCAAGTATTTTACTAGCTTCTTTATTAGTGGCAATATTATTTGCAATGCTACAACTTCCCTTATTCATCCAAATGGTCCAGTCAACATATGGAAGAAGCATCTTTCATGCTTGACCATCAATAGACTTTGAATAACTGCAAATATATGTTATTGCATGTAAAAGGCTTTTTGAGCCCTAATAAACAATTTTGTGGTATGTATCCTGAATGCATAAAATTAATTACTATGTAAAATTTTGTCGAACAGTTTGTGAGTCTTGTAGTGTATTGATGTTCGCTTACTCATTTTGACCTACATAGACACTTTTTCCAAACAATTTTATAATACTTCTCATGAATTAATACAACTTTTACATGGAAGTGAGTAAAACATATACCAAGTTTGAAAATTCTAAAGTTTCATTATGAAGTAAAAAATTCTTTCTCTCTCTAAAAAGTCATGAGGAATTTTTGAATTGTAAAAGCATGTCTCCAACACCTTTAGGATATAATTTAATTGGATTTGGAAAATTTTGAACGTGCTTCGTATTTCTATTGAACATTGAAGGAAATATAATCGATTTTTTAGGCTCATGTATCATATATATGAGTCATGAACTTTGTAAAATATATTTAAAATATTTGTTGCAGTGAATGAAAACAAATCAACAGCCAAAGTGACCTGTTCACTCAGGAAGGAATTGAAAGAGCAGAATGTGCCCTCTTCCAAGCAAACGCTTTGTGATAAAAAAGGGTTTATTCTGCCTGTGCAAATTGTTAGCGAAATCTTACTAGAAACTAATGGTTAACTTTAGTTATTCGATGTTTCGAAATCAATCAAAGTATATAAATATGATGAGTTTAACTGGTTTTCGTTTGGCTTTGGCCGTATCATCCGAGGGACCTCAAGCCACTGCCAGTAAAGCACTCAAGGTATTTACTTTCTTTTTAAAATTTTGTTCTCTAACTACTTACTTCATTGGCTTTTTTTGAAGATTGCAATATTTTAGAATATGTCTTTTTGTTTGTTTTAATAAGAATTTATTAATATGTCTTGCGACAATGGAATTGTTGGGATATTGCTAATTGCTTTTATCATTAAATATATATTCGTGATGTTTTATGATTTCAGATATAAATAAAATAATCATAAAACTTACATGAATGATTTTCGTGGGTATAAACCACCATCTCTCTTTAAAAACAGTAGTTAAAGAAAAAAGGAAGAATATTTGCCTCTATCATGAAGAAAGCATACGATCTTAAGAAACTCATGCTCAAACAACCATTAAGAATTTGTGGTGACATTTATGGAATGAGGAAACTCCACTTTACACTTGGCGGGAAAGATGGCCCCTACTTTATACTTTAGGTGGTTAGCATTGGTTAATGCCTGTTAGTGTTATTTAGTAGGTTTTTTATATTTTCAAACAAGATTAGTCAAAATTATTTAAAAATTTATAACTTTCGGTTAATATCAGTCAACTAATAAGTATTAATTGCCAGTTAGTTGGTTTAATATATATTTAAATAAAATCAGCTCAAAATGTTAGGTAAATTATAAGTTTCAGTTTATATCAGTTAAGCCAGTTAGTTGATTTCATATAAATTAAAAAAAATTAGCTCAAAATCTTAGAAAAATTATAAGTTTCCACTAGTATTACTAAATAATCAAAATAATAAACATAATTATAAAATAGACAATATTTGATATTGTATCCAGTGTCTTTGATTAATTATTTCAACTATGTTTCCAAAATTTGATTCTAGAAAATGTTTTATCTTTTCATATAATTGGAATGTCTGTAGCTATAATGGCTTCAAGGCACCCTAAAATCTGCAGCAAAGACCAAGAGAGGTGTAAGAGTCCTGACAACCATGCACGAATTTGATGTGTCCTTTCAAACACTATATTCTGCATTCTAAACCTGATCGTTATTCCCTTGAGTGAATAATTCCCTAGGTGTATGTCCACCTTAATTTATAGTACTCCACCGAACCTACAAGGCAAATTCAACAGTATTGTTTACGTAATATGTGCTGCCTTATACAATCATACGTAAGTTCATGAGATGGAAGCTTATACTAGCAAGTAAAGTTCAGGTAAGCATAGTATAGTTTTACAATACTATACATATGTTTGCTTTACATATACTAAACACCTTAGTTTACAAATATAGGATCAATGAAAGTTTTAAAGTTTTAAATTTTCAGGTAATTAAATAAGATGAAATTGGTTTAATGATATGTTTTTTACACTTAACCTTTGAGATTATGAGTTCGAATTATGTCCCTCTCTATTAAATCCCAAATTAATAATAATAGTTTCAAAAAAAAAAAAAATTCAGAGTAAAATAAGAACTTGACAGGGGTTTGTATTGATGGAACAAGTTATTCAACATTAGTTGTAACTTGTAAGAGACTCTTATAAGTCTTTTACTTCCTTCTAAATGTTTTATATACATGAGTATTCAAGAAAATTTGACAAAATAGTAATACAAATTTAGAACACATACGAGAAAAAGAACACAAAAAGAAATTTATTGGGGTTCAAAAATCCATATACAATGATTATAATGGTTTTCAAATTCTTGATGGCCCAAAGGCAAAAAATACTCGATCCATATGTTGATTGAACCATCTGAACAAACAGAGGCAATTGTAGCATTACCAATGTTGCCACTGGAAAAGAAGCCAATAAAGTAATTGGTGTAGACACCCAATGTCATCTCTTGCAAAGTAGAGTTGCTCTGAAAGGTATTATCATAGCAACTATGGCAAAGAAGAGAGAGCCAAGAACCATAATTAATTTTTTTGATAGTGATTTAAGGAAGTCCTTTATCTCATATCGTACAGTTAGAATTGGTACGAATATTGGTAGGGAAGGCAGAAAAGAAAACAGACCTAACCTTAATGCATCTGAAATTATGGATGCGTTCTTTCGTAAAAAAGTTGGAACCCCTTTATCATTTACGTTGCCTCCTGGAACTGTAAAAGCTGCAGCAAACAATGCAGTGGCAATGAGAGTTGAAGCAAGCATACAATAATTTGCAGTGTCTTTCATCCACTTCTCTCCTTGCTCAGCCAACCCCTTGTGCTCTATCGCAAAAACATCTTTTGCTGGTTGATTGTCCTTGCTTTTCCAGTTTCTCTCAGAAGGGTGTGTAATTTTCTCCATCTCCTAAGGAACATAAGACAAAAAATTAAATATACATAAGATTGATAGTGTATAACTCTATATTTGATATGCTAATTGATACCATAATGTATAGAATCTTAACATGATTAACATACGTACTCTCTTCAAGTACTAATGTAGAAATATTATACAATGACATGTCATAGGATTAGTTACGAACACAATTATATTCAATAAATCTTAGTGAAGTAGATGATTAAATTCCTGATAATGAGAGTCAAAACTATTCATCACGTTTCAAAAGGACAGGTATGGATAGTTTATGTGCCTATAAACAGTTTTAATTTCCAATGCCAAACTTGAGTGGTTTTGAATTAACTGGACAGAATTAATGATAATACCTTAAACTATTGCAATTCTCTTTGCATTTTGGTGGAAGACTTTCCACATAGCTATCTTATATGTGCTTAATAAATTGTCTTTCCACATGTATTCTTAATGATCATAACTGATAATTCTCCTTATTTTTTGTTGCTTTCAGTAGACGTCCTAATCATGTAATTATATAGTCTAAAAGTCTTCTGGTTGCTCTTATTTTCTTTACATTAAACCATATCATAAGTTTATTTTTTTTTCCACCAAGTGTCTATTCATACGATATAGTGATTAATATAAAGGATATAAATGTCTCGCTCAATCCGGACGAAGTTTTGTTTCCAAAAACAAGTGATCAAGATTTTCAAAGAGTTGGAGCTTCCATTTCCAACTTCATTTACAAATTCAAACAAAAAGTTCTTTGTCTTTTCCCTTAATTGGTTTCGTCAAAGCTATTGACTTCTTCAAAAATAAAATCCAAAGCCTATTAATTGTGTAGTTGTTTCGTCCCACCATCTAACTGCTACATACAACCACCCCACTCGTTTATCCACCGCCCACTCGGAAGGCTCGTCCATCATGAGGAGGATGTCCACCGTGGTCGTGGAAGCATATAACGTACCATAATTTCCTTTCCAAAATCTTTCTTTGGAATTGGTTTGTTTTTTTTTTTATAATGCTATTCAATCCAATTCAAAATATTGATATAAGAGTCAATCCATTTTAAAAATTTCTGTCTATACGTGTTTTTTTGTTAGAAATGTGTTTTTGCTTAGACACGTTTGTCATTCAAAAATGTTAAAATTAATTAAAAACAACAATTAAATTATAAACAATTAACTGTACTTTTAGATATTAGTTTCAGTTATTAAACAAATTTTGATAAGGTTTGTCACAAAGGGATAAATTTTAATGCATACTCTATAAAAATTGTCGTGTATATAGTGTTTGTTTTCAATAAATTTTGATAAAATAATGATTTATTTTATTTCAAATATATACATACATTACAATAATAAAAAAAATAAAAATAAAAATAAAATTCTCCAACCCACACAAAAGAAAACATTTCTAGATCATACAGGTCCTATTCTTTGTCCATACAATATAAGAGACACTAACGAGTTACATAAAATCATAACTAGTCACTTGTCTTTGTAAAGACTCATTATAATTACCTTAGTTCAGTCATTTCTGTTGGAGTGTCGGTAGTGGCTAGAAAAGCAAAGTAGTTTTATTGCTATTGACATGTTTATTAATAAAAAATCTTTAAAAAAGATAAAGTACTTAGTTCCTATTATGTTTCTATTGTTTATTAAATCCATAAAAAAATCCCACATCACTCTTGAACAGAAACTTAAATTCCTCTTGAAACCATCCTCTTGAAGAAAGATTCGACTTTCCTTTCATTGATTTTCTTTTCTATGAAATTTAATTTTTATTAATTGGTAAATATGAAAGTCCAATATTTATTCCAATAAATATTACTCAAATTTGAAATTCCGATAGAACTTATAAATGTATCTATTGATATTCCAAAGCCCGATGGTGAGAATCTGGACTTGCTAAGCCAAGATGATGAAGAATGTGCTTATGATTTAAATGGCTGAGTAGCTGACAGAATAATATCTTACATATATATATTTTCGTACAAGGAAATTAACTATTCTTTGAGAAAATGCCGGATGACGTCATTAATACTTATTCATTATTTAATGTGAATTAATAACAATTCTTTTATTTTTCTTGTTACCCGGTAGGTTGTACGTCAGCCATATGTGGAATTGAGCTGTGATGACCGAAATGCTTAGAGCATCTCCAATGGACTGTGGATTGTAGAAAAATAGAGTGTCATGTAGGATTGTGTGAAAAAAAACTCTCTCCAATGTAAATATCAACCTTCACTGTTAAGCTGACTTGGCAAAAAAAAAAAATCAACATTGTGAGGATGGCTGTCTACATGTAGAGGGCCTGTTAGATATGCTGACTCAGCAACTCACATTGAATGCTCTCTTCAATGTGTGGATTTTAAATAGAACCATTGGAGACCATTTTTTGATTTGACTGTCTATCAATACTATGTAAAAAGCAATTGTCTTGACATTGATGACATGGCAATGGATTGTGAAAAACAATTCATAGCCCCATTGGAGATGCTCTTAGCTATTGCCTCGTAGAAAAATACGCGTCACATATTTGTAAGCATTGCCTCATTGAAAATAGGTGTCATATATTTGTATTATAATCTAAGAAGTGATAGTGAATTTATAAGTTTTTTTAGATACCATATGTAGTAAAGATGATTCGAATTGGAGACATTATCAAACTTAACGATAGGATAGTCCGTGACGTTTTAGAGGTCCAGTGCAAATCTAAAGTAGTAATATATTTCACATTTGTGCCTATTAGCTACAAAATCAATAAATTTCACAAGTTTTTATAGTTTCAGGTTTGGGCCCTTGAGCCAGTAAAAAAATTGGTCACTCAGATAAGGAAATTTGAGGCCCCAAAGTAACGGACTCGGTACCATCGTTCCTCCTGCCCCTGCTAATTGAGCACTTTTTGTCACCAACCCACATGGTGGTCTTTGATGATATATGTTCAATGAATAATTCATGTGCATTCTATTTCTGGATTATATACGGAATTATTACTCTGATTTATTTATTTATTTTTGGGTCTTCCATCACTCTGACGTGTAAAGACGTCATTGGAAAAAATATAAGACCGTTTCACATACGCCGTACTAGGTGGGTTCGTTCCAGCTGCCACCCCGGGCTCCATATAAGGTTCTCATTGGCTTCATTTTTTATCATTCGACAGCTTCAGGCCTTCAGTCAATAAAGCAGAGAGAAGTCATCTTTATCTTCCACACTTGCAGGTTACTTCCTACCTCAGATTTCTGAAATCTTTTATATATATGTATGCACATCTTAACATTTATTTGGATATACATACATTTGATAAAAAAAATATATGATTGCATTTTAAAAAATATGATTGTAATTTATTATATACGATTACAACTAAATATATTATATTACAATCAGTATATGTAATTATATATAATAAATTATAATAACACTTTTTATAATGCAATTACATATCTTTTTTGTCATGTGTTTGCATATCTAAATGCACCCAAAGAAAGTCCATATATATATATGTAATTTTATTTTCATCTTTTATCTTATACATTATTAATTTTATATGATACTAGGAAAATAGATTTTCACATTTTTTACGGTAGTTTTTCTGATTTATCTTTTGTAACGTAAAAAGAACATATTATAATTCTAAATTACATAAACTTAATAATGTTTTGATAATATTCAATAAAATAATAATTCATTTATTGTTATAAATAAAAAATAAATTTTCAAGATAATATAAATATGTAGATACTTTTGGCGTAGGATTTATTAGATAATTTGTTCTTAGATATATATGAGTAAGTTATAGAAAAATAAATATAAAACATTTATTTTAAGAAGTTTTTATCTTAAAAAAAAACGAAAAAAAAAAATCAAACAAACAAACTATCATTACGTATATTTATATATTAATTAAAAGAAATGTCATACAGAGTTCTATTCTCGCTTAATCTTTGATAAAATTTGAGACTATTCCCTTTTCAAATAAAAAAAGGGGATGAGTCCTTAACTTACGTAATTATCATTGACTTCAAAGCTCCAAGTCTTTTAGTTTCAAAAAAAAAAAAAAAAAAACTCCAAGTCTTCCAACCTTGAAGGTCTAATTTTAAAAATGTAATTTAATTAATTATAATATTATTAACTAAAATCACATCGCTTTAGATACTGATTTAATTCCATAGTTTTTCTATAGAATCAGGTTGCTAAAAATTTATAGAATAGTGTTCGCAAGTTCTCCATTAGCCTTAAAATCATAGTGAAAATGTATTTTGAATGTATAAGAGCATCTCCAATGAGTCAATAGATTGTGGAAAAATTGAAGTCCACATAGGATAGATAGACACAGATTCAAAATATGATTCTCCAATGCAATTAGTTGCACTCACTATGAATTTGATGTGACAAAAAAAGAAATCAACATTGTCAACATGACCCTCTATTTTCAGAGGGCTTGTTAGACAGCCAATTCCGCAAATAAAATTAATTGGTTTATGTTTTTCTATTAAAAACTGGTTGACTTTTGTTTTTGTCTTTTTTTTGGTAAGTTTTGTAATTAAAAAAAAAATGACATCTCATCAAAATATGAATGTTGAATAGAAGCATTGGATATCATTTTATAATTTTACTGTCTATCAATTGCTATTCAATGCCATATAGGAAGTAATTCCTTGAACATTGATAACATGACAATGGATTGTGAAAAACAATTCATATTTACATAAAAGATGCTCTAAGTGGTTTTGCATAAATGGGTTGACATAATGCATCATTGTAGTAATTAATGCATTCTCTTTGCTTTTCCAGTGAAGCATCGAGTGTTAAAATCACATAATGTTACAACAACCAGAGGGGATTGGAGGTGTAAAGCCAAACGTTAGTCCCTGTTTGCAATTAAACCATAACAACAAGCCAAGTAGTAGTTCAGAGGAATCAATAAACCGACTTCTTAATAACATACGAGAAAGTGCACATCAACCGCAATTGTCCGAAGCCCAAAGCGCAGCTGCAGAATTATGTAAGTAGCCATTTTAAATTTTAATTTGGTACATAGCAGGTCTCCTATATCCCAAGTGGCATGTTTGTGATAGCCGCGGGCAAAACCCTTTAGTCTTGTTTGGTATACGAGATTAGATAGAAAGGGCCCTATTTGGTATACGAGATTAGATAGGAAGGGCCCTGTTTGGTATACGAGATTAGATAGGAAGGGATGAGTCAGAATATGACGGAATTAAATTAATACTATATCATGTTAGCTGTAATTGAAATTGGATTAGATTTGATTAAATTAATATAATATTTATAATATTTTAATAAAATATAATAAATAATTTTTTTAAATATATTTAATATAAATTAATACTTACTTTTTAATATAAATATAAAAATAAAAAATATATTAAAAGAATGGAATTTGAAAATCTCACCATTTTTAGTGGGTTATCAAATCCCATCCTTTTGGCATTTGAAAAGTGATGGTTGGTGGCTCGGAAAGTTTTTCCCTCTCTTTTTTTGCACCAAACATGGGTAATGGCGAGATGGAAAATTTTTTTTCCTCAATCTTATTGCTCGTCCTAGCTACCAAACGTGACCTTAGATGATGTATGAGATTGAATTTGACTATTTTTAAGAGATGAATTTGGTTTGCAATAGACTAAATTAGTAATGTGATGCGTTTGGTGTAGTTAGAATTGGACTAAAAATAGTATTATCTCTTGTTTGGTGTAGTATGAGATTAGATAAATAAAAATTATATTGAAAAGTATAAAATTATATTAAGTTCTACTCTCTTCTTTACCATACATGAATGAAAGTTCTATTACATGGTAATTATAGTTGGCCTCCCAACTATGGTCTTCTTGTTCCGTCCTTGATGATTTATCTATATCTATATTTCATCAAGAAGTTGCAGTCTTGATTAGTTGTGATAACTAGTAGTGGTGTGTGATGGTGAAATCATGCCATTCAACTGTTAAATAATTTTGGCAGAAAAAGATGTGGACATCCTCACTAACGAATTAGTTTTAGAATTATACATCACTATTAAGAGCAGCCTAACAAAAGGATTATCATCAAAAAGTGACAGGAGGGCATCACAGTTTCTACCGACCATTGTACAATGCTGCGCAAAGAGGTGACTGGAAAAGTGCCAAAAGTTTTATCCGGCATGATCCAAATGCATTGACCGCTAGGATTACACTCAATGCACGAACAGTACTGCATGTTGCAGCAGTAAGTTGCCAATGGGATTTCGTCCTAAACCTTTTGGAATCTCTATCTCCAGAATCAGTTGCACTACAAGATTCAAAAGGAAATACAGTCCTTCACTACGTTGCACAAGGTGGAAGCTTAAAGACTGCTAAGGCATTGGTTAAAAAGCACCCTGATTTACCACATATGTTCAACAATCTAGGAGATCTACCACTTCTCTATTCCATATTTAGTGCAAACAAGGAAATGGTGATGTACTTCTGTAATATAACCATTGTTGAGTCTTCCGGCTATGCCTTCATCAAATCATTACCTAAACTCCTCCGTAATCTTATTCAATCAGGTTATCTTGGTAAGAGCCAACAATCTAGTCTTATTATTTCAACAAATTTAATTCTATAATGAACTTTTATTATGTTGCAACTTCAACAGATATAGCCCTGTTTTTTGTCCGAAGATATCCTAATTTGGCTCTTGCCAATGACGAGTTTGGAACTTCTTTGCTCTTCTGGTTGGCAAATAATCCTTCGTACTTTTTTAGCGGCAGTAATCTTGGATTCTGGGAAAGATGCATCTACAAATGTAAGTATCATGTCCATAAATAACATTTTATTTGAAAGATTATTTACTAAAATCCTTATGAAAGAAATTGAAACTTAATTCAACGAATGTAAAGTATCCTGTTTATACACAACTTTTTACTTAAATGTGCCAATATATCAAATATATATATATATATATATGGAGTCATCTACAACACACTTGGTATCAACACACATGAACTGATTATATTTTAAAATTATTAATTATATGTAGAATGTGTCTATATATATGTGTGTATAAAACTTTTTCTTGGTTTCTTCTTTTGGGTTCAAGATGCTCAACCTGAAGAGTTTCTGGCATTAGTCACCTCAATACAATCAGGAACCTCTGTTACTCAAGGTTTGCAAATTTTATATTTGTTTCAATATCTGTTACTCTTCAAATTCTCTAAAGCAACATATTCTCACATTCAGCAGATTAATTAGTTAATTACCTAACTTACCTGATTCCTACGTACAGCATTTCAACCATTCAAGAGATTACTTTGGAAAGCTACTGCACTACTAGGTAAGTAACCTAGTAAAATACTCCAGATATATATATATATATATATATAGTATATAGAAAAACATGGTTGACCTTCTCTAGGAATTTGGTTCAAATATAAACATATATCTAAAATTTATCCAATATTTATCTTCTACTGACATATAACTTTTAAATATTTTATCTGATTTTCACTCGCAGCACCTTCTATAAAATTGGTTCAGGATGCAAAGTTGAAACATGAATCTGCTGTTGATTTAATAAATCATGTTTGCACACAACTTGCTAGCATGAGCTTTCAGGAAATCATTATGTTTCTTCAAAATCCAATTTTCATCTTGGGTGAAGCCACTGTAAATGGAATTGAAGAGATTGTAAAGACCCTTTTAAAACATTTTCCAGACCTAATCTACTTTGACGTAATATCTCAAAGAAACATATTGCAAGTTGCTATTGAATATCGGCAAGAAAAGATATTCAATATAATAAAAGACATTTCTCCAGCAACTGCTAAGGAGTTGTGTTCACGTCAGCTAGAAACGGAAGGCACCACTTTACACTTGGCAGGGAAGTTGGCTCCAGCATTTAAGCTATTTTCAGTTTCTGGTACAGCTTTCCAAATGCAAAGAGAATTACAGTGGTTTAAGGTATTGAAATTAAGTTTAATTAATTTAGAAATAATCCATGCATCTTGAAACGGCACATTGATTTTTTGAACTTTAACCACTAAGTGTTTAATCATTTACCTTACTGGATTTATTGAAAATATCTACGGTAGTGTACTAATCCTAGCACAAGTAGTTTATTATATACTGTTAATTATATATAAATATAGTACTTTTATTTTAAGTTAATATTAAAATGGATTGAAAGTTTGTTGAGACCGGTTTAAATTAATCACTACTTACGTGTCTCGGATGTTTATTCTCATAACTGGAAGCCCATACTTAATGGGTCATAATGATGTTATCATATATAGTAGATATAACAGTATCCATTAGCATATCAAATATATGGCTATGTGATGTGTATGCGCTTGTCTTATGTTGTGTAGGAGGTGGGAAGAATTACTTGCCCCGTTTACAAGCAATGGAAAGATAGAAATGATCAAACAGCAAAAGATGTTTTTAGGAAAGAGCACAAGGAGTTGGCCGAGACAGGAGAGAAGTGGATGAAAGATACTGCCAATTCTTGCATGCTTGTTTCGACACTTATTGCCACCGTACTCTTTGCTGCAACTTTTACAGTACCAGGAGGCAACCTCAATGATAAAGGGGTTCCAATTTTTTTACAAACAAATGCATTCACGATATTTGCTATTTCAAATGCACTAGGTTTGTTTTCTTCATTGACGTCTTTATTAATGTTCTTAGCAATCCTAACTGCACGATATGCGATAGATGACTTTCTTGAATCACTACCAAAGAAGTTAATTTTAGGCCTTGGCTCTCTCTTCATTGCCATAGCCGCTATGATAATAGCTTTTGGGGCAACTTTAACTATTGTACTCCAGGAGAGATGGCATTGCGTTTTTCTGTCAGTAACTTTATTCGCTTCTTTCCCGGTGGCAATATTTGTAATGCTGCAACTTCCCTTGTTTGTCCAAATGGTTCAATCAACTTATGGTGCTAGCATCTTTCGCCCTTAACCATCAAGACTTTGAATAATTTTGAATGCTTATGATATTTCATGATTACGACTTTTTTATTTTGTACATGGTGTATACTCTAAATATATCTTATATTATGCCAAACTTTGAATGCTCATTTGAAGTTTTTATTTTGAAGAGCCTAAAGGATTTGAGAGGCTCTTACAATTGATGTTTTTTTTTTTTTTTTTTTTTTACTTGATAATTTGACCAACACTAACACTTTTCCCAAACAATTTTTATTTTTTTCGATAGCTTCTATAATTTTTAACGCCAGATTTGACAAATTTGAAGGTTTTCATAGAGTTAGACATCCTCAAAACTGTATACAGTCAAGCAAATTGAAGTTGTAGAATCTGTGCATGGTTGTGACAACTCTTGTTGCTGTCGTATCTTTGCTGCAGCTTTTACAGTGCCTGGAGGCAACTATGGCAACAACATTTCAATTTTCTTAATGCACAAAACAGTTACAGTGTTCATAATTTCAGACACTAGCCCTTTTATCATCTTTAATTCTCTTTCTCTATTTTTCTAGTGAACCATATCTAGTATTAAAAAACCACACAATGCCATGACAATTAGAGAGTGGAGACCGTGGAGGTGTACAACCAATATATATATATATATATATATATATATATATATATATATTTATAAATGACAATAAAATTGATGAGATTGTAACGGAAAGGATGTGAGAGGAAAGTATATATTCGTGTACATTAGTAAAATTACTTTATGCCAGATAAAAACAGCACAGCTGCAGAATTCTGTAAGTAACTATATATTTTAATTAGGTGCATATGTAGCAGGTCTCCTATATCCCAAAGTGGTGAGTGTGTGTATGACATCCACATCTTGATTTAATCAAGAAGTTGCAGTCATGAATAATTGTGATAACTAGTAGTGGTCAGCGATGGTGAAATCACAATCATATGTAAAATAATTTTGATAGAAAAAATATATAAATCTCCATACTAGACAATAAATATGTATAAGAATTATACATTAGTTTGTAGATAGAGTAGTCTAAAAAATTAAAGTAATATTGATTGCAAAGGGACAAGAGAGCATCAAAATTACTACTGACCATTATACAATGCTGCACGGAGAGGTGATTGGAAAACTGCTACACATTTCATTGACAATGATCCAAATGCATTGACTGCCAGGATAACATACACTAAGGTATTGATTCAAAAGAAGATATATATATATATGATTATTCTCTATTGAAATTTTTATTTTAGGATTATAATAATTAATTTCCAATGAACACAAGGGTATATCCTATAGAATTCTAAATGCACACACTAAATAACTCCTATAGAATTCGAAGCGCCCAATTGTTATACCAGCCCAATACCAGAATCTCTCCCTCAACATGCCTCTCATCAATTGGCCTCTCAAAACATGCTAGAGAATTCTAAATGCACACACAAAAACAATTCTAAATGCCCAAATTGCTTTACCAGCCCAATACGAGAATCTCTCCCTCAACATGTTTCTTATCAATTGGCCCAATTCCAGACTCAAAATATCCTATTGAATTCGAACCGCACACAAAAAAATAAGTCCCACAGAACTCTAAATGCCCAAATTGTTTTACCAGCCCAATACCAGAATCTCTCCCTCAACATTATAGAATTCTAAATGCACACACAAAAACAAATCCTATAGAATCATAAATGCCCAAATTGTTTTACCAGCCCAATACCAGAATCTACCCCTCAACATGTCTCCCCTCAATTGGCCCAGTTCCAGACACCACCCGTCAAGCACTCAAGGTATTTCATTTCTTCTTTTCTATTTTTTATTTAAGTGCTCACTTTATTGGTTTTATTACTTCTTTTTAGATTGCATTATTTGATAATATGACCTTTTGTATAGTTTTAGTTAAATGAATTTTGTGATAATTAAGTTTTCTCAGAATCAATGTTTACTTTTATCATTATTTATATGTTTGTATCATTTTTAAAATCTAAACCCGTTTCTAAATTCTATACGAAGAAAATAACTAAGTGCTTAACAATATTTTCTATGTAAATGTAATTTGAAGAGTGTATATTACGATTCCACTTCTAAAAACAGTCAAAAGAGAGAAAAATAAATAAAGGGATATTATCAATTTACCCCCTCAAAATGAAAATAATATCAAACCACCACTGGTTTAAAAAATATTAGCTAAAAAGGTCCAACCGTCAATTGGAATAGTAAATTGACCAAAAATATAACAGAACCGTCAATTTTAAGGGTATAATCGTCAATATATTTGGATTGAATTAAAAATTTAAATAAAAATAAAAAATTTTCATCAAAAAAAATTAAAAAGCTAAATTAAAAAAAAAAAAGCTCTCTCTCTCTCATTATCTCTCTCTTCTCTTTTTGTCACTCTCTCTCTCTTCCTCTCTCTCTTCTTCTTCTGTCACTCGCCTCTTTCTCTCCTTAACCTTATTCTTCTTCTTCCGCCGCCGTCCTCTTCCACCCTCCACCGTCTCTCTTTCTCTTTCTTCTTCCTCTGTCACTCGCCCTCTTTCTCTCCTTCTTCTTATTCTTCTTCTTCCGCCGCCGTCCTCTTCCACCCTCCTCCGCTGTGTCTCTTTCTCTTTCTCTTTCCTCTCCACCCTCCTCTGTCGTCGCTCTCTCTTCCCTCTCCACCCTCCGCCGTCTCTCCTTCGTCCCTCTCCACCCTCCGCAGTTGTTTTCTCTTCCATTTCCTCCATCCATCGACGACCTCTTTTGGATCTCTGTCAGATCCGATCCAGTGGATGACCCTCCTCTGTCGTCGCTGATGACCCTCCTCTGTCGTCGCTCTCTCTTCTCTCTCCACCCTCCGTCGTCTCTCCTTCGTCCTTCTCCACCCTCCGCAGTTGCTCTCTCTTCCCTTTCCTCCCTCCAGCGGCGACCTCTTTTGGATCTCTGTCAGATCTGATCCAGTGGATGTGTGATGGTGTTCATCGCTGGTATTGGATGATGGTTTGATGGACAGTGGGTGTGTGACAAATGGTGGTGATGGTGATGATGGTGATGAGAGTGGCTGGTGTTTGATGGTGTGTGAATGGTGCCTGGGTGTGTGTTTATTTGTGTTTTTTGTTGTTTATTTGTGAATGGTGCTTGGGTGTGTGTCAATCGAAATTTTGTTTTTTGTTTTTTGTTTTTATTTGTTGATGAGTTTTTTTTTTTCATTTTTTTCATTTAATTAAACCCAGATCTTTAATGAACAGTTGAAGATCTGGGTTTCTCAATTTTTTTCTTTTATTTTTTTAAATTTATTGAAGAGTTTTTTTTTTTTATAATTTTTGTTTCGATGAGAAACCCAGATCTGCAACTGTTCATTGGAGATCTGGGTTTCTTCAATTTTTTTTTCAAATTTTTATTGAGGTTTAGATTAATTTTTAATAGTTAATATTTTATTTGATTTAAATAAAAATTAATTATTTTTTATTTAATTAATAAGGGTATTTTGGTCTTTTACTATTTTTATCACAAAACCACTAAATGTATCGATGGAAACCGCTTTTCCCAGACGGTAGGGGGTTATTTGGCTAATATTTTAAAAAATATGAGTGAATTGATATTATTTTCGTTTTCAGGGGGTTTTTTTAGATTTTTCCCATAAATAAATAAAGATAAAAAAGATTGCTTGCTCTTGTCGTGAAGGAAGCATGCGATGCCTTATTGAGAATATATATATATATATATTATATACACATATTGTACTATATATATAGAATATAAAACGGTTGCCACATAATGATGATCGGGTAGATAAACCATTAACGCATTCTCTTTGTTTTTTTCTAGTGAAGCATTTGGTGTAAAAAAGTCACACTATGTCCTAGCAACCAGAAAGTGGAGGTGTACTACAACCAAGCCACGACAACGTGCCAAGTGGTTCAGAGGAACGTCCACAGTTGTCTGAAACCCAAATTGCAGTTAACAAATTCTGTAAAAAGCTCTAAAATAGTTTGTTTATGATTCAATTGGGAAGTGACTGCCATATTATTTCTGTGTAGAGTCGCCATATGATGCAACTTTTGGCACATTCCCAATCACCTCTTTGTGCAACAGGGTACAATTCTAAGTACTTATGGTGAATCCCTCCTGTCCCTTCAGAACCAATAATACTTTACTTTTATATCAAGGTGTAAGAGTGCCCCAACATACGAAGACAAAGAAGATGAGAGAGGGTTAACATTGTTGACACACCATTGGATAATGAGAATGGACTAGTAGCTGCAAAAAGACCTAAGTGGACAACAACAATGACAGAGATAATTCAACAAGGAGTTGCAAAGTTCATGAAAGGGAGAGCTGTAGAAGCAAGTAATCAAGTTAATCTTGCTTACATAAGAGACTTTATAGGTACCATTCTAAACTATTCATTATATGTTTTTGATCTATTAGAACCAGTGTTCCAAAATCGCTATTTACTACTCAACCGACGACCCAGCGAATAGCGAGTAATCAGTTACTCGATAAGTAATCGGCGAATACTTGGAAAATACTGTTCGGGGGAAAAATTATAATTTTTTAAATTTAAAAACGTAAATTGAAATTTTAAACTTCAAGGGCCATGGTGAAATTATTCTTATCATATATATAACACACGACACTTAAAACCCTCATATTATCTCTCTCCCTCTCTCTCTCCTTTTTCCTCTCTTTCCTTTCTCCTCTCTCATCACTCTTCTCCCTCTAACATGTAGGAACGCATTATTAATGTCAAGTTAATGTATAGGCCATGATCTAGCTGTTGCAATGGCTAGAAAAATTCTGATAGTTATTAATTTTGCCACTAGAGATAAGCTATCAAAATAGTCTACTCCTTCCACTTGATTATACCATTTTGCCACAAGTCTTGCCTTAAACGTATCTACACTACCATCTGATTTAAGCTTGACTTCATAAACCCATTTGGACCCAATTGCCATCTTCCCTATAGGTAAGGCTATTAGTTTCCATGTTTTATTTGCTTCTAAGGCATCGATCTCTTTATTCATAGCCTCTATCCATTCTTCACTATGGCAAGCTTGTCTATGAGAACTAGATTCTTAGATGCAAGACACATTAGCCAAAAACTTCACATATGCTGGTGAAAAATCAGTAGAGGTTGATATGGAAAAACATTTGGTGTATATTTAGATGAATGGAAAATATGATTGACTGTAGTATCACTATCAACAGATAAGGATGCAAGCTCTATAGTGTTGGAAACAAAGTCATTTAACCATTGAGGTTCATGCTTAATCCCAGAACTTTGTCTAATAGGTTTACGTGGTGAAGAAATTGAAGACAAGGGAATAAATGGTAAAGATATTGTGTCCTGCACTTTATGATCTTATGTAGTTGGTAAAGGAGAAGACAAGGGAATAGATGGTAAGGATATTGAACTAATTTTGGATCTTTATAAAAAAATTTTGCAAAGTTTGAGCTACTTGTTGTTTGTGTGTCAGCAAGAAAATCCAAGTAGCTCTACTATGATCATCTATTATTGTAAGCATGTAATGTGCCCTTGAGATGGATGCCAACTTGTAAGGACCCCAAATATCTTTATGCAATAACTCAAAGTTATGAATGGTATGTATTTGACTTCTTTGGAAAGGTAATCTTTGTTGTTTTGACATGGGACATATATCATAAGGATCACAAGAGTTTATATCATTTGATTTGATAAAAGATAAATGGCTTAATACACTAGAAGATGCATATCTGAGTCTTTTGTGCCAGATTGAAATACAAGAATCAGAAACTTTATTTATGCAACAAGTTTCAACACAATCAATCGTTTTGGTATCAATAAGAGGTACATTACAACCTTGCATAGATTGCACTACTTATGCTTTGTAAGAACACAAAGTGTTAATGGAAAAACTTGATTTGTGCAACACATAATGATTTTCTAACATCCTACCCATTGCTAATGTCTCCTCAGTCAGCTGGTCCTATAAAATGTAACATGTGGGGTAAAAAACAAACTTGACATGGCCTGTTTTTGTGAGTTTACTCACAGACAAAAGATTGAATTTAAAGTTTGGTAAATGTAAGGCATGAATTAGGACTATTTTTAGGTGTAAAATTATATTACCAACATAGTGTAAAATTACATTACCAACATGGTGAACTAACTTAGTAGTTCCATTGGGTAAGTATATAAGGGTCTTTTGTGTCAAAATAGTAGGTTTATCAAGAAGTTTTAGGTCTTTGCACATGTGATTTGAGGCACTTATGTCTATTATTCAAATTCCTAATTCTAATAATTGGTTAAAAACTTGGCGAGTTTCGATGAGTTCTTATCAGGTTTTTATTGATTTGCACTTCGTCGATCCTAAAACCCTCGTCGGAGGAGTTGCTAGTTCGAGGTGGGTGCTCGATCGAACTCTGCTGAATTCTAATGAACTCGATGAGTCCATCCATCACAAAATTGGCCAGAAATCATCCTAAAAACCATAAAAAAAAATAAGGGGGCAAAATCCACTCATAACAAATACACAACAAGTTAATAACCTTAAACAGACCACAAAGTCACATAAATGAAAAAAAAAAAAAAAAAAAAAAAAAAGCGAAACCCTCACTAATAGATAGTTCGATGACGATGACGAATTTAAGGAAAGAGACAACAACGACGACCACCACTTTAAAGAAATAACGTCAACGACATGGAGGGGAAGAGAAGGAGACTTGCACCTATAAGGGAGAGAGAAAGAGGGCCGACGATGATGAAGAAGGATTGGCTACGACTTTGATGACAACGATAGCTTTTTGAAATGGCAACGACCACGACGGCTTACTAGAACAGCAATGGCATGGTGATGATACCTGTTGAAAGGCATACTAAGGCTAAAAAAGTGAAGGTTTGTAAACTTAAATGTTAATTTTACGACCTCAAACAAGCTTCTAGGCAATGGAACCAGGAATTTACTTTACAATTAAGTCAATATGGCTTTCAACAATCTACTCATGATAATTGTTTGTTTGTCAAGAGGTTAGCATCTTCCTTTGTAGCTTTAATAGTGTATGTGGATTATGTGTTGATCATAAGTACATATAAGGCTGATATTATTAATGTTAAACGGTTCTTGCATTCTCAATTCACCATTGAAGATCATAGTTATGTTAAATATTTCCTTAGTCTTAAGATTGCTAGGTCAATTGCAGGTACTTATATTAACCAAAGGAAGTATATTTTGGACGTTCTAAAGGATGTAGGGTTATTAGGTACCAAGCTAGCTTTGACACCTTTACCAAAATGGCATAAATTTACAGGCAATGGTAGTCCTTTATTGACAAACCTTGATAGGTATAGAAGGTTAGTTGGAAGGTTCCCCTATTTGGGATGTACTAGACCCGACATCACATATGTAGTCCAACAATTGAGCCCATTTGTGAATAGAGAACACTGGAATGTTGTTATTCATGTATTTCTAAAATGCTCTTGTATCCTTCCAAAAACAATCTAGAATTATAAGCTTATTATGATGCCGATTGGGCATCATCTCCTAAAACTTGAAGGTCACTTACTTGTTATTATGTATTCTTGGGGACAACTTTGATATCTTGGAAAACAAAAAAAGAAAAAAAAGAAAAAAAAAACAAACCACAGTTTCCAGATCTTTAGCAGAAGTAGAATATAGGAGTATGGGTTCTAAAGTTTGTGAACGTCAGTGGATTTCCTACATTTTCCAAGACTTCTTTATTCCTTATTCACTTCCCATCTCTTTATGGTGTGACAATCAAGCTACACTTTATATTGTTGCAAATCCTGTTTTTCATGAGAGAACTAAACACCTGGAAATCAATTGTCATTTTATTCAAGATAAGTATAAAAATGGTTTTATCTTGCCTCAACATATTTCTTCCAAGTTGCAGCTTGCAGACATGTTCACTAAGTCTCTTTCTACACCAGTGTTCTATCATTTGATGTCCAAGTTAGGCTTGTTTGATTTTCACGAAGCTCCAACTTAAAGGGGGGCCTGAATATATATGTATATGATTTATTTAGTTCATTGGCAGTTAGTTTTAATCAAATGCTTAGTAGGATTAGAGTTAGTTTTCTGAATAGTTGTCAACTTTAGAGTAGACCAAGAGTTAAGTTAACCAACTCTAACTTTAGCTTGTATAAAAACACTTTCTTATTTTGTTTTCAGTGTGAATAACATAATCATTTTTCTTTATTTTCTTGATTACAATAAACACTTAGAATTGTTCAAATTCACTGATAGTTTACCAGGGCAGAATGTATCTTTCATAGAGTCCCTAATTTGTTGGGCCGTTTGTTTATAAATATTGTTTTACTTAGTAATAATAATAATAATCAACTAAAAAAAAACCAAATATGTTGCATACATTGAATCATAACAAATGTATTTGATGCGTTTTGGGAGGTCGGTGTGGTGGTAAAAACTACATCCCTCTCCCAATTGTGGGTTCAAAGACAACGTACCCCACATTCATTAATGAAATGTGGGATTTTCTCTCACGCGTATAGGTTGTCTTCCACTTAGATGTGAGTGGCTACTAACCGTATGAGAGTCGTTTATCCGAACCATACCATCAGTGTATTATCAGTTCCGTCTTGGTTATATCTTGGGCCATTTCCAATAACTTTAAAAAATAAAAAAATAATAATAATAAAAAGACAAAAACAAATGTATGTGATAAATTCATTCAAAAGAAAAAAGAAGGTTTGTAAGAAATTGAATATTTTGGAGTTGGGCCTGAATGAGTCCAGAGGAGAGCAACCATGGGGTCCAATACGAGGTAAAAAAGAAGTGTTGATGTCTAAAAAGACTGCAACCAACTGTGGTTGTCGTTGACAAATAATTTTGACAGTCCAATGAAGGACCCACCATAGCTAAAGAATCACTATAAAAATAAAAAATAAAAAATGGACCCAATGAAGGCAGAGAATATAACTGATTATAATGTAAAGACGAAGTATAAGACCAAGAAAAATACTACTGTGATTTGACTGAATAATAGGAACCTGTTATGCCGAAGAATTCGGGTCGGTCAACAAATGGTTGATAGACTATTTAATAAAAAGTGGTCAAAAGGTGTTTTAACAAAAATAAATAAATAAATAACTTCATTTTTGTCCTTGAAATTTCGAAAAATATCTAAATTTTAAACATCTTTTGGAAGCAGCTCTTTTAGTCCCTAACTTTTTCAAAATTCTTCAAAATAATTCAAACCGTCAGTCAACCGATAGTCAAACCAAATAGGAAAATTAAAAAGACTTAATTGCCCTTCATCACTTAAAATGATCGTTTTACCCTCAGTGAAATCAAAATATTACACATCATTCGTCAAATAAAAAATTGACACATGTACATTGATATAAAAAAAATTAAAAAAATATAAACCAGATTAACTATTTAAAAAAAATAAAAAAATTATAAAAAAAAAAAGAGAAATCAGATTGTCACGATTTGGTTCAACGACCTGGTGCGAACGTCGAACCAGATCGTGGTTCGCACCAAATGGTTCATGATCTAACCAGATCGTGAACCATCTGGTGCGAACCAGATCCTCCATGATCTGGTGTGAACCAGATCATGGAGCGACTGAAGTAAGTGCAAAAATGGAGGAGCGACCAACGTGTGAACCACGTGCGAAAATGGAGG